>KQ061700.1:332946-373291 GCA_001008035.1 Atkinsonella texensis
ACCCCCCCCCCCCCAAAAAAAAAAAAAAAAAAAAAAAAAAAACCAATAAGCGTAACGTACCAAGAAAGCAAGACGAGCAAATAATTAATCCTCACACAATCAATGCAACTCTCCGCTACCCTACTCTTCTATGACGATTCCAATTCACGACCATCGCCACCGATATTCATCCCTCCGCATCCGCCTCCGCCGTAGTGATCGGGCAGTCGATCTGGCCGAGACACTCGGCATCGGTGTAGCGGTTGCCCTCCTAATTGTTCGTCATCATTTCCAAGTCGCGAGCGTGGTTCGAGACATGCGACGTAGATGCCGTCTGCGGAGACGGAACACGCAGAGAGAGCGAGGGCGGAGATGGTGGTGAAAAGCATGGTTGCTGTTGAGAAAGTGTGTCTGGTTTGGGCGGGTTGTATGGGCGTTCCGAGATGGAATCCTGTTCGGCCTTGGACGGAGGAGCGTATTTATAGCCATTGGCTAGGGATCTCGCTGGCTAAGACATCACACCGTCTTCGGACTCGAAATGGACTTTCGTGGGGAAGGGTGGAAATATGCTGCGCTCGCGGGAGAATGATATGAGGTCTTTGCACTGGGTTTGGCGATATAAGGTCGATGGAGGGATATACCTGAAGGAGACATCGATGTGAAGGTCCACATATTTGTCGTCGAAGTTGTCAGCGTCCATTTTGCTATGTTCTGATGGACGTACTGCTGGTCCATCTTCACTGACGCATCGCAGCTCTTATTTCGCCCCGTTGCTAAGGCATCGGCAGAATCAAGTCAGGTGAGACTGTCTTTGGCTTGGCACGGCTGAGTTTCGGACATCAGCTTAACTTTGACGAGCCGTGGGCAACGTTGGACAACGAGTTTATCGTGATCATTCTGTCTCAGGGTCGACTTGTGCTTGTGGGGAGAAAGATGTGTCGCTTCGAACTTGATCTGGAGAATACAATGGTGGTGCATCGGTCTACTTGACCCATTATGCTCCTACAGCAAGGGCGTATTGTTCACTCGTTATCATCCTTTCAACAATCAAGGGTAGCCAATGTATTTACCCCGATACATCGCGCAAGCTTGGTGGAAACTCATGAATAGCATCTACTCTTTCACCTCGGATGATCAGTACAAGCACACGCTCCCATCCAGATCCCACACGACAGGTGACATACTTGCAGCCAAATCAGACAACGTTTCCACCGAGTTTAGACTGATCCGCCACATCATGTAAGCCCTTGACATATGCCGCGAATGGGCTCGTATAGTGTGTTCAAATACTCAGCATCGGTGTGGTGATGGCCCTGGTGGCGCCACAGGCACAGCAGAAGACTGAGCAAGATGTATCGTGAACGAACGTGGAAGTGAAACGGTTGCTGTCAGATTGTATGATATTTCAATTCTTTTGGACAAGGAGAGGACTTGGCGGAGTTCAGGAAGAAGAGAGGTTCTCAATCTAAGTTTGTGGAAAGTCAGCTCTAGGAATGTGGACGTGCACTTTTCCCACAAAGATGCTTGCGTCTGACATCAGATGCGATTGACCTGTCGTCCACATTGGCCCCATTCCTTTACGTAATGAGGCTGCTTACGTGCGCCCGGAAGAATTCGCATAACTGCTCCACATTTCCGCGTCGATCTGGACGATGCAACTGACGTTGATTGGTCTTCAGTAATGCGTAATAAATAGAACTACAACCACGTCTTCGCGGGAGACAAGACGGGTTAATCGATCAAGAGAAGTAGAAGTGGAGCAATTCTTAGGTCTTACATACCTAGGCACGTGCTTGAGACCAACATCGCACTTACCAAACTCCATTGAAGTTGAGGTATAGTCCGCGAACCTGCCACCGATTCCATTCAAAGCGCCATCCGAGACGATGCCCCATGATCACGACAAATTGGACTCAAAGCAACAGACCAAACACAATTCTTTCACAAAACACTCAATTGAGAGATCTCTACAGGGCCAAGTACCCCCTGCTCTACCTGCGCTTCACCACCCTAGCAAGTTCTACCAGCTTTCGCAAAACAAAGCCTGCGGATTCCCCCAGCTATGACCAGGGTGACACCCCGCCGATCCATCGACTGCTTTGTGACCAGTCTTGCAATTGATGTCACTAACCACATCAGTTCTCGCCCAAAACACGAGATTTTTGAAAAAAGAAAAGAAAAAGGAAAAAAAAAAAATGTACATACTCGTAAACATAGCATTTGCTCTTTACGTAGAGCTTCACGGAGCTGCTGGACGATGAAAAAAAAAATCAGCTTCAGACACATTACGTGGGGTGCTTTTGAGAAACGAACCCCTTGATAAGCGGCTCGCAGGTGTTCAGTCTGATGGGGAAGAAAATCTTGGCAAAGCAGTCCGGGTCGGGGTGTCGATTGCCCTTGGTCGAGATTAGCTGGCTGGCGTTATCACTCTTGCGTAGGGGACGTACAATGATGGGCTCCGAGGCTGAGACGCCGAGGGCGCAGAGGAGGAGGGCTGAGAGGTGGGCGATGTGCATCTTGGGAGGAAGTGGGCTTAATTTGCTTTGTCTGCTCTGCTCTGCTCTGCTCTGCTCTGCTCTGCAGCTGCAGCTGTAGCTGTAGTTCTGGTTCTGGTTCTGGTTGTCCAGGCCTGGGGGAAAGTCGCAGTCTTTTTATACTTTGCAATGTGGACATTGGAATGAATGGCTTTTGCCTAACACGAGCATAACGGTACTTCCGTGTGATGCGAAGACCATCTCCAACCTTGCGCTCAGAGCATATTCATCATACGTCATCAGCCTGACTGTGTTGCTTAACTCTCGGACATAAACACATGTGGCTGCACAAAGCATCAGGATGCGCAGTCTCAGGATGTCGACCGAGTTGGCCCGAGCAATTATGCTTATTCTGAGGCTTGACGTCAAACCTCCGTGGACCGAGGGCACTGACGTCGGATTATCGGGCAAGATTTCTCATTGTTCTGTGCTGGGGCGAAGGCCCGTGATTTGCTTTCGGCGAACAAGCATCATGTCCCATTATTATTAATTTCTTTTGAATTTCCGTTCCCAATTTGTGCTAGGCACTACATGAGGTAAGGCCTAAGAAGAAACACTATATACCTAGTCATGCCCCAACTAGAGAACTATAAAACACTAGACAAAACACTGTATATATAAACACTATAATTAAGCTTTTAGAATTAAGGTTTGTAGCCATAGGTAGGTAGTGCGCCTATAAAAGCTAGCTTATAGTTGCCTACATAATATAACAATTCACTTACGCTAAAGACTCAAATGCTTCCATACTGTTACGGGATAACACACGAATCCGAATCCGCAGGACACAATGACACGTGACCTAGAAATAATGTAACCACTAGATAGTTAGATTCGTCAACAAATCGTACACTCACATTATATCACTAGCATTTTGTCAGTACGTACATTACGTTAATCACGCTGTCTTGTGACCCCCTCTTGAATCCGCCAATTACGCGGACGAATCCGGTCCGTAACATATGGTCGCAATTGCTTCCGATTGTTGCTGCCGCTTGCGCTTTTACTGCTACTACAAGCCACCAAATCGGATTACGATTTTCCACCAAGATTCTAGCTAGGTGTTCCGTCTTAAAAGGGGTTGTTGTGTGAGGCAACAGCTACCACGTGACTCTAGCTCGCAACCTACAACACCCCACCGCATAACTACCTAGGTAGCTACATACAACTATAGGCCAATTCATCCCTTACACATATACAGTACATATAAACAAGCCCTTATTGTATTCTATTGGCCCTCCCTCTCTCTCTGCATCTCTTAATCCTACTAACATTGAGTCTTTGTAAGGCCCAACCTGCTAATACTCCTAGGAGAAGCGCAGCAGAAGCGCTGCACAGGCGCCGCGCAAGGGAAACACTTATGTGAGCCTAGTGCTGAAAACCTAGATAATTACTCATCATTGGTGGGGGAGGATCTATTAGGAGCCTAGTGCTGCATTATATAGGGAGAAAGGGGGGGGGGTTTCCCACGTAATCGCTAGCAGCGTCCGCACACACACTTAGAGGAAGCAAGCTTTAGTCAATGTAACAACGTGCCTAATGATTTTGCCTAGCCACATGTGCGACACCTAACAGTCTTCCCCTTAACAAATTCTGTAAGACTTCCCTTCTACTTAGCCTCCTAAGGCGTTTGCTAATACAGACTATAGCAGGCACAATACAAATAAACCTATACTGCCTATCTAACAATACAGTACTACTGACTTAACTGCTAAAGCTTACAAAAGTAAGTTGCCTGTTGCAACTCTTAAGGATTAATGCTAATGAGACCTAGTAGCTAAAAGAGCTTACTCATCTAATATTAATAAGGAGGCTATCCTTGCTAAAAGGGAAGCAAGCCTTAAGGCTAAAGACCCTAAACGTAGTAGAAGGTAGAACAAGATATGGAGAGATGCAGAGAAGAAGGGCGAAAGGGGTGTAAAGCATAAGAAAACAACCAGGGATTCTGTAGCTTAATAGCATAATCCGTTAGTTTTGCCTCTTTCTGGAGGGTATGTCGTATTATTATAAACGTACATGCTACGAAATTATGTGCCAGTTCTCCAGCGTCTCCGTGACTCTTTCCATCATTGCCCATCCTCCAAAAGATGCCATGCCTCGGAATGACGGAGGTGACTCTATGCATACAGTTGCGCGTCTGAATATGTCGAAATGACAATGCTGATGATAGAGTACGTAAGCAAATCCCCATCAGTTTGAAAAACTACCCAAAACGCCTTCCTTATGTAACCTTATCCGAGTGCATGTAACAGCGCTAAGAATGGCTTCAATAGGTCGTCCTACTGAAAACCTTCACGCCATATCGAAGGCAGAAATACGCAGCTAGCCTTCCAGAGAATGAGCACGGCATCAATCAAAGCCAGTGGAGCATTCAGTATTCCCAACGGCCCGGAGCCCATAACAGCAAGCGCATTTAACCATAGTGCCAGGAAAGCGACAGCGAAGAAGTGATACGCCAGGACAGCAGGCCGCTGAATGATACCAGCCAGCAGACCGCATGGTCCGTCAGTCATGCCACGCTGGAAATATTCGAAACAACCAATCTGTAGAGCGCGCAGCTGGCGATCGTTTGCAGCGAAGAGTGTGTACAGTGCTTGAGCAAGAACATTGACAATAGAGGTCACGTTCTTACGGCGCCAGTAGAAGGCATTCATCGCTTCATTTATGGCTTTTGCGTCTCCAAGATTGGGTATCCTCGCCGGATCAATCAATTCGGAGAGCAATAAAGCGTCACAGAAGGCGACCGTCATCCCACCTCCCGTAAGAGGATGCCGCATATTGAACGCATCACCCAGCAGGATAACACCGTTTCCATCCTGTTTACTCGGAGGTAGCCAACTGTTGGGCATGCTTCGTGGGATCTTTCCGTCCGCCAAGGCCGCCAGCGCAGCTGGTTGCACCGCCGGCGGCAGAGCTGGAATGGCGACATTCTTGATGTAGCCGCGTACACCGCCAGCAGCAGGAGATGCTTCCGGGATACCCTCCGGCACGTCAAAGAGAGCACGAGTCTCGTGAGTGCCAATCTGGTACAGCAGGGTAGGGAAAGTGTTGTGTCCAATGATGACATGCCCGAAATTCTGCTGTGGCAGCTCTGTGTCGATAAGCTCGAGAGCGTAGAATTTACTCTTTCGTGTGGGTTTCGAGCTAAGAATTTCTTTTCGGAACTTGGAGTCGTAGCCGTCCGCGATAATAGTCAACTGACCGAAGAAGTAACCAGGCTTCTTCTCTCTCGTATCCTTGCTGGCTGTCCGTGTCTCTACTCCCAGAACCTGATCTGAGAACTCGCCACGCAGCATCTTGACAACTTCAGTCTCCACGACGGTGATATTCTCGTGCGCAAGACATGATTTTCTCAACTGCATGATAAATTTCCCGTGATGAAAGGATCTGCCTTCTGGTCGCTTTCCTTCCTTCCCAGATCCACTCCAAGCATATATGACTTCGCCACCATCATCGAGAGTTGGGTAAGGTACCAGTGTCGGCAAAGAGTTAAAAATAACGTTATAGCCTTTGCAAGGAATCGCATCAATGCCTTCGACACAGTGGCCCAGACCTAGTCGCTTCAGAGCAGCAATGCCGCCAGGCTGTAGCAACTCGCCGACAATGCGATCTGGTTCCTTCATCCAACGCTCCAGCAGGATAACAGAGCGGCCCTGGTTGGCGAGGGCAAAGGCAATGGCGCAACCAAAAACTCCAGCGCCTACAACGACGACATCGGCCGAGGCAAACGCAGAACTTGTCGTCATTTGAGGAATAGTGCGTAGTTTCTTCTATTACTTCGTCCAGCTCGTGCGATCCGTCGACCACAATTCAGCGGAGACTTAACCGCGAAGAACGAGGGATTCCACAATCGGTGTGGCGAGGAGGGTGGGCAAAGGCAAGGGGCGAACGGAAGCCACCCAAACGAATGGTCAGCACGCCGTGATCAGGGGTGTGCTGCAATGGCTCCTGAGATCTGATCTTTTCTGGCACGACTGCTCGGACGCCAGAATCGGCGGTCAACAGAGGTCTGAGATGGAGAACAATGTCCAATAATGGAACATGTCAAAATATACCAGAACGCATGCGATGGGCAGGACTCGAGTAGAATAAGTCTGCGGCACTTGGCTTGCAGATAGATGCTGGTTTTCCGTTCGAAATTAACAAGAGCAGTCTAACCAGGAAGAATGCGACCTCCTGGTCCCACTTTCCCCTGTAGTCCATGCTAGAGAGAACCTGGAAGCCAATCCGGAGGACCTGCCATCGCCCTCCAACCAATAAGAATCTGCCGACGAGTATGACCTTCCAGTTTCAGACTAGTCAGTGCTTTGCCAGCACCTCCGCAAATTTACGTGGCACGCCCTGGGGCCACTAAAGTCATGATCGTAATCAATTGAATTACATACACACAAGGGAGCTGTAGCCTGCAACCGAGCTAATTAGCTGAAAAACGCGATTTCCTGCTGTTTCCTTCGAGAGTGTACACATTAACAAGTCGGACTAGTTGTGCTAGGTTTCTAGTTGCTATAAGGCTGCCATTGCAGTTGCGTCGCTGGTTGCATTGGGATTGGGGGGAATAACCTCTTCAAAGCCTGCAGACGTTGGAGAAGATGGTAGCGGTATTGGATTGCTAGAGCCCCAACATTCCGATGTTCCTCCTGTTTGCACTACCTCGCGAACATGGGACTGACTTCTGCTTAGCTTGACGCTTTCTCTCTATAGCTACGGCTACTGCAATCTTGTTAACGTCGATGTTGTGCATCTTTAGGGAGGCCAGGCTTTAAAAAATTCCGTGCGTTTGGTATGGGAGTGCATCAGCAAAATCGAGGGGCGGCTGCATAAAAGGATGGGTCTAGGAGCGGGGTAAAAATGGGGTTGTTACGACGATAAGCAATTTCCTGTTGCACGAATGGCGCGACCCCCATTGTGCACTTGCCCCAAAAATCGAACCAGCGCATTGAGCGTCGACTGATCAGACATTTTCATGCATGGCAGTAGAAGCCGTGAGCAGAATTTGCTCTTACCCAGAAAGACTCATCTTCGTGGGCCGTATGTGCCCTGCCTCCCCCTTTTATGTTCGAAAACTCAGAAAGTTGCTCTGCATCAGCAGACAGCCCTGTCAGGCGCCACCCAGTGACAATGACGATTAATAAATGGGCCGAGATTTTGGCAGGCTTTCCGATTTACCCTTTCTCATCCCTCCAATGAGGTCTGTGACCGAGTTTGGTTTCGATCACTGTGGTTATGATCCTCTCGCCGACCGCTTCGTCATTGATAAGCGCGTCGTAGAACGACAGAATTCATTCGAGTGATGTGCTGGCTTTGAAGTACATATGAACAACTCCTAATCAGGTAGACCCGCTAGCTAAAGTCGACTCAAATCCATCGACCATATTGCAAGACGCTCGAGCATTTGCTTCCATTACTGTATTGCCTACTTTGCTTTCCGATCGTCGTAAGGCCTTGGTGGAAGACTTTTGCATCGGCACCTGAGCAAAACGCACAAAGGCTTCTGATACAGCGCGTTTTTCTTCCCTCGTATAGCGGCATTCCTTGACATGGAGCAACGCATAGTCTAATTGCCACAGTGCCTGCCGATGCGGTTTACTGTTCTGTGAATGAGCGACCGACCTCATGGCAGTTGTCTTCATAGCCAGTTTGATACTCTCTTTGCATGTTCGACTGCCGTGCCACCATTTCATTTCCGACGTGAATCTCGAGAGCACTGACTGTAGAGCCTTATAATTTGCAGAGCCCGTGTAAGCAAACACCAGGTTTGCAAAATTATACTCGTTATATACAAGCTGCCCTTTGCCATTCTCTTGTGCCGCAATCTTGCACATTTCTGCTGCCGCACTGTGGTCGCCACCGGCCGACAATTCTTGAGCCGCTTTGTTGTAAACGCTGTTATGAAGCCGAATCCCCATCTGAAGGGCATTATTGATCAACCTCCTAGGATCTTCACCCTTCGCAAGCTGGAACATGAGTAAAGGCGTCAAAGCTTCGCTCACATCTCTGCCCCCATTATGAGCGGTGCGAATCAAATCATTCGCGCGCTGAATATCTGGGTTATCGCCCTCCAATCGCTTCAAGACCGCCAGACGCAGGGAGTCGGCAGACGCTCTGCCATGATAGGCATGGACATTCGAATTAATAGCCGTTGGCGTGGCCTTCGCTAGCTGTTGGTCGCCAAGAAGTTCATCTTCAAGACGTCGGATGGTTTTGTCCGAAAAGCTCCAGTACTTGCGACATCTGGCCAAGAATCGTTGATTAAACCAAGCATCCATCAGAACCTCGTGATCAGCGCAGAATCGGAGCCAAGAAAATACAGATTCTGCTTCACGTCGACATGCATAACCATCGAGCACAGCATAAACCCATCTCGGCTTTAGTTGGAGTTTCCAATCTGGCACAGCCTTTCGGAGGAATGTCTCGAGCTCATGAACATCATGAATTTTCATCACGTGATCTGTGACATTTGTAAGAAGCCTCTGGAATTCGACCCGCTTGCGGTTCACTCCTCTTTGTCGTAGTGCCTCGAATTCAGACAGGATATTGCTCAAGTTGTCGCTGCTCACTTTTCTGGCAATAATGTATTCTTGAAGGGGAACGTCTGACAGGGTGGCGTTGTGGTCAATAGCCTCTAGTTTGCTGAGTTCTGCATCTGCCAAGCCTTTTTCCGCTGACTTCAAAGCCAATAAGACCATCAACCTGCGAATTTTATATTCCGTTTCTGGAGGAACTCGGATCTCACTAAACAGTCCAGCTTCTTGGAGCATCAAATAGAGTTTGGTGGTTCGGGTAAAACCTCCTCGAATCTTGTCGTTTCGAGTCAACAAGCGAAATAGCAGCAGGCCGTGGTCCCATGAGCATGAAGTGGATAAGGATTTCAGCACCATCCCTAGAGACTTGCAGTGACCAATAGATTGTAGGATTGTAGTGACTGGTACGAGAAGTTTCAGAGGATCTTGGCTCATTGGTAGCACAGTTAGTAACGTAGATGAGACCTCCTCGGGAACAAAAAGCGAAACGATTTGTAAAAGGCGAACGGCTTGGGATTGAAGTTCCGGGGCGGGTTTGGGCAGCGAATTACCGAAGCACGCTAATCTGTCGAATATCGATTTGGCGAAATATACTTTTTCGAGGTCAAGATTTTTATCGTGGCTCTCGGATTCCAAGTCGCCTATTAAACGCTTTAAGACCGGCAGAACTTCGTCATAGTAAGGTTGTGGGAGCACATTGTTTCTTCCAGACTTCTCCAGGTAAAGACGAGCAGCTTCAATTGAGCCAACTTTAGCGGCTACCGCAGCATCTATCACCTTTTCGTGCTCGTTATTAATGACCGGGGTGAAATCACGTTCGTTTCGGATGGCGTTGGGTCCTAAAGTCAAAGCCGCATACGCATAGCTTGTGGAAGGCCTGGTGACGTTTAGACGGGAGCAACTTCGCGGCGCCTTCCATTCGTGAGGTGGCTTTGACTTGGCAATCGCAGGCACCAGTTTCAACCCATCGAATCCAACCATGTGCAGGCTATTGCGGAGGAAATTGGTGGAGTTGCCCGCCTTCGTAGAATTTGGAAGTCCGTCGCCTCGAGCAAGCGGTTGTGCTCGACGATTGTCATGCTCACTAGAACCATGCCCAAGATCGCCTCCGATTAAATGTGTACGGCCCCTGCGACGTGTCGAGGTCCTGGAGCGAGGAACAGACGCCATGGACGGGACATGGTCATCGATCTGGGCGAATGTGGTGTCCCAAAATCCATAGGTTTCTGTCAGGGCGATTGGGCCGTGGTTTCTCTTCAGCATGTGCAGTCTGCGTGCATTATTGATGGCAGCCTTGGCAACCTGCAAACGTTGTCGACGTTCCTCTGCTAGCAGGATAACGGAACAAGAGGTAGTTAGAATCACGCCTCGGAGCGCATTGAGGGCAGCTCTAGAAGGGACGGGTTTCTTGGAGGCCATTTGAGCGGCCCGTTCTGATCAGCGCTTCATGGAACGCTATAGGAACGTGTCTTGCCCGAGGATGGGACACTATGCTGGTGCTAGTTGTTGTGTTTAGCGAGTTGGAAACAAGCTGCACGAGACTCGAGAGTTGTGCCGGATACACTTCGGTCGCTGTGAATTTTCAGCGCAGCCCAGCAGGTCCGCCTCTTCCTTATCGGCTACTGCAATACAATACAGTATCAAGCCTGTCAGCTGCCACTTTAGTACGCAGTGATAAATAACTTGGACAGAAGACATTGCCGTCCACGCTCAAATCTGACCCCTTTGGCTGCTAACGGCCACAACGCACGCATTTGAAGCCCAGATTCGATATGATTTATACCATTAATGCTGCGTGTACACCTTACTTCTAATTGGATACCAAACTTCAGCCTTAGAGGCACTGATATAACGCATCCGTTGTTAGGCCGGGATGCAATATGTCCCGATTAGTCTGTCGCCGTCGCCCCCTTGCCAATCGGCTGCATGCACAACGCGTAATAATCATTCGGCCGGTTAATAATAATAACAACTGGCGATTTATTCCAGCTCATTCTTATTTAGGTACTTTGAGCGCACGATACAAAACACCAAGATATGTGATGCTATGTAAATCTTGCTGCATTTTTGACACGTAGATTCTTCTCTCTGATAAACCAGCCAAGAATTCCCCGGCCGAGATCTGGAGCAACAGGAAACACACCTTCCTTCCCAAAAAAAGCAGATGGCCGCGGGAGTTGTGCAATTCACGCACGGGCTGGTTGACATCTGGTACGGAGTAACTCTACTCCGTAAGTTGCGCCAGGCCACGCGACACCGTGACATATTTGCGGCCAATAGCTCGGATGCCGTCAACATCCGTTTACTGATGATGTAATTGAACCTTTATGGCCTGCTTTGCAATAGCCACTCGGAATTGACGACTCCCTAACAAAACAAAACGAGTTCCCAGCGCGCAGCACATGGGTCCGTATGGTCGAATGGTCGAATGGTCGAATGGTCGAATGGTCGAATGGATGGATGCCATCCCTCGAGGCAGGAAGCAGCGGGTGCTTTGCTCTGCACCTGTCGCTTATACTCGAATCTGCAAAATATTTAAATCGTCAAACACCCAGATGCTCCACAAATATCAAGTGGTTTTTTTTCAATTCAATCTGTTCCCGTGCTGGTGCTCGCATCTGTGACATCTGTTCCATTGTCTCCGTCAAGCACTCGGGAGTCTATCGAGTCTTCCATCTGCAAACGCCTACCTACTTGCTGCCATGAATGTCGCGCGGCCTCATGTGGAGCCACCTGCTTCACCCTTATCGAACTATCGCCTGCTGTCTCCAACCGCTTCAGTTCGAGTGAGCCCGATATGTCTTGGGTCGATGAATTTCGGCGACGCTTGGTATGGCAGCTGTCCCTCATCAAACCGTTGAGTGATGATATAATGCGAGAGTCAACCGACTTGAGGCTTGGGCGTAAGCTACCATGGCAACTAACTGGGGCATAAAGGGCGGACTGGATGGGAGAATGTAATCAAGAAACAACCGAGCAGATTCTTGATTTCTTCTATGAACAGGTACGTCTTTGTTATTGCCTTTTTCCCCTCTGAATATACTGTGAAGTGAAACCCCCAGTCGGTAAATGTAATGAGAATGTTTTCTAATGCGCTGTTGACAGGGTGGTACGTGGAGTTGCCATTGGAGCGAGAACATTACAGCCCGACATAGTTATGCTATTAAAAATATTCTCTACAGGAAATTTTATAGACACAGCCAACAGCTACCAGTTCGAACAGTCGGAGCTGTGGATCGGCGAGTGGATGAGAAAACGTGGCAACCGTGATCAAATGGGTGAGTCCAGTTCAACCTCTTCAATACTGAAAACTTGCTGTGCGTTGGAACTCTGAATCTGGGCAAATAGTCATAGCTACTAAGTACACCACCAATTTTCGAGCTGGTCCGAACCAGCCTCGAATCATGGCCAACTTTGTTGGTAACGGCACCAAAAGTCTGCAAACTTCCGTCAATGCTAGCTTGAAGAAGCTCCAAACGGACTACATCGATATCCTATATGTCCACTGGTGGGATTATAGTGCTTCGGTCCCCGAAATTATGCAATCCCTGAACCAGCTCGTCGCAAGTGGCAAGGTTCTATATTTAGGCATCAGCGATGCTCCGGCCTGGATTGTGAGGTAAGCAACAAGCCAAAGTCGTTCTCCCACGCAACTGATTGGTAACACCATGGGTGGTGACCTGCAGTAAAGCGAATGAATATGCCCGCAATCATGGTCTTCGCCAGTTCTCTGTCTACCAAGGCAGGTGGTCCGCTGCGTGCCGTGATCTTGAGCGGGACATCATACCCATGTGCAAAGCCGAGGGTATGGCTATCGCGCCTTGGGGTTCACTTGGGGGTGGAAATTTCAAATCGCAAGAAGCCCGACGGATGGATGATGGGCGCAAGTTGGAAGCTAGCGATGCCGACATCAGGATTGGTTTGGCCTTGGAAGCCATTGCGAACCGCAAGAATACTGCTGTCACTAGTATTGCCTTGGCCTATGTAATGCAAAAATCGCCATATGTTTTCCCCATTGTGGGGGGAAGGAAGGTCGAACACCTCAAAGCCAACATCGCAGCACTCACGATCGAACTGTCAGACGAGGATATTCAAGAAATTGAAGGCGCTGTGCCCTTCGACCTAGGCTTCCCCCACAATTTTCTCTGGGGAAAGCAGCTCCCCAAGGAGTCTCTGCAGGATATATGGCTACTCTCAACAGCAGGTAACTTCGATCATGTTGCAGATGTCAAAGTATGTGTAGGTAATTCCGTCCCTCGCAGCATCATGAGAACTAATAACAGCTTAGCCTATACGGCCCAAGACAAATGGAGAATAGAATCCTTCATTTAGGACGTACAGTTGGCGGTGGTTACCCTACAATCCAAACACATTTCCGGGTGATATTCGAGGCTTGTCTCAACCACAATATGCCTGGTGATAATACTCATCCCTCCACTTTCATCATCGACGGGGTATCACGCCAGTGCGCGCAATACGGCACTTTTCAGCTGTTTTAATGTGCCGACATACCGCTTCAAGCGATGATCGCAGATCAGTTTTCGATCAAGCAAGATGTATTTTGGAGAATAGTTTTAGAAAAACATATTCAATTACTTAACCACATAGCATAGGTATTTATAAACAGGCCTATTGAACTCCAACCAGGAAATACAACATCCATTCTCTAACTTCGCCCACCGGAACGCCGCCGAGTCCTGGCCATTTTGTATCATTATTTTTTGTCTAGGATGGATGAGTACATGACATCTGTAAATCTTGCGCCATCATTTCGCGCCTTTTCCCTTTGCTTCATTCTCTCCAAGCTCTCGGATCAGTACTGCAGTCGCACCGGCTCCTGAGTAATCCTCTTGTCCTGTCTCGAATCCCGGGCAGACGCCTATTGCAAGATATTTACCGTCATTAGAGAAGGCCAGAGAGGCTACACTATTGGGAAACTTTTGATATTGTTTTAACCGTCTTTTGGCTTCGGCATCCCATAATGCTACTGTACCATCTCCACCACCAGATGCGAAGGTTCCATGGACCGGGTGGAACGTAAGCGCGTTCACAGGGTACACAACGTCGCCGTCACCGTCAGGCGCGGCTTGACGGTGACATTTGAATGCATACTTGCGCGCTTGCGACTCTACAGTGTCCTCGAACCATTCAACTGCAACACGACCCTCGATACTGGATGTGGCATAACCGGCATCGTTTGGCATACAGGCTACGGCGCGAGTGAGGTACCGGAGAGAAGACTCTCGCTGTTGCCAAGGCTTCAGTTCCGTACCTCCCATGGCGAAAAGCTGTGATATAGCACCGAGATCGTAGATGTGAATGATGCGCCCGGTCATGGCAACG
Source organism: Atkinsonella texensis (assembly GCA_001008035.1). Classification (NCBI taxonomy): domain Eukaryota; kingdom Fungi; phylum Ascomycota; class Sordariomycetes; order Hypocreales; family Clavicipitaceae; genus Atkinsonella; species Atkinsonella texensis. The sequence goes on from KQ061700.1 coordinate 347,324, forward strand.
ACTACCTTTGTAGGGCTGGCAGATACGGCGTGCGGCTTAGCAGGTAGGGATATTCTAATAGGTGCGCTTGTCGGTGAAGAGAGGTTATGGAGGTTGAGAGTGCAGTCCCACGAAGCAGAGACAAGAGTATCTGAAAAAGGTTGGTTAATCTGGTGAACAGTTTACAAGCCTGTGGCAAGGAAACGAGGGAGGAGGTGGAACATACTATGGTCCTTACTATACACGACGCATCTCACAGGAGCGCCATGTATGCTCAGTGATGCTTTGTCTCCGGTTTCCAGGTTCAATCTAGTTGCGATTAGCTTTGACAGAACGAATTGGGCTAAGAGAGTATATATGTACTTGCTCACGGTCCAGTCCATGCCAGCAGTGAAAGCTTCACTGTCGTTGGCGCCGAAGCAGACATCCAAAACGGGAGCTCGGTGCTCATATGTGTTCGTCAGAGTACCTTCCGACGCACCGCCTGCGATTTTATAGCAGTAAACATTTTTGTCCCACGACGAAACAAGGAGTTTGCTCGAATCGGTTGGCGCAAATGCGACCGCTGACACTGCGTCGGCTGGTGGCGGAGAGAGCTCGAATTGGGTGGCTGAGTTGACAGTGAGCAATACTGTAAATGGCGGAGATGACGTTGGGCTGGCTTCCAACGAGTCTGAGAATGCTTACCGGGAGCCATTGCTGGTTACGTGCCGTTGCTTTTCCAGACAATGTCTGTCACGGCATCTCGAAGCTTTCAGTTTTGGGAACTGGTTGTTTACTTTACCAGTCACGTGGTGATAGCGGCCGCCTGTGCCGCTGCTTGGCAGGCAGAGCTTAACACGCTCCATGGAGCTTCATTTGGGGCATATTCTGCCCCAGAACACCGCTTGCACAAACTAGCCACACCCCGCCACACCCCACCATCCATTCGCAGCACAACAAAATGTTAAAATTATGACTCTACAACCACGAATCGCGACTATTCAACCGATCACTGAACAATTTTCGGCGGCGCGACGACGAAAATTTTGCCTTATATCCCGAAACTTTAAACTTCGAACCAAACCGACATCAGCTGGAATTTATTCTTTGCAAAGCTGTGACGATCCTCTGGGACTCGACTCCACTTACATACATCCTGTTTCCCCTCCTCTTATCAGAAAATCGTATAGAATATCAGTCGAATCCGATCACAAATCAACGCCGTCAAGATGTCGTTAACAAACTGCCGTTTCTATGAGGAGAAATATCCGGAGATTGATAGCTTCGTCATGGTCAACGTGAAGCAGGTTAGTATCCTCGAGATTGGGCTGCGATTTGGCGAAGCCTGGGACATAGTCATTCTGTGCCTAACATGTGTCGTCCAGATCGCCGAAATGGGTGCTTACGTTAAGCTTCTGGAATACGACAACATCGATGGCATGATTCTTCTCTCAGAACTGTCACGACGACGTATCCGAAGTATCCAGAAGCTCATTAGAGTCGGGCGCAACGAGGTCGTAGTCGTGCTCCGTGTCGATAAGGAGAAGGGTATGTGACATTTCCCTTTGGCACCAAATCTACCCTCCACCCTTCCCCTTCCTCCCCCCCACGAAAAAAGAAGTGGTCGGAAAAGCGGTGCTTAATTCTATGGAAATCAACAAGCTCACAAGGGAACTGGTTAGGCTACATTGATTTGTCCAAGCGACGTGTGTCTCCTGAGGATATGGTCAAATGTGAGGAGCGATACAACAAGAGCAAGACCGTCCATCTGATTATGCGGCACGTCGCCGAGAAGACCCAGACCCCCATCGAGACCCTGTATGAGTCCATTGCCTGGCCTCTGAACAAGAAATACGGCCACGCTATTGATGCTTTTAAGCTGTCTATCACGTAGGTTCTCTATCATTGTGATTGGCTTCATGTAGAATGGCAACAACTAATATTTATTTTTAGTAACGCCGAAGTCTGGAACGATGTCACATTCCCTAGCAAGCCTGTAGAGGATGAATTGAAATTGTACATCAGCAAACGACTTACTCCTCAGCGAACCAAGGTCCGGGCTGATATCGAGGTTACTTGCTTCGGCTACGAGGGTATTGACGCCGTCAAGACTGCTCTAAGAACCGCTGAGGCCGGCAACAGCGTCGAAGGCGCCAACGCCGACACCCAAGTCAAGGTCAAGCTTGTCTCACCACCACTGTATGTGCTTACCAGCACCTCATTCGACAAGAACCAGGGCATCGCACTTCTGCAAGAAGCAATCGAAGGAATCAGAAGAAGCATTGAGGGTGCCGGCGGCAATTTGACTGTGAAGATGGAGCCCAAGGCAGTTACCGAGAGCGACGATGCCGAATTGCAGGCCCTGATGGAGAAGAGAGAGCGTGAGAACGCCGAAGTCAGCGGTGACGAGAGCTTGAGCGAGAGTGACGACAACATTCCAGAAACTATCTAAGCTGTCGGAAAATAAGGAACAAGAATATGAAGACATGAGGCCGGGACGACGATACAATATTAGTTTGACATTCACATGGCATGGGGCGCGATGGACCGCAATCAAAGGGACAAATGCAGCTTTGTCATTCTGATAGTCTGGTAAAAAAAAAAGGAGGATAATTCCACCTTAGACATTGCGTTTCGTTGAGGTCAAATAGTCTAGGGCAAGGACCACGCGAGGATGATGAGAATGGCATGGATGGAGAGGCAGGTCAATATTGGCATATAATGTAGCTATGCGAAATAGCACGTGACGCTTCTAAAAGGCGTTGAAGGATGTAGAAGCTGCATTTACATGAGTAGGCATTAAAGTTAAGATGAATAATTAAATCTAACTATGTTTCCTCCTAAATTTTGTGGCAAGATGCAAAATACATGTAGTGTGATAGCTGCTAGGGCCATCTGCCGCAGTTGTGGGCACCAAGGTGTTACACCAGACCCCCTACGTCGTTGACGTTACACGTACCTGCCGCAACCAACTTCACACAGTACCTGCAGCCGGAAGCACCATCAACCCGTACCAATGTCTTTCGGGTCATTATGCGCGCGACTAAAAGGATCGCCATATCGCACCGCCAGAACTGCAGCCTTGAGTCTCATTGGCTTTGCGACATGGATTCCCGTCATAGCCTGGTTTAATCTGCATGTCGCTGAGCTGACGCTCGTCGATGGGTTCTCCATGTACCCCTATATGAATGAAGACAAAGACTCGACACTCCGGAGAGACATGATTCTAAATTACAAGTGGTCGCCGCAGGAAGGACTGGAAAGAGGCATGGTTGTTATTTTGAGGTGAGTTTTCAGTTTGGGAAGGGGCAAAAAGCACCAACCTCCCGACCGAGGCTTGTCGCGAGGTGAGCCAGTCACCAGGATATACAGGCTTTTTCTAAAATTCTCCTTCCAGGAGCCCAGTTCATCCTGAAGTCATTGCGGTGAAGCGAGTGGTTGCCCTGGAGGGAGACGTCGTGAGAACAAAGCATCCGTATCCTGTTCCCACGGTCAAAGTTCCCCATGGACACGTGTGGGTGGAAGGCGACGGGCGACCTGGCTCAACGTTGGATAGCAATATCTATGGGCCTGTGTCCAAGAGGCTGCTGACGGGGAGGGTGACGCACATTGTGTATCCGTTTAGGAAGTTTGGGCCTGTGCGATGGTGGGAGCATGGGAGGAAACTTGTTGAGTGAGGGAAGGTCCGGGTGTTTGGAATGTATGATACGGTGATAAAAAGGATTTCCTGAATACAATATCTGGCTGCTAGAAGGAGCTGAGATTTAGTAGTAACATAACGAGTTAATCAAGGGCGCATTTATAAATTTGCGCAGGCGCAGGCGCAGGCGCAGGGTGTCGGTTCTTAATGACCTAACTATAATCATCAGAGTTGGACTTGGACCTTTCTGCGTTGAAATCTCTATGTGATTTTACTAAGTGTTGTGTTTAATCTCAGCTGTTAATTACCTACATACCTAGGTAGGTATGCACTTGCAGTCTCCGTTGGAACTGGTCAAGGCGTACGATACGATTGACCAACGAATGATCGTTTATTATAGGACAGACAACGCACGTTGTCCAAGATAAGTCCGGCTATAAACAAAAAAAATCCTGCAGAAACATGATCCACGCAGCGAAATGTCGTGGGAACGGGCATGAAATACTAATTTGGTCGTCTGGAGAGACCCAACGCACTCGGCAGATTCATCTTTGAAATGGCGTCTGCCTCAACTGCCAGCTTGCGTCCTTCAGTATGAATCCAGATGCAGAAGCAGCGCTAATCTTCACTGACGTACAGAACTGCATTTTTGAACAGAGCCCAGAATCTTCCACCCGCCCCTCCCATTCATGAAGCCCAAGATGTGATCCTACAGTACGCCATCCCCGCTGCAAGGCCAAGGCAGCGAAGATGAATTACTTGTTAATCTTGGAGGATACAAGGCGACCTTAGCCTATAAGAAATCTTGCTTCAATGAAAGCAACATTCATCTACTATTCCTTTTTTGTCCTACTCATTAATTGAGGAATCGAAAGACAAAAGAGTCATAGAGCGGACGTAGCTACATGATTGGCCATTCCGAATGCCCAGAGGGAGGCCATACATCCCAGGATATCGGCAACAAAATTGCTGCTGCAGTCGAACAAGCGAAGCCGAGTGATGAAAAAAAAAAAAAAAAAAAAAAAAGTTCGAAGGCGCAGAGAAATCTTCTAGACCAGATCTAATGTCGGCTCGCAATCCAGCAGCTCTAGAGTAGCCATCGAGGCGATCTACGAGCTCAATGACCTTGCTCAATCTATACAAAAACGCAAACTTAATCTCAAAGCCTAGATAGACCTTTTGCACCATAGCTCATTCCTCATGTTTGAGAGCGAGGATCAGCAGCAAGCGGGACACTTGTTGAACCTCAAGTTAGTATCATCTGCCATGACAGCTGTATCCCCGGCCCTGAAGCCGCAAGGGCGTAGTGAAGTCTAACCAGGTCCCATGACGAATTTTAGGGGCTGTGGAAAGGGGAGTAATTGGGCTGTTCTGTGCAAGAGCCTTTCGATTTGTAGCATAGCCTGGGAGTTGGAGGGCCATTGTTTGTTTCGTGTCTCGTGCTTACGCTCCGGATGCGATGAACAAACAAGGTCAAGTAACGAGTTCTCCGTCGAAAGGTTTCTGTATCTCAGTACGTAAGGTACGTACCGAGTAGGTACAGGACCTATTGGTAAGTTCAGATTGAGGTACCCACGTCGCGTAGCTGTACCTATAGGTACCTAGGTAGGTAGGCACTTAGGCACCTATATATGAGTGCTAGTACGCTTCTAATCGAGGGGGCTCACGTCGTATTAAATATGCAAGCTCTGGATAACATTTGAGTTGTTTGTCATATACAAATTCTGATCAGAATTTTTGTAGTGGTCAGCAAACGAAAGATCAGAATGTCCAGAGGTACGTAGATTATGTAGTATCTTAGGTACCACTCGGTGCCTAAGGCCGGTAGAATACAGTGGGTATACTTGCTTGTTTAGTGCTAGAGCATGGCGGTAGTCGCACGGACCAATTAGCCATGGCTACCCGGTGGCGTTCATAACAAAAATTGGTTCGGGGATAATGTCGGCACCGACGAGAAAAGTTTCTACGCGCCAGCTCAAGTACCTAGAATTGACTTACTTCCACGCGACAAAACATCAGGGACGGAGCGTCATTCTATTCACTTGTCGCTCCGCCACCCCTAACTCAATCAATGTTCGTTGTACAGCGGCAACGCTGAAATAGATGAGCACAAGTCATATCCACTCATTTAGACCTGTGCGCTGCTTTTTGGAAAAGGTGGCCTTTAATTCTTTTTTTATGTTGTTGCCTTTCCTCCTTTATCCTCCATACCTCCCGGCCGCGAGCATATCGACGACTCTTTGTATACTGCGATTTTCGACGGCCCACGCCGGGCCTTGTACTTTGCTTCTGAAGTATCCAGCATCTTTCCCTCTAGCTCGTCCATTGCATCTGCAAGTGGGAACAATACTCGGACTTGACTCGACCTGTCCGGGCCATATCGCAATGCAGACGGGAATCAAAAGCAACCAGCAAATAAAAGGGACTTCATAGGGCCCAATAACGGCCATACCATGAAAGGCGATAATATCGGGGCTGAAGGCCGACCACCTTATCTCCATGTAGGTTTCAAAGTAGAGTCTCAATTGTGGAGGGCCGATACATCTCTTGTAGCAATTGATGCGGCGACATCAGAGGTTTAACTGACAGAATTTCTTTCTGGTCTAGGCAATGATTGCTGGCGGCATTGGAGGCTCTACTGGAGATCTGCTCATGCACTCCCTCGATACGGTGAAGACGAGACAACAAGGCGATCCAAACACACCATCTAAATACACGTCGCTGGGACAATCGTACTACACAATATGGAGGCAAGAAGGCGTTCGGCGTGGGTTATATTCAGGATGGATACCCGCATTGGGAGGCTCGTTTCCAGGCACAGTCATGTTCTTCGGCACATATGAATGGAGCAAGCGATTTCTGATAGATCATGGGCTGCAACAGCATTTAGCATACCTTACAGCAGGTAAGGAGCCACCGATACGTGGACTTTTGCCCCCATGGCCGTCACGGCCCATTGACAGACATGCCACTGACACCTGGTAGGATTGGTCGGCGATCTCGCTGCGTCTATAGTCTACGTTCCTTCCGAAGTTCTCAAGACGCGGCTACAACTGCAGGGCCGCTACAACAACCCCCATTTCAAATCCGGCTATAACTATCGAGGCACCGTGGACGCTGCGCGCACGATTATTCGAACAGAGGGCGCAGTAGCGCTTTTCCACGGCTACAAGGCTACATTGTATCGAGACCTGCCATTTTCAGCGCTGCAATTCATGTTCTGGGAGCAATTTCACACCTGGGCGAGGGTCTATAAGCAAAGTCGCGATATTGGTGTCCCTCTGGAACTTCTCACCGGTGCCGCAGCAGGTGGTCTTGCTGGAGTTATCACTTGCCCTCTCGACGTCGTCAAAACCAGGCTGCAAACCCAAATCAACACTCCTGCCGACCAAGCAAGCAAAATCAAAGATGTTGCCGCCGCTCAAAAACGACACATATCTACCTCATCGCCCAGCACTCACCGCCCGCAGCCTGGTGCCATGGCCCTTGAAACATCATCAGTGATCACAGGCTTAAGGGTCATCTATCGCACCGAAGGTATAGCCGGCTGGTTCCGAGGCGTTGGCCCTCGAGGTGTGTGGACATTTATTCAAAGCGGCTGTATGCTGTTTTTGTACCAGCGATTATTGCATCAACTTCAGACCATCATGCCTGTAGAAAAAGAGGGCATGTAGATACGGCTCATCCACTTTGTGCATGGCAAACCATCGGCAAGAGGTTGGCTCGAGGAGATGGAGTCGATAAAGACACACTCCTTCTCACCTCTTGCATTCGAAATCGAACTTAAATCTTCAACATCATGTAGACAACGAGAAGATAGCGGGAGATGTACTATTATGTCCAGATGAGGGGGCAAACACAACATGTAAACAGCGGGATGGGGAAAAATACATATAGAGATGGCCATATCATTGCTTGGCGTTTGTGGATAGAGACGGGGCCGTCGCATCACAGTTCTGTCGTTTGTCTGTTATTGTATATACTGATGCGGTTTGATCCACGCCGACAATCTCCAAATCAAAACAACATGGTGACTCGAGTTTTGAGCATCAACCACTGTTCTAAAGCTGATTCCCCGAAGATACTGGAAGGACAGGCCCGCAGGCGTACTCGCAGACCAGCAGCAAAGCTCATTTCGTTGAAACCAAGCCACGTACATCGCGTGATGTAGACTATGTCATGCAAAATATGGGTATCGTTAGGCCTCAACTACTCAGGTTTCTAACGAGTTAACAAACCACGCCATCCCTCCCTACGCATGCAACACCCTGCTCCCGCTTCTTTTTTCTCCGTGAGCCCTCTCACTCCTCACTACCACTCCCCTGCACATCCGGCGACTCCTCAAAGTCCTCGACTCGGCGCGCAATCTGATCCCTCGCCAAGCAGACAGCAATAGCTGCCGTCAAGGCGTTCCAAACGCTCTGATGTCTATCCATGAAATGCATATCCACATGGAAACTAACATATGCGTCGCCGCCCTTCGCACTATCGACCGTCAAAAGGAAGACACTTGATCGCAAGATGAACAGCCCATACACAACAGGTGGCGTCCTCCTATATGCCACCTCGTCCTCCTGTTCATCCTCACCACCATCACGGACACCCTTGTTTCTCAGTCTTTCAACATACTTGTCCACCAGGGCGTCAGGATTGCCCTCGTCGACATCCCAGAAGTCATCATCTCGATCAAGGCGGAGAAAGTCCCGCTGCAGCAGAGCTAGTGCCCGCATACGCTGTTCCATCATGTCCGTAATGCTGGACTCGTCCAAGCTGGCATCCAGCTCCGCCGCGACAATGTTGGGCACGTAGCGAAGGTGAGAATATCCTCCGTCTTCAGCAGCCCATGCTAGATATTTGTCCAGAGACTTCTTGATCAGGGGGGTTGCTTTCTGGCGGAGGCCAGATTGCACGGTTGTTCGGACTGAGGAGGTTAGATCTATGAGGCGGAGAAGAGCCATGGTTGCTTTTTTTTTTTTTTTTTTTGAAATTTCAGTTCAGAAGTCGTTAGCTTGAGGATGGTACGGGGGGATGTGAGACTTTAGCTTGGTGCTGAGGTGTTTGTTACCTTGGAAATCTTTCCCAGATCGACTGTACACGATTGGACGGTTGTCCTCAGTCGCGGCGAAGACAGTATCTAGCATGGGGATTCCCCTAAAGTCTACCTCCCAGTGACCTGGAAGAATGGGGCGTTCAGCCCTCTGGAACAAAACCTCAAAAAGATGCTCTTCGTCCGAAGCCCACGTGCTGGCGCCGGGGTACCGTTTCTTTTCCAGCTCGAGCTCGAGCCGTGTGTCTGTTGGCAGCGCTACGGGGGCATCGCTCTCATAGCCTTGGTCAAGGGAGTCTAGGATCGATGTCTCTTTCTCTTCTTCTTTGATATGCGTCGTCTCGGAGTGAGAGTTTAGCGACCCTGTGGCAGCAGCCTCATCGGGCGTTTGTTGCGGCATAGGAGGATTTGTCGGTGCAGCGACATCCATGTTGGGAACGCCAAGATGCTGAGCTGTGTTCATAATAGCATTTCCAATTTGTATAGGCGTGGTGACTCAAGGATGGGGCTGGAGAGGCGGGCAAAGAGATGGGGTGCTTGACTTGTGCGCATGGTGGTTGGTTGTGTGCGAAGGCGTAAAGTGAGTTTGAGAGCAGGTTGGAAGCGCGAGCGAGAATGGGAGTGCTGCGAGTTTGGTTTTGGTTGGCGACGTGAGGCGGTTTCGGCCCCGGACCTTAAGCCATTGATCTTATTCGGCAGGTGAGGCGAGTCGGTCTTGGGCGGATGCTGCAAACAGTCGTAATTGTGCTCATGGTGTCAAGTTGAACGAGGGGACGTGAATGCGAGGCCATCAGCACGCGAATCTGGCTGCTGATCGTGGTGCCATGCAGAAGTGTACAGTACGATTACATCTGCAGGGTCGCCGACAACTTGCTACACGCCGTCTCTACAAATTCAACAATCTAATATCGTGATTCTAAGCCTGCCGCATGGCATTCCTTCCTTCTTGTACGATGACGGGGACTTGATGACCCGGTGCGGACCATCTGGTGCCATCATCGTCGCCACGGGTGGCATCGCAGCGTCTTGCGGACGCCGGTATGATGTGCCCTGCCGTCCGAGATCTCAATTATGTGTATCATGTGTTGTGTGTCGGCATCTTCAGTCCATCACTCACTGATCGCCATTTTGTCGCTCAAAAGGTTAACCGTGCCGCAACTAACCTGCGGAACGAGTTGGAGGCTTCCGTCACACAAAGCCACCCTTGCAATGGCTATTGTGCCCCGGAGACACAAACGGAAATACTCTATTACACGTAAGTGTGCTCCTGGTGGATCAATTGATAATAGAGACGAGAGGAAGAATCGTAGGCAGCGAATTAAAGATATGAAATCTATCATAAATGTAGCCTGATGCGCCGGGCAATATACTCAGCATGTCCCCGCAGGCGCCATGGAGCGTGAGGAGAAAAAGTATACGGATACAAAGTGCTCGGGGTAATTGAAGAAGAGGGCGAATTGCATGACACAGCCAGTTCGAGAGGCTGGTCATGAGGATGTTGTATCCAGAAAAGCTGAAGGTTTTGAATGTTCGAATTCGGAGATTCGGCCGCGCTGAGCCAAGCGAAACCAGCGTGATGCAATACTCTCTGCCCGTCTCTGAAGAGGTCACCTCGTGGTAATGTGCATCTCGACTGAAGATCGATTCATTCGAGCTGATTTGAGTAAATTCAGAGTATTCTTTCTTTCTATCGGTGCAAACACCCATGGTGTGCTTACGTAACGACCCTTATCTAGTCCAATCAATCCTCAAGGCCCCATGAAATATTTCCATCTCCTGCTCGTCGCAACAACAGCATCAGGACGACCACGCAGCCATGGCGGAAGCAGTAAAAGCAGCAGCCCGTCAATTGCCAAGTTTCAGGCTCGGCCAAAAGCAGGTCTTCCTGTATGTTGTAACTTGACTTTTCTAGCGGCCCCTGTTACGTCTGGTCACTAACTAACAGCGCTTACCAGGCCAAATCATGTCATCACCTTCCTCCGAAAGGAGCATCTCCCTCCCAACGAAGCCTGCTTCCAGGTACCACTGCGATTCACCAAGTTCGACCTGCGCGACTACTTGTGGAATCTGTACAACGTGGAAGTCACCAAGGTCCGATCACAAGTCAAACAACAGCCGTTAACGCGACGAGGTGCGCGTTCACAATCTTGGTACAGACCGCAGCCTCTCAAAATCATGACAGTCGAGCTGGCCAAGCCGTTCCAATGGCCTGATTTACCGGCAGACTTGGAGCCGTGGAGTCACGAACTGTGGAACATGAGAGAGGACGTGACGGAGAAAAGCAACGAGGAGCATATAAACAAGCAAAAGTTCCTTATCCCATTGAAGAGCAAGGAACCGTTGTCAAAGGAGAGGAAAGAACTGGCTAGTCTGGCGAAGAGCATGGTTGAGGGAGAAGTCAAGTGGTCAAATGACGTCGTGTTGGACCCGAAGTGGGATATTCTATTGGCAAAAGAGAAGGCTCCAGAGGCAAAGGATGCGAAAGCTAGTATTCCAGCTGCAGACTCGCGCCATTAGCGAGATGGAGCCAAATAGTGATGCGAAGGCACGATAGAGAGAGGAACTGAGGCGCTAGCGACCCTTTTGGCCACGTTGAGGCATAACGACCAATTGTGCATATAGATTTGTATGATATAAAGAGGATGATTGTACAATATCTGTAGCCCGCGGCAAACCAAACCCGGAGCATAGCATTACCAAAGCTAAAATCCAGTCAGAATTCTGAAGCAAAGCACGGTGACCACATAATGGCGCTGGAAGCGGTGGTCGTGGCTCGGGGCCTAACAAGATGTCCAGCAACGCTCATCCTGAAAGTGAAAGACTTGATCACCCCAACTCCACCACCCAGCTGTCAAATTACGTGCAAACACCTCCAGCCCACGAAAGTGTGAATTCCTGAAGACTTCTCCGAACAAGCCACGTAGGTTCGGCTTCCTCGAGTGGACGTCTGGTGCAGCGATAATCATTTTCGACGTGAGGCCCGGAGGAGTCGGCGCACCGATCCGCTTGGCAATAAGGATCTTCTCCCACGGTTTTCTCCAAGCCGAGTTTACATCATAGATGGGCTCGCCCGTGGCAGTTATTTTGAGCCATGTCCATTCAGCAACGAGTTCTACGCCCCAGGAAGTGAACACGCCGGTGGGACAGGTCAGAAGGTCCGGTATAGCAGCCTTATTCGTGATCCAGACGGCCACGAGGCCATTACGTGCAAGATGGGCTGCGACGGGTATGCTGGTTAGTAGCGTTCGCATGTCATGGAGACTATGGACGGTCGCATATTTGTTGGTTCGCCGCCTGGCTGAGCGGTTTGGCCATGGAGGATCAAGAACGATGAGGCCGAAGAGGGGTGCCGTGTTGATGAATCTTGCTCTTAGGTCTTGGATGGATCCATCTAGAGCTGTTGCATCTTGCACTGCCACTTGGGAGGAAGGACCTTGCTGATTCTGGTCAGTGGGTGGTGAAACACGAGGGAGATAATATGGCCCTTTGTATGTGTTCCTGACTAGTTGGAGTGCTGCTTGAACGGAAGCCACAGTCATCAGGTCGCTGATCTGGGCTGCAGGGGACAGACCGGGCCAGCCGTGTGCCGCTGATGCCGAGTGAGACTTGGACGCATGGCGTCGACTCCCCTTCGGATCCGGCGTCGGGAAGGCCTCTGCCGGCGGTCGGTCCGAGTAGATCCGGCGTTGGGTCGGCTGTCCAGGCTGGACTTGTCCTTCTTCCAGGGATCGTGGGATATCGAGCAGGATGACAGCTTTGTCTTCACTTTGGAAGAGAAGACTGCAGGCCGTTGCGCTGTCCGGTTCGTGAGATCCCGGCATGGGAGACTTTAGACTTTACTGACGAGGCGAATTGATGCACTTGTATGACAAATCCATTGAATGGCATTGGGTATGGCCGAAAAGCCAGTCACAACGAGGTGAATGGGCAAAATGGCAGAAACCCAATAAGAAAGGTTCCATCCGAACGAGCCACGTACATCTCGGTAATCCTCGGCTAAAGTCGCCAGGGCCAAGGGTTGACAGTTGGCACGGCTGGGGGCACTCGGAGGGTTTCTACACAGGCAGACAAAAATAAGCACGTCCTCCCTCAGCGGCCCCAGGCTAAGTAACCAGCTGCGCTTAACTGTCAACGTCTGGCCCACCCGAACTGTAATCTCTCGTCCTCGTCGCCTCCGCAACGTTAAGCCGAATCACACCAAACCCTACTACCCTCATACCTGATTCTGGACTTTAACCCTACAATTCCCTTTAGTATCAACCAAGAAGGAGACGCATGCGCCCAGACTTTGTCGCCTTCCAACCTTCAATACCACAACCACATCGTCGTCCTCCCCATACAGGCATGCGGCCTCGGTAATCTCCAACTTGCTTCATCCCGCTTAGCTCACGTGCTGTTGGCACCCGAATGCCCACGCCCTCCACATTCGCAGATCATGCTTCCATGACTGAAATTGCTCGCGACAAGGTTCGACAGCATGTCGAAGCGGCGACTGCTGCTGCTGTGGCCTCTCCATCTCCCAAGCAGAGAAAAGAGCCGGCTGTATGCCCTACCGATGATGAAACGATAGCTCCAAAGAACAAGACCCGATCGTGGGACTATATCTGGCGCTCGGGTGTCGCAGGTGGTGTAGCGGGTTGCGCTGTGAGTTTGATGTCCCTTTGGTTTATGTCAATGTCCTTTTCTCTGTTGTGCTAATTGCTCTTTATCGCTGCTCAGGCCAAGACGATGGTTGCGCCCCTCGACCGCGTCAAAATCCTCTTCCAAGCCAGCAATCCTCAGTTCGCAAAGTACACTGGATCCTCGTTCGGTGTCGCTACTGCCATGAGGGATATTCTGTACTTAGAGGGCGCGAGAGGACTTTTCCGCGGCCACTCTGCCACTCTTCTGCGCATCTTTCCATATGCAGGAATCAAGTTCTTGGCTTACGAACAGATTCGCGCCAAGCTCATCCCTCAAAGAGACTGCGAGACTCCATTTCGACGGCTCCTCAGCGGGAGTTTGGCTGGGGTCACGTCAGTATTCTTCACCTATCCCCTGGAAGTAGTTCGAGTGCGCCTCGCGTTCGAGACCAAACGGGATGGCCGCTCCTCTTTGCCCTCAATCTGCAAGCAGATATACAACGAGAGCCCTGTCCAGAATTCAGTGACTGCAAGGCGTCCCAATGCTCCTGCGCCTCTGGCCGTGGCTGTAGAGACCACCGCAGCAGCACATACTTCTATTGTGCCTCGTAAAGGACTCGTCAACTTCTACCGCGGCTTTTATCCTACCCTACTGGGTATGCTTCCCTATGCAGGCATGTCGTTCTTGACACACGATACTGCATCTGATCTGTTGCGCCATCCCGCCATTGCCAAGTATACCACCCTACCGAAACGAAAGAGCCAAGCATCTGACAAGCCCGCACCTCTCCGGTCCTGGGCAGAGCTGACGAGTGGTGGGATCGCAGGGCTAATTTCGCAGACGTGCTCATACCCTCTTGAAGTAATTCGACGTCGCATGCAAGTCAGTGGTGCGGTAGGCGATGGCCATAGAATGCGCCTAGGTGAAACCGCCCGCCTGATTCTCCAGGAGCGCGGGTTACGGGGATTCTTCGTCGGGCTCACCATTGGTTACGTCAAGGTTATCCCCATGGTTGCTGTGAGCTTCTATACGTACGAGCGGATGAAACTCATTCTGGGCATATAAACCTCATTACTTGGTGTTCGTTTTGTTAATTCGCATGGACTATTCGTGTCTAGGGCGGTTGGTTTTGGATTACCTCAAATTTTTGATTTTTCTTCTGGCGTTGGCGCTACAGAGGGGCTGAAAAGGCATTGCATTACAATGGAAGGGAAGGAAATGTGTTTGTGTTGCTCTTTCTTGCCTAAGCCTGGGCTATGGCGATGGGGATGTGGCAGCGAATTATTCACGTTTAGTTGGGAGTTGCATGCTTATGGGTAGCCCAACATACCTATATGGCAACCGTATAGCAATCTAGAGATGACTTTTCACGAATGTCGATGGTAAACTAAGGATCGGTGTCGTGTATATGATGCATGTAAGCGCTTAGTGGGTACTGCCTAACTGATTCATGCGCAAATGATGCGCAACTTGATTAAGATGCGCCCGGCGAATGAGTTGTGATATTATAAATTATCCCGTACCCTGAATCATCCATCCATTCACAGTCTTTCAGCATCGACGCGTTTCAACGAATCTGGAACCACTGGTGACGAGTTTCGAATTTTCTCACCCCTACGGCGACGAATCGCATTTGTCTATCCATGTAAAGATAATGCTTCTAACTCAGCTTGTAATACAATTTCACTCTTTCTCCTACTAAGATGTCAAAACGAGCCTAGATCAATCTCCTCTTCTCTCCTTCTCACATCCACCATCAAACACGGATCCGCATTCAACGAGAACCCAGAGCGCCTTATCTGGGGCTTCTTTCCGTGCAGCCTCACATCATACTTCATCAAGATATGCGTCAACGCGATCTTGATCTCACTCGCGGCAAGGAAGCGGCCCGGACACGCATGCTTACCATGTCCAAAGGCCAGGTGGTCCGGTCCCGTGGTGACGAGCTGCGCGACATTCTCGTAGCCCTCTTGCTTGCGCAGGTTGAAAGATCGAGCACCATCCCACTTGGATGGGTTCTCGTACACTTTCGGATCCCACATGCGCTTGGTGGGGACCGCAGTCAGACTGCCCTTGGGGATGAGGGTGCCATCTGGGAGGTGGACGTCGTCGAGGACTTGGCGATGCATAGTGACTTTTTGGAAGTTAGGAGGCGCTATTTTGCTATGTTGTGCTCGACTCTACAAGTGGACATCATGGAGTTTTGAGGATTGGGAATAGAGGGCTCGAAGGGGGAAGAATGAAAATCAAAAGGGCGGGCTGAACAGCTTACCGAGAGACATGGGCTTCAAACGCTGGCTTTCCTTGATGCAACTGTCCAACAACTTCATGTTGTACAACGTTGTCTTCTTCCACCCGCATTTCGAGAGGGATTCGATGATTTCTTCTCGCAGGGGCGTGATGAAGTCTTGATTCTGCGCCAGATCGGCGAGGGTCTGACAGAGCAGATCCGTAGTGGTGTGGATGGCAGCCGCTGACAGGAGCAGCTGCAAGATGACGGGATCGTACCTGACGTCCTTGGCCGTGTGGTCAAAACACTCGATGGCCATCTGCTCGAACCACTCGATGGCGTCGTTGTAGGGGACGTAGTCGCCGGAGGCCTTTTCGCGCCGGCGCCTCTCTATAACGGGTCCTACGCATTCGCGGGCGTCTCTGATGAGAGCCGCGGCCCAGCGACATACGGGGTGGAAGCGGGAGACGATGCCTCGCAGAAGACCGGGCCATATTCGCATCTGCTCTGCAGCACCGAAGCTGGCGAGTGCGTACTCTCGCGTGACGCGGAGCCATTTCTCGTTACGGCAGAGTTCTTCGCCTAGGAACACCCTTGATGAAATGCGGGCAACGAGCTGTAACATTGCGTCTTTGAGGTTGATTGCATGCCAGTCTATAGGTGGTCATATTGTAAGTTGCAGACTTTTTCCTTTTCTTTCTTTTTTTTTCAAATTGCATCGAAGATGGTTTGTTTCACTTTTATTGCTGCGGATAGTAGGAACCCCCCAGAATGGGAAAGAGTAACGGACCTTTAGCTTCTCCGAGTATCTCTGACACCGCGAGAGATGTTTCCTCATTCAGAGGCTCGGTCACCTTGTCTAGAGCAGAGCCATTAACGTCAGTAAGTCCGTTCATATTTTCCCTTCACTCCTAGGAAGCTTAGCGTACTCAGGTTTTTCGTCAGACCCCCCTGAGCGATAGCCCTCAAGGGGCCATCTGGCGTTAGGAAAACGTCCAGCCCGTACACATTGCCCGGAAACATCTATCGAGTGTAATCAGTCCTCCCTCGCGTGTCCTTAAAAAGAACTCAATTTAGGGAAAGGGGCTTGGGAGTAGGATTTCTGCTGCGGCAAAGCATACCAGTCTTACGAAACCATCAAGATCGAAGCGCTCGTCGTTTCGAATGTCGTTGGCGTATTCGTCGGGGATGACGATAAACTCAGCGAAATCGGCCATGATTTTGAAACATTTGCCATGAAACGCCTTGTAGCCTTTGTTCAGCAGGCTCTCGGCATCTCGGACCACTTCTAGTTTTCGCCTGGTGGTGGTGAATTCAAAGAAGCCGGGCGGGTTGACGAGTGGGATATTGGACTTTGGCTTGGTGAAGATGCGTATGGTCACTATGGCCACGGCCAAGAGGAGTAGGGACGATGTGTAATATGCCCCTTTCCAGGAGTCTGTAGGCTTCGAGCTGGTCCACGGAGACGTGATATTGGGTGTGGTGGAAATATTCATGACGGACTCGGCAGAGTGGCTTGACTTGATGGAATGAGGAAAGAAGAAGATCAAGAAAGAAAGAAAATAATTGTGGTTAACTAATTCTTGGAAGAAGAAGGAGGAGGAAAAAGAGGGGGGGGCGAGAACCTGTTTGTTCTTGCAAACTGAGACAATTCTCGGCATCCTATGTAGTTTCCAGCGGGTATTATTTCTATAAGTCTTTGCAATCTCATGCTCTGCTAGTCTAAGCGGCGGTGTTGGCACCGGAAGGGTTACATTGGCCGAGAGCTTTATAAGAACTTTCAATGTTAATACATTGTCAAACCATCCAAATGCATGTCTTTCCGCAGTCACAAGCCATGTATGCGTATGAGGTGATTTGAGCAGACGCAACGGGGTTCAAGCATATAGTACAAAAAATAGCTCTATCAATCTTCCATTTACCAGTCCGAGGCTTTAGGACCAACGCGTACGGAGTATATGTACGTACATACCACTCACTGCACGCCAACCCGGATGCTTTGAGGACAGACAGTCTCTGCTCGTCATCGATGGCCAGACAGTTCCAAAAGAAAGGGGAAGAAAACCTACGACGGCCGTTCGTTTCTTTGTCCGTCTTGTGGGAGCTTACGTGATGGTGACTGTAACCAGATGGCCAGCTTGGCGCGCGGAGGTACATATCAAACCCACGAAAAATGGGGCTTCGGATTCGGAGCCTACAACGTGGCACGTGTTACCTGGCGCAGCAGGCTAGAAATAGACCAGAGTCGAACTTCACTATGACTATAATCTATTGAACCAGCTAGGGGGGCTCGTTATCATGCAGTGGGCACCAGCCAAGTAACTCCGAGCAGCGACGAATTCTTTTTCCCTATTCGGCTAAATCCACCCCGGGACGGCGCGCCCACACCCGAATGGCCCCTGTGGAGCTGCTGTGGGACTGGTTTGCATTGATCTGCGAACCCTTGTTTATCAGCTTCTTTTATATAACTACCTTTCTAGAACTCCTTCGAATACGAAGGCCCAGGTTTGCATGCATACAAAAAGTTCCGCTGCAACACTGGGTCCTAGCAAGCTTGAAACAAACACCTGGGAGCAATCAAGAAAGCAACGCAAAGCCAGTCCGGACAGTTCACTCTATCACAGCAATTCCAGGACGGACCTCTCGTGGACAAGGGGGGGGGGGGGGGGATGAAGGATGAAGCCAAGACAGACGGAAGTAACGCATGCAGAGCGCCAGGGCTTGCAGCATGTTGAGAGGCACGAGTATTGCTTCTGGTAGCGAATGAGATGCAGCTCTGGCGCCGTTAAATGGGCGCTTCGCCGTCCAACTGCCGACCGTTGGTTGAGATGAGCCTGTGCAGTGTACCAGCTTTTGGCCAGTCTCGTCGCCATAGTCATAGATTAAGGTTTGAGGCTTGGCGCACGATGGTAAGAATGCCTGATGAGGACGCACGAGCCATTAAACGCGCAGCAAGGGATTTTTAAACGCACAGCAGCAACTAAACCCAAAACAGAAGGAGGTATGTCTCCTATAACACAGGTAAAGCCCTTGAGACGCTAATAATTAAGAATTACATTAGGAGCATTACTGTAGAGCGCGTATAGCCTCTTAATGTTAGATATTAGCTAAATATAGCGTGTTATTGTTAGTTGTGAGGTTGTGGTATTATATTAGAATTACGTCTAACTGCATTAGGGCCTAGGGAGGAGAAAGTGTAGGAGGTATCTCTAGGGCAAAGAATGTATAAAGAGATACCTCCTTCCGTTTTCGGTTTAGTTGCTGCTGCGCGTTTATGCACTCAGGACGCAGGGACCCATGCCGAGGTAGGGTAAGAGTATTGCTACCCGTGCAGCAGCCGCACTGACCTTGCGGTATCAGACTCTATCAGACACGTCAGTTTTTTTTGCCATTGCCCCTGTCCCAGGCAAAATCTACGTGGCACAACCTCGAGGCACTAGACATCATTAAAGTAATCGGTCAAGTTACATACCCATATAAAGAAAGCTGTGGCCTGCCATCGAGCCAATTGTCTCGAGAACGTAATTTCTGCTGTTTCGTTCAAAACTGTGTATATGTCATGAGCGTTCCGGGCTGCGCGCGCGCAGAGACGTGCGCAGGCCTAGCGGAGCAAAGGAAGCAAGGACGATGGCCAGGTAAGGGGTGAAACCTAGCTAATAAGCACAAGCAGCGAACCGCAATATGTGCATAAAGGACCACAAGCGCGTAGACTCAGGAGATTGAAACCTTTAAGCACCCGACCCTAGGTGGCACCTTCCTATCTACGACCTCACTGTTCCTTGGTCCTCACTTCGTCCTTGTGACCCCCTAACCTTGACAGTATATTAACCGGTCCCGCTACTTTGTTCTAAGCCTCTAGCTGCTACTGGTGCTGTTGAAACCCTCGCATTCATGTGTTTCTCTTACTGTCGTGTTTTGCACTATTTTGCCAACGGGGACAAACTTATCCTTAGATTCACGCCTCCTGCTTGTTGCTGCCGCAAGCTTGTCTTCTGAGTGTCCTGTCTATGTTTGAAGTGAGTGGCCTGGTGCTGCTGCTGCTTCTTGGAGAGCCTAGCTGCGAGGGTTAGAGTAATCGATCGGGCTGCTAAGAGCTACCTACAGCTGAGTCATGGTGTTAGGAGCTGCGTGCTGCTAAGGGTAAGCCGCTCTTCTTCTTCTTCCTCTTCTTGGGATTCCGCGGCACCTGATAATTGTAGGGCTAAGAACTCAGCAGAATAGATTGTCAAGGTCCTTAAAGTCGCCATAAGGAGTCGCAAGGAAGAAAACACAAAGCCCAGGCCTGGAAGTAAGCTCTAAAAGAACTCATCGGCAACAATGACTGCAAGCCACTGGATAGTTAATTTTGCTGCGGGAATACGAAGAGAGAAGAGAATAGGGTGACGATATTCTGCACCTTTAGGGGTGTGTTCCAGTTGAAGTTTTTGGCGATGTCCCTGGATTGTATTTGTATGCGAGTGCATGCAACTTGTTGTGCAGTCGTGGAGAGTGGAGAAGTGGAGAGAAGAGAGAGGGGAGAGGGGAGAGGGCAGAGGAGAGTGGAGAGTGGAGAGTGCATGAATTGGGGGCCACGCCAGACCGCCCCAAAGTGCTGACCAATTGAGCCACTTGCTCACTCTGCGAAAACCTTCTGGCTCGACTAAATTGTCAGGCGCGGCCGCTCTGGAGCTATATACATTTAGATAGAACGAATGACTTGCATTTGCAAGCATATCCCGCACCAGAGTCACTTTATACCATTGTACAAGGTTTCCAGTAAACATCTGAAGGTATCAAGAGCTCAATCACGTTATAAGGCGGTTCGGGTAAGATTATATTAGCCGAGCCGCGACCAGAGAGGTTCATCCTCGCGACGGCCGAAGTCCGAAGTCACTCCAATAGCGCGCGTGAGAAAACACGGGCTGGCACGGGCTGGCACGGAGGTGTAGTCTTTCGGTTCTCAAGGAGATAGATCCGATCTCAGCTCCCTCGGGGATCCCTCGGGTTTCATTCAGGGTTCGTTCAGGGTTGATTTATTAGTGGTAAATTGACAGCTTGTAGGGTTCGAACTTGTGGTGGGCTTCGATCCCTGGCAACTCCCGGGTATCTGGGTAGGCTCGGCGTACGGAGTTTGGGAGTTTGCCAGTTTGGGAGTATGTACATATGTACCTCGCAGCCTCTCGCTGCACCGAAAGCAATAACTCGCAGGGCAGGTTCGGGGTGCGGAGTTTGGCAGTACCTCACAGAGTGCGGCAGTTGCCTTCCTCGTTGTCCCCTTGCGATTGGCTGGTGACACGTTGTAGAACCTGGATTCGTGGCTTCTGGCTGGACCGTTTCGCGGCAAAGGCCAGCCGAAAGTACGTGGACTTTCCGAGGAAAGTGCGATGCATGCAGGCATCTCGAGAGCCACCGCCAAGCAACGACGACCCTGATAATGAGCTCAAATCTCAATCACGCACCAGCGTCAAGTTGTTGAGACTTGACAACGTCCGAACGCATTTCAGCCTCCGCGCACTTTTGGCGCCGAATAAGTCCCCGTGCCTCCTGCTTTCTCTTATTTTTAGATCCACCAGCGATTCCACACATCCTTATCAGCCTGTCGTGCCGCCATGGGTCGTAAATGGCGCCAGCGCCCGATTGCCTGCCAGTCTTGTCGTCGACGCAAGATACGATGCTCGCGCGACTTCCCCTGCTCTAACTGCACCTCGCGTGGCATCAAGTGTGTCCAGTTCTATGAACCCCAAGAGCTGGACACCGACACCGCTGCTGCCCAGTCCAACAAGTCTGAGCTTGCTTCGCAGCTACAACTGCAGCGACTGGCTCCAGACTCGTCGCTGCCTCGCATCGGCACCGAGACCATCTCGTTGCCCTTCTCCAACGCAGAGATCCAAGCCCGCCTAGACAAGCTAGAAACCTGGATCACTGGACTGAATGCCCCAGCCTCAGCAGTACCCTCATCCTCCAAGGAAGGCATTGATATCGTCAACCCGCAGCATCTATCTCCTAGGGGATCGAATTCCCCGCAATCAACAACAAATGCCAAGCACATTGACACTGACGCTATATGGTTTGGCGGCAACCTGATCCTTGTAAAACCATCCATGATGGTCACTTTTCTGTCCCCTGTGAGCATGCTCTCTCCCATTTTCTTCTCTTAAAAAGTTTTATTCGTTTTTTTTTTTCCCCTTTTTTCCCTTTTTTCCTTTTCTTTCTTTCTTTCCAGGGTATTGGACGGGGGAACGGAGGAAAATCCCTATATTCTACTTACGACGAATCATGTATCCCAACGGTATAAAAAAACACTGCTGACTATGGATGTTGCGTCTCAGAAGGAAGGATACTTTGATGCTAACATCTCGCATCACTTGACCCCTATCAAACTTATCGCAAAGCCGTACTGTATCCTACAAGATGCCACCATGGTGCACACTGCCCCTGGCACACGCCAGATGTGCATCTTCCTACCTCTCTATCACGAAGCGTGCATCGTTGCCAAGCGCTTTGTTCTTGACTACTCCGTCTTCAGCTGTACGATGCACGTCCCAACCATCTTCCTTTGCGTCCAAACCATATACACCAACATACAGGAGCACAAGCCCGTGGGCCGAGAAGAGTTGCTGCTCTTTCTCTCCATCATTGCTGCTGCGACATATACTGCCTCAGCCAACGATGAGGTGAGCAAGCTGTTTGACAGCCATCTAGAGGCAAACTCGCGATGCGCTACATGGGTAGACGCCGCCTTTGCCATGTGTGATGAACTCAAAAGACGTGATCGCATTAGCATACTATGTCTGCAAGGTCTCTCTACCCTCATCAAAGTATCATGCTACATGGAGGGAAGCTCGGTGCGCAACCGCAGCCTGCTGAGTACATCGATAGCCATGGCTCGTGAAATGGGTTTCCATCGTATCGACATCCCCGGTGAGAATGTAGCCCTGAACTCAGCCTTGGAGATCGAGATGGCGAGGCGTATATGGTGGGACAATGTCATCACTGACTGGTAAGTTTTCCCTAGCACTACTTATCGACCACATCGGCATTTCCCTGTGGTGATGGTGATTTTTCAAGTTCAGTTCTAATCAACGTGACAGGCTCATTGCTTTATTCCCCGGGCCGCAGGAAGGGGTATACACAATTCACCCGCAACAAATGGTTGTCAACAAGCCCAGTCCTGTCAAGGATGATGTCGCCATCGACGATCAGACAAACGCACAGTACCCTGACTCTGACATTACATACTGTTTGTGGAGGATCCGGCTGGCCGAAATCGGTCGCGAATTTATCGACGGCTGCCCGCTGTCCCAGTCCGCATCACATGAGCTCAAGCACGAAAAGCTGTCTGAATACAACAACAAGCTAGTAGAACTCCAGAGAAGTCTGCCAAGCTACTTTCTTCTGAGGAGTCCTGGCGAGGCGCCTGGGCCAACCAATCAGTCAAACTATTCTCTCATTCTCCAACGCATCCATATCAACTGTTTAATCTATGTCGAGAGGTGCATCGTCCACCTGCGTTTCTTATCGCTCGCCAGTGTCGATGCGAGATATGCTTTCTCTTCGGACGTATGTTTCAGCTGTGCACGCGACATTGTCTGGATGGCCAAAGTTGTCAAGTCGGATTACAGTTGGCTCATCCCGCGATTAAGGTCAACGCTCTTTCTCCGCACTCTACTTCTAGCTAGTTCCATTTTTCTTTTGGATATATGCTCGGGCACAGAGATTCTGGACCTGGCAGCCGAGAGGCCCGAGATGCTTGAGGCATGGCAGTTCATGGCCGAGATGCAGGAGTCATCCAATTTGATAGACCAGTTCTTGGAGTTTGCGGCGCAAATGATGAAGAAGTACCAGGTAGCTGATTCAATTGTTTTGTCGCTCGCCCAAGCTTTGTCACCCGGCATTGTGGAAATGCCGCCGCCGCCGCCGGCACCCTCTACGTCGGAAGCATATACGGTCAACTCGGCGCACCTGGATGGAACGAACGCGTCGCAGGGCGTGCCAATGGATGCTAATCAGCGATGGCAGTCACTTGATGCTGATTTCGATATCAAGACAATGAGTTGGGATAATGTCTTGTGGGGATTTGATACAATTTTGATGTGACATAACTGCTAAAAGACGGAGAATGGGGCCTCTTGGATACTGGCGTACCGGGTCCATATTTTTTTGCCATTTAGCGTTTCTGAAGATTTTTGCTGAAGATATCATACATTATACGTCAGGGCTATGGATCATCACTTCTTATTTTGTTAAAACCGTGAATAAATTCGCCCAGAGTTGCATTACCTAGGGTTCTTTATAAAGAAGCGAAAGCCACGCCCTCGCCCTTTGCCACTCTGTACCATCTTCACGCTCTGAAGATCAACTTGTGAGGTAGGGTTGATATCGTGGCATTATGGATGCATGTTCTAGCTAAGTTATCTGACGCGCCTGTGGAGCCTATTACACATATTGATCCACCTTCCATGACATGTGTTCTATTATCTCCCGCTTGCACCTCCAAACTCAAAAATTGAATCACGGCATTTTGGTGCCAACTGGTAGTTGATAGATTCTGAGCCTTTGACAGAGACCAAGACTATCCTTTGGCTTGGCCATGAGCGGCAGCAGGCTTTTCGAGAAGCCTCGTCCGTCATACTGCAAACAAATGGCTGAAGAGACGATGGCCCAACTCATAGATGGATGACGAGACTTGGAAGCAACTCAGGTGGCGAGTATCACCTAGGGAAATCCCCCTGCTACTGTACGACGGGCTCTGGTGTCATCATGACTCGAGACTATCTGATCGGCTTCGACACTCGCTCTACAATTCCCGAAACAAGTAATTTTGTTTTGCGTAGCAAGGGTGTTACGTAGAGCTGGCAATAGCTAGCCAGACAGGTCATCGAATGCTTTCAGAATGCCAGCGTGACCTCGCAGTACCACTTCCGCTTAACCGGACTGATGGGAAGAGCGACACATGCCGTTGCGGTGGAATGCTTCGATGCTAAGACAAGGCTCTACTTGATCCACGCCGCGTTTATCAGAAAAAGAGGTCTCAATGTTTCGCCGTCAAGAATTCGGCAGAGGCAGTGGTGTACCATTACGCATCAACACCAACTCCTCCGCGGCGCCAAGCCTGACGGAAACCTCATAGCCGTAGAGGCCCAGCTCCTGCGCAGCCTGGTTCCAAAGCATCTGCGTCACAATGCCGTCTCTGGAGCAGCACATGGAAGCCAGCGGCCGCTTGCTTCTCGCCAGCGCGTCCCTCACGCCCTTTGTGAAGGACCATTCGCTCGCCAGCACGCCCAGCACGCCGGCGCCCCTCCAGCCAACGGGTGCGCCGACGAAGGCCCCCTCGAGCTCGCGGACGTGCCGCGGCCCGGCGCGCTGGCTGCCCGCCTTGCACTGCACCAGGACCCTCATGGACAGCGGCGACGGAGAACGCGGGAGAGTCCAGGTTCCCACGAGGTCGGTCCCGTGGTCGGAGGAGCCTCCGATTCGTCTGAGGTGGAAGCCGTATCTCGAGAGCGACTGGGCTACCGTGTATTCGTAGTGCGTGCCGACGTACACTGTGGAGGTTGCGTCGAGGCCGGTGCGTTGGGCGTAGGAGACGAAGGATTGCAGGGTCGAGTGATGGGGTGATGGTGGATCGGGATATCGCAACTTGTCGGGGTGGCTGGCAGTCTGGCTGTATGGACTCGTCGTGCCCAGGTGACGAAGTCGATGCAGGTTGCGTGGTGATGGCGTCTGTAGAATCACGCATCTGGGTGGGAACATGGCTTGTATCATTGTCTACATCTGAGTCAGTCAGTCATGGAACAAGATGCTTTACGCGGAGCTCCTAGTTGGACAGGCAAGGGAAAGCAAAGGAAAAAGGTACATACGTACTGGTACTAGTAAAATGAACTCCAAAAAGCTCCCAGATGCAACAACCGCATTCAATGCAGCTACCGGGGGTGTGACATCAACATGCCCCACCACTAAGTGAACTCGCACCTAAGCTTCCCAACTTTCACGAAACAAGCGATTTCGTACTCCTCATCATGACGAATCACAACCCAACCCAAATCCCCCTATACTAATATCGCGGAAACAAAATACACCAACCGAACCATCTACATCTCGCAGATCGCCGTGCAACCGTCAGACTCCCCCCCGGACACAACCACCATGGGCACCATCCTCCTCCCCCATCTCGTCACAGGCTGGCACGTCGACCAAGCCATCCTAAGCGAGGAGAACCGCCTCGTGGTAATCCGCTTCGGCGACCCAAACAACAACCCGGACCTAGACATCATGGACGAAGTGCTCTCCAAGGTTGCCCCGCTGGTGCAGAAGTGGGCAGCAATCTACGTGTGCGACATATCCAAAGTTCCCGACTTCAATCACATGTATGGTATGTCACTTTTTTTTTTTTTTTTTTTTTTTTTTTCCACTCCGTTTAAGCTCTGCTCCGCTCAGCTGACGGGTTTTTTTTTTTTTTTTTTTTTTTTTTTTTTTTCCTAAAATTAA
>KQ061700.1:373994-451911 GCA_001008035.1 Atkinsonella texensis
GGGTGGGTGTTTTTTTTTTTTTTTTTTTTTTTTTGGTTGTCTGCCTAGAATTAAATTCCAATGAGGAGCCATTCGCGGTCATGTTCTTCTTCCGGAATAAACATATCATGTGCGATTTTGGTACGGGGAACAACAACAAGATGAACTTTGTGGAACGAAATCGGCAGGATGTTGTGAATATCCTTGAAGCTGTCTATCGGGGTGCGACGAAAGGCAAGGGTCAGGTTAACAGTCCAAAGGGTAAGAAAATGAATTCCTGGTCCGCCTTTACCGATAACCATGGAACAATCTGGCTAATCTAGATGACAGATTACTCTACTCGTCATCGCTATTAATTCCGGCGTCGCGCTTGAACGCCTGGATGTGAATCTGCATACTTTTATTACGACGTTCATGTGCAGAGTGTCTCGTGAGGAGCCTTTGGAGATTTTGATTTTGTCACGCCAGGGTTGGTCTTTTCACTTAGCCATGAATGTCATCCATTATCGCTGACTTTGATGAATAAGTACAAGTTCTTGACCCCCCATTTGGGACATCCACACCTAAAGGAACGCCCGCTACGCCGCCTAACCCCTTGATTCCATTTCAGCGATATCTCGACGTGGGTATGCCTACACCTTCTTGTGCGTATCGTGCAGTGAAAACTGTAGAGCTTTCCCAAAGTCCCTACTGTGTGTATCTCGTAATTTTGCCATCAAGACCATCACTCATAGTCGCCCACCCATTTTCACCGTCTTCTTTGTTCCTCCTCTTTCTTTATAGAACATCACCTGGACTCCGTAAATGTGGCTGAAAAGATCTGTTCGGCATCCGCGGCGTTACACTAGGCAAAGTATGCTCGCGTGGAGTCTCATCGCGCGACTTGCGAAGTGCAGATCTCATGGTCGGCCGAGAGCCTTGATTCGGGGACTTTGAGCCGACTCTCACTTGCGGTCGTTCATCGTCGGCATCTGAGAAACCCCCGGAAGTATACTCATCATCCGATCCCATTTCTGCTGCCAAATGGGGCTGGTATGAAGCAGGCGCAGAAGGTGAGGTAATCGATCTGGAATGGAGCGGCGGCCGTGACGACAGGCCCGCAGTGAAGGCGCCGGGGTTCATCGTGTTACCCGCTATATCTCTTGATATGCCAATCGGACGGTCTACAAAGCCGTTCTGCAATGCATTGGTGATGGACGCTTCGTGGAGGATTGGAAGAATCTGTTCGTCGTATAATTCCGTCGCTGACTCAAATGACTCTGGCGAGAGTTCCGTCACTGTGCGAGAGGAACGGCCGTCGTCATCCGTGGTGGGACTGGGTGCTTCGTCAAAAAAGTCGTCCAGGCTGTCCAGCTTTGTGACCAAGTTTCCGACTAGCCCATCATCACGCCCATCATCAGACAGCATCGTATCAGCACGCTCTCTGCCGTCAAAATAATCATAGGGGAAATCCTCATCGTGAAACTCGACCTCCGCCGTTGGTGTGGCTTCCAGTGAAGATTCCTCTGTACTCTGACACATGTAGAAAGCGGCGTGAATATTCGCTCTTGTCGACTCTGTCTTGCTTGCCGGTACAGGGATGGCCCAGCCAGAAGCCTCGGGGATGCCAAAAAGACTCTGTGTGCGCTCGTACTCTTTGCGAACTGCTTTCGACGTCAGCCGTGTCATGCTCATCCTTAGATGATGCTTGTCCATGTGACTGCCAGACATTGTCATGATGTTATCCAGGACAGCTAAAGCGTCCATGCAAAATTCTGTCTGGAGCAGACGGAGAAGCGGCGAGATGAGATCAGAGCCATGCCCAGCAAGCTCAGGGTTGCGCATATCCACCTCGGGAATGGCGACGCACAGGATGCGCATTGTCTGTACTTTGACCCATGACAGGGAGTTGGTGAGCAGACCAATCAGGAAGGTGACCATCTTGAACTCGTACTGAGGCAAGAAGTGTTCCTTAAGCGCCATGAACAGTTGGTTGATAAGCTCTGAGCTGTCTTGTTGTCTGCCAGAAGTAAAGCCGTCGAGCACAAGTCCAATTGATTCAAGACCCAATTTGTCAGTTTCCGTAAGCAGAAGCCTCGCGGTTCTCATGGTCTCTTCCGTGATGTTTGCATTCTCCAAGTCGTTCACGAACCGTGGGAAGTTGGCGAGTAGAGCAAAGAACAATCTACTGTCGTCACCTGTCAAAGGATCTGAGGGAAGTTTGACTAGCCTATCAATCGTGTCCAAGGTCGGTTGCCAGCACAATGACGATCGAAGACCCTTGTATAACAGTGGCTGAATGCCGTCGAAATCGCCATCCCAGCGTTCGGGCTGACCGTCCGCAATGATCCTTCGGACATTTTGTGACCTGAAATCTAGTTTATGGACAAGTTCAGTCAACATTTCCGTAGCTTCTAGGAATTCCCTCTCGTTGATTGATTCTAGACATGCACATGTTGTCCAGAACAGCTGGGGAAACGTCAGTAGTTTGTCAGCGTCAAGCTTTGTAAGGAGAGTTTTCAGGGTCGTCAAAATCTCCATAGAAAACGACTGGATCTCTGGATCCTCATCGGCAATTGTGTTGGATAGCCTGGCCAACATATCGCCAAGCATATACTGGTCAATCGAGGTGAGGACGCATCGAAAAACCTGGAATGAGCGACAAGCCAAGTGTCTTACAGGGCAAGATGTGGCCCAAGTTAGGGAGAGCCGTCCCCACTGCTCCTTGATCGTTGGGAACGTGACTTGAAACGTTTTGACAACTTCCGTGGTCAAGTACTCCATGCTGGGCGGGACTTTATTGTCACGATCCTCGACCTTACCATTACTGTCTTCGTACCCCCAAACAACGGTGCGGTCATGGCGGCGTATGGCATCAACCAATTCTTCCATTGACTCCTTGGCAATTGCCTCGGAAACATCGTCCATGCGAGAAACAACTAATTCATGGATCATGTGCACCAGCATCTCTCTCGCCTGTTCTTGCACAAGAGGAGTATAGTGGTCCCAGAGCACTGTAACCACCTGAAGCAGGAGAGGGACATTGTCTGGCGTGAGGTGGACAGGCGATACCATCAAATCCACAAGTAGAATAAGTGATAGCTGGCCCAAAGAGAACCCGGCTTGTTTCGTTCCAACAGGCAATGCTTCGCCAAGATCGGCGCAGTATGGGAAATTGTGGATATCAGTTGGCGGTGGAATAGATTCTCTCTTCTCGTTTGGGACCATTGCTTTGGGATTGATTTGCATGAGAAGAAATTCCACCACTTTGATTCCGGGCGTGCTGTTTGTGGTGGATAGGAAAACTACAATTTGCTTAGCATATTCCACAAAGTTCTGTTCGCGACGCTCCAGGCACAACTGCATGATAAAGTCCAATATCAGACGGACGTTTCCAGGATGCGGTCCTGTGGCAAGTGCTTGCCAGAGAGCTTGGACTTCATTATGTAAAGCACCGCCAGATTTGATCGTCAATTCAAGGAGATTAGCCAATAGGACGTACGATTGAGCTGTTGGACCACCATTGGGGTCAAGTTTGAGCTCGACAGTCTGTATCCACGATAGAACAACGGCGACCACGTTTCTTTGAGCGGCAGGTTGCAAATCCTTGAAGTAATATGTGAATTCAGAAAAGACATGAAAAGCCAGCTCCGTGTATTGCTTTGAAAGCCGCTTCGAGATTTCAAATTGAGCCAGCTTGTACACCGCTTGTGTTTGATCAGATATGCTGATGTCGAAGTCTTGAATCTTAGAATTGCGCTGTTGGCGGGTCTCGAGCGTGCGCAGGATGGTAGAGGACTTGATTCGGATGTCGCTTTGCTCATTTCCCAGAGTGAACAAGCAGAGAGCAAGTAGCTTCCAGAACGGACAGGGGTAGCTCGGGTGCTGTTGCAACACCTCGACAGCGACTGAGAAATAGCTTTCCAGAACTTTTGGGACCTCCGACAAGTAACAACGTGCGATACAGTGTTCAAGCAGGTACGGATACTCTTGGTTATGGAAAACAAGGTTCCTAAGAGCCCGTTGACCAATGACATTCATTTTGTCACTTCCAGAGTTGAATATGGCTTCGAGCCATGTGAGCATTCGACGGACGTCGAACTGCAGAGTAACTCCACTTTCTGTAGTGATACTGATGGGCCCAGCACATAATGCAGCCATGGCACTCAATGCCGCAGTTCGGAGGTTTCTCTTCTCAATTTCCATCGCTGCTGTCACCGTTCCACGCTCACCGAGGGACTGCTGGTCAATCAGAGACTGTCGCATGGTATCCTCTCGTGCTCGGATCTGATTCTGGTTCGGAGAGAAGCCGCACCAATCCTCCATCAGGGAAAACGCTGATTTGCGGGACTCAAAAGTCATCCATCGAGACGGATCATCGGCTCGGTTTATGCCCTCGAACAAGGCTTCCATAAGTCCGCAATAATAGCGGCGGAGCTTCTGAAACTCCCAATCCATCTGAACTTCTCCATCCATGAGGAACAGCTTTAGGTCCTTGGCATATAGCGTTAGATTGTTCAAGAAGAACTCCGATCTGTATACCAGAGGATCCTTAAGGAAATGTGAAGTCAACTTGAACACGTGCGTAATTTCAGTCCGTAACAAATCCATCTTGCGGTTTCGTCGAGGGCTGCTATTTGTTCTTTGATGAATTCTAGCCCGGGCTTCATAATTGCATCGAGAAACTTGGCCTTGCAATTCTTCTAGAAGTGTCCGATATATGTGTATATTGATGGATCCCATGGCAACAACCACCGCATCGCGCACGGATGCTGACGATACAGAAAGAAGTGGAATGAGGTACTTGAACAATGTTCTGGCCGTCACAATTTTGTCAGCCGAGAGAGACTTTGATGTTTTCCGTGCATGTTGACTATCCGGATTGACGGCAGAAGGGAGGCTCCCAGGATCGGCAAGAGTTGTGCAAGCAAATATGAGGTATAGCTTCCACTGCTCAACCATGGCCTCTGGCTGCGCCGCTGGCGATCGACTTCCCATTCGACTGCTCGCATCAGGGTTATAGTATAGGCCCCTAGTTGGTTCCGACACATAGACGATAGGCTTATACATTTGCAATATCCGGTTGCAGATAAGGTCCCGACAGATAGTCACTGCAAATGGGCATCTGTCAAAAGCAATCCGAATCAGGTTCGGAAAGATTTTGAACCACAATGTAGTGTCATAGGAGACATCGCTTGTGCAGAGCTCAACTACTGCGCACTGTCTGTTTGCATTCTGTAATCCTCGCTGTAATCTGCTTCGTTCCGCGACAGACAAATGCTCATCATTAAAATTCATGATTTGATCAGAGTCATTCTCCAAAATGTCAATGAGGCGTAAAGCCTCCTTTTCTTCTGATAGGTCTTTTCCAAGTGCCTTGTCGAAGTCGGTGATGAGGCGCAGAACGGTGACTGCAAAGTGCCGCACTCTCCGAGATTGAGAGCACAAAAAGAACAGACCATGGGCCTCAGCTTGGTCAACTTCGGCCCATATACTTGAAAGATCCAGTTTCAGTGCCCTCTTCTCCGACTCGTTAGCATCAGGCTGCTCATTCGCGGCTTCGCGTGACTTGTGTCTGATTTCTTCAATCCAAATCTGGAGTAACTCGACATACAAACGAAGAGTATTTTCGATATGACCCTGTCCAAGCATGCCACCGTCAGACATTGTTGAATAACGATCATCAAAGTTGAAAATAAATCGAGCAAAACCCATGGTCACTTGTTGGGCATGAGACTGCCTGGCTATAGCCTTCAATGAACAAGCAGACGACTCAGCAATGTTAGATTGGACATGGGCTGTGCCTGTACATAGCAAATTGATTAAAGAATTGAACGGTATGTCAACAGATAGACATCTTGGGAGTGCCTGAACTGCTACATGCAGTAGCTCATAGAATGCTTGTTTCTGGTCAGAGGCACTGGGGTGCTCATCACGTCTTGAAAAGGTAAAGTTTTCTGTGATGGGAGTTTTAGGTCCAGGGCTGCTGAACTTCTCATCCAATGCAGCTTGACCGCCAAATGTGTTGTCGCAGACAATCGTGATTTTCCCCAAGATCTTACAAAATTGAAGATAGTACTCGCGGACACCGTCATTGAGGACATGAGTAAGCACTGGCCTCGACACTAGCTCTTCTTTCGCGCTGGTGACCGGCTTGAACAACGGGCCATCCGAGGGAAGGGACAAGACGGGTGAAGTTGGCCAACGATCGCTTGAGGACGGCATGTCGTAGAATCTTGGAAAGGGGGGGCATCCTTGCTCGCCTTTTTCGAGATCAGACAGAATGCACAAAAATGCTCGGATTCCGACAACTATTCTGTCGGGGTCGAGCTGCTCAACACGAAGTTCCTTGTTCGTTGTAAATAGTTCAGCGTTTATCAAAGGGAATATGACGGTTCTAAAACAGTACTCTGGGTATTTGAAGCCAATTAGTCGAATAATTTCGATGAGCGGCTCAGTTACCGCAGTGTCTGATGCAACAATACAACGCTTTGAATTTGGCAGTATCAGCCTCATCACGTCGTCGAGCTTCCGTACCGAGGTTTGAAAATTATCGTTGGTTCGATACAAATATGTCCACACAAGTCTCGAAATGACCTGGAGACACAGGGGCTTTGTCAGACGATCTTTGATTTTAGTTTGCATAGAAAGAACGAAAGGCAGCCATTGGGAACTAAAGATATCAGAGGAGGATACGCAAAGTAAAGTTGCTGTCAAAGGGAAGGCCACTGTCCAGTGGCGGGGCTTGGCAAACAATTCAGCAAGTCGGTCTCTAGTCGCAGCTACAACTTCCGACCATCTAGGATGCAAAAGATGACTGTTGCTAGCGTTCGCGGCGATGGGGAGAAGCAACATGTCAATAACTTGACAAAATGCTGCTTTTACTTTTTGCCCGTGTGATCTGCTGAAAAGTCGACCCAATGAAACGAGAAACTCGCACGACGCTTCCCAAGCGGGTTCCGGCGAGATCTTGACTCGGAGGTGTTTCATGCCACCGAGGACAAGCTCGATCTTTCCATCTGCCTCCCGGGCAGATGATGATGTTGGGCTCTTGATAGACCGGTCCGCTAACGAATTGTCCAGATCCTCAACGAATCTCCGTGAGACACCTGCAAAATTGATATCACTCATATTCCCTAGTAATTTCGCGAACAGATTCCAATTCGAAAGCTTCAGAGGCGACAGCGCAAGCTGTTCACTGTCCGCAATTTTGAGTTGACCAAATATGATACTTTCGAGCTTGTCCTCCATTTCCGGCGTGATGGAAGCGAGGTTACTTTGACGAATGATCTCCGTAAGAACTCGACATAAGATGTATATAGAGACAGTAGACCGGCGTTCCTGGTGAGCCACAAACTCCTGCTTGGTAGACAAAGTTGCCGAATTGGGGTTGCCATGGTCAGCCACCCCCGGACCCTGACCGGGCTGGACAGGCTCCGTGTTCCTACGCAGTAACAGCCCTCCTGGTTGATTTCCACGCATTTGCTGCAGTTGAATTCGTGCTTCGTTAGCGGCGTCGCTTTTACTTTTCCTCCAGAGCATCATCGAATCAATAAGTGCCTTGGGTTTCGGACTGGCAATGTGTCCCAGTGCAACAATCAGTTGGTCGAAGGTGGGGTCAACCCCAGGGCCACATATGCGCTCGATTTGGGGCTCGGGTTCAAAGGGAACGGTTATGCACTCGCTCAGCTTCTCCTCTGCTTGAGCAATGAACTAGACACCTGTAAGCAAGAGCCGGTAGCAGTTTGAGTATCTGACCGAGCTTACAGATGTGAAAAGCACGTGTAAAGCGTACTCGCCAACTATTTTCTGATCGTCTCTGTGGCTCCGAGAGTGTGATTGATGCGTTGGGTGCTCTCGCCTTGATCTACTATGCATCCTCTCTAGTTTACGCTGAGCTGGACCAGGAAAGCAGACATCCGCAGCTGAGGCGGACCTTTCCATCGGCATAGAAGCAATCGGGCTCAGAGTCGGCGCTGCGAGAGAAGTGCCCGGGCGAGCGGGTAAGTTGGCCTCCATGTCCACTCGCGCGGCAACCGACTGCAGGTCAGACCTGTCTAAGCCCGCGCCAGCGGCAGCAATTATCTGCGGGCTTAATGGGCTGGTGGACATGCTAGACTGGCTGCCGTTTCTCGAGTGTTGTATGCCATGAACGATGGATGTTTGTCGATGATGGCCATACGCAGTGGCTGGTTTACTGTGGTCCACCGAACGCTCAGTGACACCAGAGAGGCCTTGTCGTGAGTGCCCTCCGAGCGCTCGAGGGGAGGTCAGTCCAGGTGGGGAGGGAGTCGTCTTATCGGCCGATGATTCTCTAGAGTGCGGCAGGTGTCGTGATGGGGTTGTGAAAGCACTCGGGCGAATGGTCTGGTCCCAGAACTGTTCATGATCGGTTTCGTCGTCATGTTTAGGCCCAGGCCGTGGCAGTTGCTTCAAGGGATCGTGCGGGTTTTCCGGAAGAGCTTGAGATGGGGCTATACAGCCATCAAGTTAGCCATGGGTGCGGTTTTCATGCATTGTGAGACACGGAACAACGCAGCAAAGATTGAGTAAGAGAGACCCAATTGGACGTGTGTCTTGCGGGAGGGTGTCGAGTCGAGCAGAAGCTAAGAGTTTCACGGCAGCATGAGCACCAAGGAGAACTCACCCATTTCGAAACGGACCGCCGCCCAATTCCCTGTGGTCCAGCGTTGGGCATGCGCGGCTAGAAGGGCATGGCCGTGGTATGAGTGTAGGCCAGCTCGCGAGGAGTCGTTGAGACACGATTGAGGATAGAATGGATCCAAGCACGGCCCTTTCTCCCTGCGTTTTCAAGCACAGCACGCGCGACACTTGTCCAAAAAGAATCGATCAATCCTGCGTTGGACAACGAGTTCCACTAACAAGATGGAATAGCTCCTCGATTAACTGGTCGATTTCCCCCACTCCAGCGCATAGAAGTTGGGGGCTTAGTCATCATCTGGAGGTACCTACGTCACTCACGCTGGTCATGTACTAATCTATACACGTGGGTGAGAAATTACACGACCCATCAGTTCTTCGCCATAATACCGAAGGCCAGAGCCGAGCTCCCCCCCCCTCAGGGCAACGCGAAAAAGTGGAGCACCCCTCAGACCAATATCGTGTAGTGGTACGAACCCTCATGTGATGTGTAGCCTCGTTACTGACAGCTGGCCGCTTCAAGGGAGATGATTCCCCGTTCACAGCCATTATATAGTTGCGAATCAGAGGACAGCTACAGGATAAATCCCGAGTACATGGAGCTGGAGCTGTTATTCCGTCCTATGAGAGCCAGCATTTTTTTGGAGTGCACGACAGTTACTTTCCTCGCGCGGAAGTGTATCAGGGGCGTGATCTTTCACGGCTCAAGATTCAAGACTAATGGACGGTATTTGGATGTGATTCTGAGAAGACCTATGGACCCTTATGCGAAGGTAACGCCGAAACCCGGCTCTACGAGGCCGGAGAACAGAAAGTTGGTATGCCAGCATGCGGCCGGAAATGTCATCCAGAGCATCCGGATGGATCGGCGTGACATTTAGACTCTCACGCACCCACATAAGGTAATGTGCAGCGAGGCTTGGCTTTGTTGCATTATTGCATGTCTCAACCAGCCAAGTCCAGTGGTATGATATCTCTTCAGCTGTTTCATGGGCGCCAGGAAGCCTCACACGCATGGTTTTGCGATTGCGATATCGACAATAAACGTCTGGTTCTTTTCCTGCACTCTCTAGGACAGAATATCACGCAACCCGGATAATACAGCGAGGTGGAGTGGTTACGCGGACCACGGGAAGACATACTACTACGGTGATTATGGTTTAGCTCTTGTAATATAACATCAAGGTGTGCAGATGTGGTGCAGACGTTGATGCAGCATTACGAGTAGATTACTCAGTATTATGCGGCCTCGCCTAATATTTATGGAATGCTGTGTGACGGACGACAAGACGCTCCGCACAATCAAACGATCTCAGGGACTTGTGCATATATATCTGTATACATCCATATCTATCTATCTACTTGAATTTGCATTTGTTCCGCAGGCCGTACAGAAATGTACCCGTTCCGCCCCCTCGAGTCTCGACGCCCGGCTGGCCAGGTCAAGTCACATCTTGATTGCACAGGCTATTTTACGTACTGTTATCAACGGCATCCAAGGATGTCGTATGTGATAAATCCAATGAGGTGCCTCCCGGGTCACGAATGCCTGCGGAAGCGCAATCATAACAGCTGCCTACCTTGTTATAGTGGCATTCTAATTTACCTACACATTCAGCTCATATTTGTCAAAAGGACCAGTAACTGATAAGTGGATGTACAAAGGGATACATATAGTGCGCTAGCGGAGCAAATGTCAAACTTTTTTTTTTCCTGTGCCTACCGAGTACTCACTCCGTAGTCAAGTAAACTCACCAATGTGGAGCTCGTTACCACGTTGGCGCCGTTACCGGCGATTCGATTAGAGACAAGTGGCCGGTCCAGGACCTATGAACGCTATTGTAGAGATGTGAGCAACGGCTGGCCATTAATTTTTTTTTTTTTTCCTTTTTGCCCCGCGTGCCTTGTGCCACTCGAGATATAGATGAGAGGAACGGGCTTCTGCCCCTAGGGCTGGTTCCGGTTCGGGATAATAATAACTGTCAAGTTGCTCACTCCACGCGGTACCCGTGGCCGGCGGGCGGCCCGATGAGCTTATACGTGGAGACGGGTGGTACACCCACTGTAAACTTGGCGCTGGTCACGCACCAATTTAACGTCACACTGTCCAGTGTCAGTGTCCAGTGTCAGTGTCCACAGCATCCGCCCCTCCAAAATATTTCCCCAAACTCGTGAACAGCAACCGACCTGCTTCCGCCATCTCCTTCGCCCCATTCCGTGCCTGGTCTCTTATTGCTGATTCTCGCTTGGAAGGTGGTATTCTTCAAGATTGTGGTCGACTCTCCCCGTCCCGCACCTGTCGTTTGTGCTGCGCTGAATTGACTTGCCCCTTATGACTGAGCTGGACTCACTCGACATCGTTGTCCTCGGGGCCATCCTCTTGGGAACCCTGGCCTACTTCACCAAAGGCACGCTATGGGGTGTCACCAAAGACCCCTATGCCGATGCCTTTGCGAAAGTTAATGGCGCCAAGGCTGGACGCTCCAGGAACATTGTGGAGAAGATGGAAGAGTCCGGCAAGAACTGTGTCATCTTCTACGGATCTCAAACTGGTACAGCTGAGGATTACGCCTCGCGTCTGGCCAAAGAGGGCAAGAGCCGCTTTGGTCTCGAGACCATGGTAGCTGATCTGGAAGAATTCGATTACGATAATCTCAACGCCATTTCCAGCGACAAGGTTGCCATGTTTGTTCTTGCGACTTATGGCGAGGGTGAGCCCACCGATAACGCGGTCGAGTTCTACGAGTTCATCAGCGGCGAAGACGTCAGCTTCTCCCAAGGCAATGATCCCCCTCTGGACAATCTCAACTATGTGGCTTTCGGTCTCGGCAACA
Source organism: Atkinsonella texensis (assembly GCA_001008035.1). Taxonomy (NCBI): domain Eukaryota; kingdom Fungi; phylum Ascomycota; class Sordariomycetes; order Hypocreales; family Clavicipitaceae; genus Atkinsonella; species Atkinsonella texensis. Next base: position 385,448 of record KQ061700.1, read on the forward strand.
ACACCTACGAGCACTACAACTCCATGGTCCGCAATGTTGACAAGGCTTTTCAGAAGCTCGGCGCTCACCGCATTGGCGAAGCTGGTGAAGGTGACGACGGTGCTGGCACCATGGAAGAAGATTTCTTGGCTTGGAAGGATCCCATGTGGGCTGCGCTTGCAGAGAAGATGGGCCTCGAGGAGCGCGAGGCTGTTTACGAACCTACGTTTGGCATTGTCGATCGCGAAAACCTCACCCCCGAGTCTCCCGAGGTTTACCTCGGAGAGCCGAACAAGATGCACCTCGACGGCATAGCCAAGGGCCCTTTCAACTCGCACAATCCCTACATTGCGCCAATCGCGGAGTCTCGGGAATTGTTCTCAACCAAGGACCGGAATTGCATTCATATGGAGGTCGACATCAGTGGCTCCAACTTGTCCTACCAAACTGGTGATCATATTGCGATTTGGCCCACCAACTCCGGTGACGAGGTCGACCGATTCTTGGATATCATTGGATTGAAGGAGAAGCGCGACAAAGTCATCAGTGTCAAAGCTCTCGAGCCAACAGCCAAGGTTCCTTTCCCAACCCCCACAACCTACGACGCCATTGTACGATATCATCTCGAAATCTGTGCACCTGTTTCTCGCCAATTCGTCGCAACGCTGGCTGCCTTCTCTCCCGATGAAGATACCAAGACTGAGATGACCAGATTGGGCAGCGATAAGGACTATTTTCACGACAAGACAGGTCCTCATTACTACAACATTGCTCGGTTCTTGGAAGCCGTTGGCAAAGGTCAGAAATGGACCAATATTCCTTTCTCCGCCTTCATCGAAGGACTTAACAAACTGCAACCTCGCTACTACTCCATCTCATCGTCTTCCCTCGTCCAGCCCAAGAAGATCGCTATCACTGCTGTGATTGAGTCGCAAGTGATTCCCGGCAGGAAGGATCCCTTCCGTGGCGTGGCGACCAACTATTTGTTTGCCCTGAAACAGAAGCAAAATGGTGATCCCAACCCAGCCCCCTTCGGTCAGACGTATGCGCTCAACGGACCTCGCAACAAGTTTGACGGAATCCACGTTCCCGTGCATGTCCGTCACTCCAACTTCAAGCTTCCTTCTGACCCCGGCAAGCCCATAATTATGGTCGGTCCTGGTACTGGTGTCGCACCCTTCCGCGGTTTTGTCCAGGAGCGAGCGAAGCAGGCTCAGAATGGAGTCACCGTCGGCAAGACAATTCTCTTCTTTGGTTGCAGAAAACGTACCGAGGATTTCTTATATGAACCCGAATTTGAGGTAATTTCCGTGTTTTGCCTTTCTTTCTTTCTTTCTTTCTTTTTTTTTTTTCAAGTCTAGCATGCGCACATTTCTTACAGAGAGTTACAGGAATACAAAAAGATCCTCGGCGACAGCCTCGAAATCGTCACAGCGTTCTCGAGAGAAACGTCCGAGAAGGTCTATGTCCAGCATCGTCTAAAGGAGCGGTCCAAGGAAGTCGGCGAGTTACTCTCCCAGAAAGCTTACTTCTATGTATGCGGTGACGCAGCACACATGGCTCGAGAAGTCAATACCGTATTAGCTCAGATCATCGCAGAGGCACGTGACGTGCCCGAGGCCAAGGGCGAGCAGATTGTGAAGAACATGAGGGCGGCGAACCAATATCAGGTACGTACACTGACCTAGCGTCTCTTCCTCGTTTGTCGGTAAATGCGTGACTAACCGTCATTATAGGAGGATGTGTGGTCTTGAAAATGCTGTAGTGCGAATATAAAGGGTTTCCTTTTCTCAATTAAAACTGACTCGTTATGCCTAGATATATGCACGGTCATCAATCGGTTGGCTGTATGCTTGTAATGAAGTTGCATGGCGGCGTTGATCTTGGGCAGAACCCTTTTCTGTCTTTATCGTCTTGTACGGCCCCTGTGGTGCTTTGAGCTACAAAGGTTTCTTAATTGATAGAGATCCTGTGCATCGCCCTAGGTCTTATGATTGGCATATGATTTTGTAGGATAGGATGGTGGAGGCTGTTGCGTTGATGGATGACTGGTGCGTGAGGGACTTGAAGATTTATTTGTCTCTGCGCCATGGCCATGACCTAGCGAGAACTGAAATGATTGACAACACTTCGGTTCTCGCAGAATTATCCTTGCTCGTGCTTGAAAGGGTCCCGTCGGTAGGATGGTAACGCTCAGATCTTACCGACGGAGTATGATTCTTCGCTTCTGTTTTCTTCCCAGTATAACGAAGGCAACTTTGGCATGCCGATCCCGATACCGTACAATCATCTGCTAACTATATTATGATGAATGAGTTGACTACTAATAGACTTTCGACGAAATGAGCGCTTCAGACCCAAAATTTTATTCTCTCGGAAGTGATGGAAATAAGACATTCCGCTGCAGAGTTTTTTGTTGTGCCTCATAACCTGATTCTGATTGAGATTGCCATTGCAGCTACCTGTAGTCCTAGCGACCTACACTTAGGATGAAGAGGTATTTCGCCATACTTTTCCAATATGCGCCACATCTCTAACGTGGGGAATACACAAACACATACACATATTTTACAAATATTAGTGCAGGAACAGTTGAGTTGGCTAAAGAATCCTCATTGTAGGTACACTTAGGAAAGGAGGTGAGCGTCAAAGTTGAAGATAGAGTTGGCGCCACGCTATCGCTCCAAAGAAGGACTTCGTCTCATTCGAAGGCACGCTCCAACAGGTAAACCCAGACGATGGGTCGACAAAGCGGACTGTGCGTCGTACAGCCTACCGCAATGTGTAAGGTGGTCTTATGATGCGTGTTGCTTTTGAAAGTTCCTCCCTAAAATCGAGACGTCTCTTTTTCGGGATGGTCAGTCAAGGAGGGATATGTTGTTGCGGGTATGGCCCAATCATCTGCAGTCGCGCCGGAAGCCAATTATTAGGACTGCGACACGGTTCCGCAAGAGAAAGACTTCAATTATTGACCCGAGCCGAGACGTTGACAAGGGGCAGATCGCTGACGTGCTGCAATTGGGCACAAAAGGGGGGGGGGGGAGGGATGTTTCAACTCAACATGGCCCAGGGCGTCTTGCCTCAAAACTCAGTCTTTCTTTTTCGGCCCGGAAGATGACCATTGAGGGCTTGATATGCTCAATCTGCTTGCTCTCCCTTGCATTTGTGGTGTATCGTTTTCTCGATGAAAGCTGGGGTGGCCGATTCAATATGTGCATCAGCTGCTTGGTCGGCATTAACGCGGCGGACTGGTGAATTTGCGAACCCGAGGTTGGCGATGTTGTCCACGGAACCCAAAGTCGAAATCATGCGAGATTCTGTCTCTTGGATCAAAAGCAAGAGACAGTCCGCAATCAAGTCGTTTCAGTTGAAATGAAGAGCGCCGAGCATGTTTCTCAAAATGCTCTGAGAGATTCGACAGACAATTTGCAATGCGGTCATGGTCATGCCTATCATATCTCAACGAGCTCGGGGGATTTTCAACGAACGAAAAGCAAAGCAGGTTCTGTTGGTCGGAACCTTGACCTTGTTGATAGCCGTCTGGCACAAGCAACGCGACTTTGGTGTCAGTCCAAGCTCCTGCCTTGCAGCTGACTAGCGCCCGTTCTAGCATGGGCCGTGGCACGCGAGGATCCTCATTGGGGTACTTCGCATCTTCTCCCTCGTCTCGAATTGCCAGCAACAAAAAGACATTAGCTTTGCATCTGGCAGATGTACCCCAATGGGCTGATGAAGCGGAATGAAAGCTTGAGGTGTCTCCGTTGGCTTACCCCACTGGTCGGAATGGCTTGAAGCAGGACGAAGGGTGCAGCCCGTCGTCACCTGAGGCGCCTGCACAAACTCGCGTGAATCAGAGGTGCAGGTGTCTGAGATGGGTGAAAAAGCAACTACCAGACGGGCTCGTGATGGTTGCTTCTGGTGCTGTTGCCCTGGTTTGGAGTGTAGTCACGTTCTAGTCTCCATTTAGACCGGACCGTCCCACTATGCTTCGCGTGTCAACCGAATGCCATCATTCCTCTGTGAAGGCCATGTTGAGGTGACCGCTTGTTAGTTCATCGTCCGCCTTCTCCTCCTTCACTTACTTTTTGTTTAACCAGTATTGTTACATTGAATTCAGTTTATTTCTTATTGGGTTCGATCTTTTTGCGGCTCTGTCAAGGAATATTCATTAGGGGGAGAAGTACTATCTCGTCAACGCCAACGAGGGCGAATGCGAAATCGGGAGGTGCGAGGCACTCACTGCTTAGTTGACGGACGGTCAAGGCCAAAGTTCCTGCAGCTCTGATTCATAAGGCGCGGACATTATCCTTCTGCGGTGACATTAAAGACGAGTTGTTTGATTCGGAAAGGACTAGCAGAACGTGCAAATTCCCGTCTTTAATCCAGCAGCTGCCGAGGCGACATATCTTTCCCTTGACAGTTGAAAACGGGTGGCAGCTGACAGTCACAACTGGCGACGAGGCTTTCGTTTGACTTGACTGCTTGTCGTCATAGCCCTTTCCATCCATCCATCATTTATTCCCCTTCCTCGTCGCTCTCTACTTCTTTCTTGCAATTTGTGTGTTCGTGAGCCAGCGGACGGCAGGGCCAATACTGCCCACCTACTTGCATCCGGTATCTTCTAGCTTGCATTACAGACTTCGCGACTCCTTCCTCTGCATCCTAGCATAAGCATCGCAATTACCTTATTAGCAGCTATATCCATTTTTAGGTAAGGTACCTCGCTTGCACTCGAAACATACCTACTTCTTAACCCCTTCGTCCAACTTCCGCAATGCGTTTTCTCCCAACTTTCTTTTCCCATAATTCCCTAGCATCAACACCGGTCATCCGAACCCTCTAGCCTTTCTGATCGCAGATTGACACTCGACATCGAGCCAAGCCATTTGCTCTCGACCTTGTTCCATCTTACTGACTCCCTTGCTTCATTTCAACTCTTGATAGCAACATTTGCCTTTGGTACTTTCTCGCTGCTTTCGTCGTCACGGAGAACTTGAACCAGAAAGCAATGTGAGTTATTCATCTTCTTCTTCCATGCCTCAACTTTACCATTTGTGCCATTTGTCCGTCGAGTCTATTTGGTGTGTCATGCCCGATGAGATTACCGTTCACTTGCTCCTATCAGTGATATTCTGATCTTCAGCGTGGTCGCCATTCTTTCGAAAATAAACGTCACTAACATGATTGCTACAGATCATTGTTTCGGATTGAGAAATATTCAGCCAAATACTTCAAGATTATCCCTTGCTCCTCGCAAAGTAAGTGAGTCATCCCTACAGTTAAGAAACGTTATTGCCGTCAGTTTGGCAAAACTCGATTGCCAAGGCGGACCATGGGTCGTGGTTCTTCTTCTCGTGGCGCCCACTGTTTTGCGAAAATGAAACCTCGATTGCTGATATCTGCCCCTTGCACTAGAGCACTCACTGCCTTGCGCAACTAAAATCTGCAGATCGCAAAAATGGACGCCGGTAGCAGCATTGGAACAGCCTACCTTCCCAACCACACAGGGCGGCATGTTCACGGTCCTGTCTCCGCACACTCTGCCGCGGACCCAAGCAGCTTGATGAATCATTTTGCAGGACTTTCGTTGGGAGGACTGAGCATTCCTGGTAACACTGGTCATATGCCCATGGGACCAAGTCCTGCCTACGTTGTTGGACCAGATGGCCAATACGTCCTTGCCCCCATGAACCATCAACCTCTCGGCATGGGCCACAACGAAAATCCATATACTGGATTCGGGATCCCAACCGCTGGTTATGGCTCTCCATATGTCGGCCTTCCCATGCCCTTGATGCCATATACTCCCGGACGACCCAATGCCACCCAAGCTCGTGTAGACCGCGGTCATTCAGATGTGCCTGGTCTCGAGAATCGCCGGGGTTCATACTCTACAACCGAATCAACTCCAGCGACGCCGTTTTACGGAACCGTTTCTCAACGAGACGCGGGGCCTCGAGTTGCAAGTCTCGATCGCTCAGCCTACACAACTCCATCTCCTCAACAGATTGGTCTTCCGGCTCTTCAGACTGACCTTGCCAAATCTACCGTTGCGGTGGTGCCCGACCGCACGATCGACGAACTTTTGAAGCAGGAGCCGGCTATCCCCCGAGCTGTGCCTGCTGTATTTACACCCCCCAGCCAGATGAAAAGTCTTGAGCAAAGCTTGGAAAATCGAATTCCTGGCAACCGCAACGTCTACATTCGTGGCCTTCATCCTACTACAGACGATGAGTTACTTTACAAGTTCACATCTCGATTTGGACCAGTCGAAACCTCAAAGGCTATCATTGATACTGGAACCGGGGCTTGCAAAGGGTCAGTCTTACTAAATAACTTGGACGGGCGCCCGAACTGATATACAATAGCTTTGGCTTCGCTAAATTTTTTGATGTTCATGACTCTGAAATGTGCATTCGCGGGTTCCACCGACTCGGGTATGAAGTTGGTTTTGCGAGGGTAAGTGACTTCTGCAACATCTCCTCCGAACCTTTCTAATACTTGCAACAGGAATCTTTCAATTCCCGTCTCAAAGCTGAGGGAGACGAAGGGTCAACCAACTTGTATATCTCCAACTTACCCAAGACTTTGACTGAAGTTGTGAGTTGACCCAATCACGTAATTTTACAAGTTCTGACCCGACCTAAGGAGCTCGGAGCTATCTTTATGGGATGCACGATTCTTTCAAGCAAGATTCTCCGCGACAGCATGGGAAACAGCCGTGGAGTTGGATTTGCTCGGTGAGTGTTCTTTTGTTTAAACCTTGTTTAGTTGGTTGTTACTCATCCCTTCCTTTTTTCTAGATTTGAAAGCCGCGAAATTTGTGATGAAATCATTCGAAAGTATAATGGCATGGGCATCGGAGATGAAGGACTGCTTATGAATATTCGATATGCCGACACACCCTCTCAAAAAGAATTGAAGCGCGTAACGGCCGAGCGTCGTCAATTTCGCACGAATGAATATAACATCGGGGCTTATGGTACACCACTTGTAGGCATGAGCCCTACGCTGTACAACCAACAGTCTCAATGGCGTCGAACATTGCCGATTTCTCGCAGGTGAACAGACACCTCCACCTAATAATTATCATGGTCCTACTGACATGATAAAGTGGACTTTCTGCTTCATCAAACGAGGATGGCAACATGATTAGGCACTCGGGTACCAGACATGGATTAACCGAGTATGCTCTATCTCGAGGCACTTCCAACTTGTTCTAACTGTAGTCTCAGAATCGCGACGAACATTACGACGGTTGCGAAAATTCCTGTTTCTATGACCTCAGATAGTGATGAAAGTGTGACCATTCATGCAGATTCAGCGGCTGCCACCAACGCCACCGATGAGAACCATTCTCCCTCACCAAAGGGTCCTGCCCGACGTGAGGAAAAGTAGTGGCCTCTGCCTTGTCTGCTTTTTTTTGTTTTTTTTTTTTGTTTTTTTTTTTTTGGACGAAAGTATGTTTTGCTTTCTTTTTGCCTCTTTTAATCAGCTCGTATCATGTTCAGCCATGTGGCAATATTTTTTTCGTTGCTGCTTTTTGTCGTGGTCCTTTAATTCTGTTCTTGTCTTTCATGTATTCGCCAGATGAGTGTGAGCAGGCATACCTATCGGTGGCATTGTAGGACCAGAACCTCGTCGCTCATGGCGCACAGGGACTTGCGGCCATTTTTGTTGAACTTGTACTTTAAATCCTTAGACGTCTGGACTCGGGAGGTGAAGGCAGACCCGCACGTTGATGAATGAACCAGGTTTAACAGCAAATGTACAATTATGCAAATCGAAATGTTGATTCAGCACTAGGTATTCCGAGAAAAAAAAGTGACTACTTCGTTATTTTTGCCTTACTATCTTGCGGCACTTCCTCGTCACTGGCATTGTTGATCACATTATTTTCTCCCACATCGTCTTGAGCTGCATCCGCATTTATCAAAGTTTGGCCCAATATACCACCATCTTGGCCCTCTTCATCTTCGTCAGTATGATCTTCTTGCTTTTCCTCCTTGTCGTCATCGCCAAGGTCATAAGATGAACCTGTTGAATTATTCTTTTCTGCTTGTTCTTTGATCGCAGCTTCTAGATCCTTCAGCATCTTCTTTGTGAAACCAGACGCTTCAGCAGCTGCATCTAATCTGGTCATCCCGCTCTTTTTCATCTGTATCTTAGCGTCTTTGAAAAGTGGTCCTGGGGTTGTGCTTGTGAAATGGAACCGGCGCGAAAAGAATCGCTTTATGCATTCGACGTCTCTGTCGAAGTACATTTCCGCATTCTGATGCTCCATAGACACCATCTGAGGGAAGTCAATGACCACGGGTTCCAATTTTATTGATTCGACTCCACCATCTGACGTCGTCTTCTCTTCTTTAAGTAGGATGTTAAATTCGTTGAAATCGCCATGAATTAAGCCATGTCTTGCCAGTCGGAGAATAAGTGCGATGAGATCAGCATACAGAGATGCAGGGTCGGGGACCGTGGAAATTTGTCGCAGAGGAAAGGCATCCACCAACGTCATGACAATAGTGTGTCGTGACTGGGCCAGTGGGACGGGGACGGGAAATCCTTCTGCGTGAAGTGCCTTCATAAACGCGTATTCTTTCATAGCGGCAAGTCTTGACAGATACATCCATGAGCCTGACGCCCGGTTTTTGAGGTAGTCACGATTTGACTTCACCGTTCGAAACGATATTCTTCCTAGTCGGTGGATTTTGAGTACCTTTTGCGTGCCAGTTTCATCAGCCACAATCATGATATCACTCTCCTTTCCGACACCAATTCTGGTGCCTACACTGTATAGGGCTTTACGTGTAGCATGGGTGTGTAGGGCAAGGTAATCAAGACCTCCATATGTCAAGCGATAGCCATCATATTTCGCCTCCTTGATTCTGGCTATTAGACCGACTTTCGCGAGCGCTGAGATGCTTTTGTGAACTCCACTAGATCCTCCTCTTAATCGCGACAGCTTTTCTATGAGAGAAGTCGGTACGAGCTCATGATTCTTGCTCCCCATTTCCACCTGCCCCAGGGCTAGTTAGTACCGAGTGGCTCATAGAGGTGCACAGACAAAACTCACAGCTGTGAGAACTCTCCAATCTTCGGACGCCAAGTGGCGCATAGCTCTTGTATCCAACTTCATCTTGGCAGGTTAGGAAGTGAGTTGAATTTTGTGTTCATAGCGTATAACAGATAGAAACAACTGCCAAGGAAATGTGTTTCCTGAACGTGGGGTGTGCGACAACGTCTATAACAATTTCCTGGCGGGGTGGTTTAGGTGAAGATAAAATTATCCGGTAAGATCTAATCGATAAGCCGCTCGCCATGGAAGCTGATTATTAACCTTCGGCTGGAAAGAGCGGCCACAGCACGTGATCGAATTTACTAGGTTTGGGCAACGCAACTAACCGTGCCAGGCGGCGACAGCGTTCACGTAATCGGGAGCTACAGCACCCATGGAGCTTTTGACTGACGGCTATAACCTATCAGCTTCATCTACCATCAGTAGTCACGGCATTACCACTCAGCGTCTGGTATTTGCGTCCAGGCCACATTCCCATACTCGACATCTTTGCTGTCATCTTGCATCTTTTTTGTTTGTTTCTTAGAACATCAGCTCTTTGTTGCAGAAGCTTCACCCGGGGCGCTCCTCACCTCGACGCCAACATGGCTCAAGACAGCGATGCGGGTAAGGCAGTACACAAAGGCAAAGGCAAGGCCGTCGATGACTCAAAGGAGGAGAAACCTGTGTTGAATGGCAGGAAGGAAATCGAAAAGAAGGATGGTAAGTCCTGGCTCAGAATCAAATGAGACTAAAAAACGCGACGTGCTAAATCATTGACAGCCGCCGAAGAAGAGCTCAGCGAAGAGGACCAGCAGCTCAAGAATGAATTGGACATGATAATTGAACGGCTGACTGTTAGTATTCGAATCGTCAGAGACCATCAGTCTGTCGCACTAAAGGCACATGCTGACACGAAGCGAGCACAGGAATCAAACACTGAGCTATATAAGGCGGCACTGGAAGCAATGAAAACCTCGATAAAGACCTCGACATCTTCGATGACGGCTGTGCCAAAACCATTGAAATTTCTCCGACCACATTACGAGACACTGACGAAGCTGTATGAAGACTGGCCTGTCGGCGAGAACAAGACATCCTTAGCGGACGTTTTGTCCGTCATCGGTATGACGTTCCTAGATGAAGACAGACAGGACACACTTAAGTACAGACTCCTAGCGCCGACTTCTGACATCTCTTCCTGGGGTCACGAATACGTGCGGCATCTCGCCTTGGAGATTGGTGAAGTTTACGTCAAGAGGATTACAGCTGACGAGCCGACTGCGGAGCTGATCGATCTTGCTCTGGTCCTCGTACCTCTTTTCATCAAAAGCAATGCGGAAGCAGATGCAGTCGATTTGATGAGCGAACTCGAGATTATTGAAGAGATCCCCAAGTTCGTGGACGTAAACACATATCCCAGAGTATGCCTGTACATGGTCAGCATGGTCAACCTGCTCACATACCCAGACAACGAAACTTTCCTTCGCACCGCGCACAACATATATGTGGAGTATAAGCAATTCACCCAAGCAATTGTTCTTGCAATTCGTTTGCATGACGTTGAGTTGATCAGGGCCGATTTCGATAAAGCCGAGGATCCAGTCTTGAAAAAACAGCTAGCTTTCTTGGTAGCCCGACAAAGGATATTGCTTGATTTACCGGAAGAGACCGAAAATGAACAAGAGGTTGTGGAATGTTTGTCGAATCTTAAGTTGTCGGACCATTTCAAGGCTCTTGGAATGGAATTGAACATTCTGGAACCTAAGACCACCGAGGATATCTATAAGAGCCACCTCGAAAGCAGCCGGGTTGCTGGCATGACCAATCTCGACTCAGCAAGACATAATTTAGCCGCTGCGTTTGTCAACGCCTTTGTGAATGCCGGATTTGGCAATGATAAGATGATGCTGGTGGATGGTGAAAAGGAGAGTTGGGTGTGGAAAACGAAAGCAGACGGCATGATGTCTACAGTCGCATCTATGGGAATGCTTATGCTTTGGGACATTGAGAATGGACTAGACAAGATCGATAGATACACATACTCCTCCGAACCTGAAATATCGGCTGGAGCCATGCTGGCCATTGGTATCATGAACTCGGGTGTTCGAATTGACTCTGAGCCAGCTCTTGCTCTACTTGGAGATCTGGAGAAGCTCAATCACTCGAACCCTACTGTTCGTACCGCCTGCATCATGGGTCTCGGTCTGTCCTATGCCGGTTCGAATAAGGAAGATATGCTCGAGCTTTTGTTGCCCATAATTAGCGACGCATCTCAAGACATGCAGATCTCTGCCATGGCTGCTCTCTCCTGTGGGTTGATCTTCGTTGGGTCTTCACATCCGGAGGTTACAGAAGCCATCGTCACGACTCTGATGGACGATGAGCGCAAAAATCAACTCACTGACAAGTGGACGAGATTTCTAGCCCTTGGGTTGGGCTTACTGTACTTTGGACGACAAGAAGAGGTGGATGTTATCCTAGAAACCCTCAAGGCTGTGGACCATCCAATGGCCAAACCTACGGCCGTCCTTGCTGAAATTTGTGCGTGGGCTGGTACTGGAGCAGTGCTGAAGATTCAACAGCTCTTACACATTTGCAATGAGCATCAAGAAGAGACGGAGGATAAGAAGGGCGATGAGCTGCTACAGGCTTATGCTGTTATTGGGATCGCCCTGGTAGCTATGGGAGAAGACATTGGCCAGGAGATGGTGTTGCGACAGTTTGGACATCTCATGCACTACGGAGAGGCTAATATTCGCAAGGCTGTTCCGTTGGCTATGGGCCTCATTAGCCCTAGCAATCCGCAGATGAAAGTTTACGACACGCTGTCAAGGTACAGTCACGATAACGATCCGGAGGTTGCCATCAATGCCATCTTCGCCATGGGAATGCTTGGCGCGGGAACCAACAATGCCCGTTTGGCACAGCTGCTTAGACAATTGGCCAGCTACTACCACCGCGACCAAGACGCGTTGTTCATGGTCAGAATTGCCCAGGGCTTGTTGCACATGGGCAAGGGTACTCTGTCAATTAACCCTTTCCACACCGATCGTCAAGTTCTTTCCCAAGTGTCTACTGCTGGTCTGCTAGCGACTATGGTGGCCTTGATTGACCCCAAAGAGTTCATCACGTCAACCTCTCATTATCTCTTATATTTCCTCGTTACGGCCATGCACCCTCGCTTCCTTGTCACTCTTGATGAGCAGCTCAGCCCCCTGAAGGTCAATGTTCGAGTCGGACAGGCTGTAGATGTTGTTGGACAAGCTGGTCGCCCCAAAACTATTACAGGATGGCAGACTCAGAGCACACCTGTATTGCTAGGACATGGTGAGAGGGCCGAGCTTGAGGATGAAGAGTATATCAGTCTTAATAGTATATTGGAAGGGCTTGTGATTCTGAAAAAGGTAAGATCGTAATATGCTTTTCTCCGTGCCGTCAACACACATTTGCTAATAGACTTATTAGAATCCATATTGGGAGGCAGGCCAATAGATGGATCATAAGTGGTTGGCAAGAAGGAAGTTTCAAGGATGCATGGCGCTGAGCCAACAGCAGCTCAGCAGGCGTCCGGCCTTGCAAGAATCGCTGGTTCACTGTATAGTAATAGCTGCAAATGACACAGCAAATCCTCGGGAATTGTTATGCGTTCATAGATGGCCATGAATAAAGCTAGTTCTTAAAAATCGGATGTGCTTCTTGTTGTTGACGTGATATGTAGGTCGTGACATGTTGCATTTTCTCTTTTCTCTCCCCTTCTTCTTTTCTTTTTTCTGCACTTTGTTTCTATATCTGGATTCAACAAGCTATGCCAAAGATGAACAGCCGACTCTAACCGAATGCAATGCTCTAGCCAAAATCTCACGTCCCAGTTTCAACAGAATATATGCCTTCAAAGATGAACCAATTCAAAACACCCAAAACGCTCCAATTGCGTCGTTTCCATATATACATTTATAAAAAAAAACCTCATGTTTCCTCTCCCGTTCACCATAGATGCGGACCAATGGTTTGCCCCTCTGGTACTTTGCTATAACTACAAGCCTGCCAATCACAGCCCTGCTTGTAAACCTCCGTCCCCCACCACTTGAAATGGTCCATCCACCCAGGGTACAGAAATCCAAAGAACACAACGACAATGCCGAATGCGAGGCCGGAGTCGAGCGCTGCGCTGAGGGTCATGGTGTATTTGCCCCACCAGGCATTGGCGCGTCGCTTGATGACGTAGTTGAAGACGTAGCATACCAGAGCCCAGACAGAGAAGTTGAGGCCCGTGGCCGGGGGGATCCATGCCATGGCACCGAATATGACAGGGAGATTGACCATGCGGATGATGCTGCGCCGCTTGTTCCGCGCGTACAGCCAGAGCGGGATGGGGAGAAGGGCACCGAGCGGGAAACACCAGACGAGAGAGCGGTAGATGGCGCGGGGGCCGAAGAATTCACCTGGCCCGACGACACCCCATAGGATGGAGCCGTTGAAGTGGACGCGGGCAATGGGGCAGGTGAAGCCGTTGAGCGCTTCGGCGGTGCATATGCCCTTTACGTTTGCGAACATCCAGTTTAGGACGCCGATTTGGGTGACGGAGGACACGAGCGTGGCGACGACTTGGACGAGAAACATGGTGCGAGGGGGAATCTTCATGTAGTGGCCTAGTTTGAGATCAGATGCGAATTTGATGCCTTGCGCGGACGAGATGTAGCCGTATGTGACGAAGACCATATTGGCGATGGGACGACCGGGGAATAATACGCCGCAGATGAGTTGACAGATGAGGTAAATGCTGCTGTGTTGGTTGGTTACAGCCATGATGATGCCGTTGGGAATGAAGAAGATGGCTCCGATGGCGAGGGACAGGAGGAGACCGTACCAGGGTAGATGGACGGGGTAGCTGTGGATTCGCAGCGTCAGTCTCAATATGAACATAGAAACGGGAAGGGAAAGGAGAGGTGTAAGATTAACGTACTACTCGACAAGAAACATGCCAATAGCCGCCATGGAAGCAAAAGTGACGAGATACCACGTGATGGGCGCATCTTTGTATCGACCCATTAATCGACAATGGATATCCTCGTGACTGATTAGATTATTCATGTTGGAGGCTGACGCCGACATGCGTCTGTTGTTGTCGTTCTCGCTTCCAGGCCTACCGGTAGGCGACGTGGCTTCCCGTGACCGGAATCCAGAAATGGGGTGGTATGTAGGTTTTCCATCCTGCCGCGCTTCTTGCATTAATTTCTTCCACGTGCGCCAGATATCCTTTCCATTCCAGCAGACTGTATGGGTGAGAAGGGCTGCCAGTCCGGCAAATTGCATGCCGTAACTGAGCATGTACGTCACGGGGAGGAAGACTCTGCTGTAGGACTTATAGGCCTCCCTGTCGAAGAGAAAGTTTGGGGTCAGGATCCTGCTGACGTTGTAGATGTTGCCAGTGTTGTCAAAGACTCCGGTCGACAGTATGGGTAGGTACGAGCTATACAGGACGTTGGCGTAGTAGAATATGGGTGCGATAATCCACATGACGATGGTGAGACCGCCAATGACGTTCACGGCGGCCCAAAACGGCACGAGGAGAGGGTTTCCGACATACGTGATTTGCGCCCAGTCGAACGTCATGGGAAACAGGCCCAGGCCGGATGCGACCCCGAAAAGATTAGCAATGACGACGTTTCTCGGCGCAAACCAGGTGATGACACTGAAGTAACTGAGTGCAGGCATGAATAGCCCTGGCAGGAAGTAGAACGCGAATGCGCCTATCCATGCGATGTAGAAAAACTTCCAACGACTGATCGTCCATCCATTGGCAGGCTTGTTGTCTTCTTTGTGCAAGGTGGAAAACATGGCGGCAGACATGAGAGTGCCAGGCCAAATCATACCGCTTGGGCGGACGAGAAATTGACGTGCCATGCCCGCGAAGCCATAGCCTAAAATCTGGGTCGAGATGGTCAAGAGTAGTTGGTACACGATCGGCGCAGGCTGGTTGTAAAACTGCGTTTGCTCGACAATAACATCTGTGGCAAAGGCGAAGCCAAAGGCAACGTTGCTGCTGACATACACGCAGGTATGTTCCTTTTCGTTCCAGTTTCCTTGTGCCCACCATAATCGCCACGAGGTCTGACGTTTCCTCCGTCCTGACGGGTCACCACGGTCGGTGGTTGTGCGAACTCCATCGACGAACACTTCCTTGGGGTCATCTGGCCGTTTTAATACCATGTCCCACAAGAGTCCTAGCGGGTGTACTAGTAATAAGGCTATCACGGGAGTAATAGCCACGCTTGGATATCGCAAGGAAAAGAACAGGTTCGTGGACGAGCCGAGAACTGAGAACAGAACCGACAGACACCACATGCGAGGGGTGTTGATTGACAATGTTGTATTGTCTGTCGGTGGTACAGACGCACGAACTAGTTCGTGGGGGGAATTTTCCTCGGGGTAGGCGTTTGATGCACTAGCACTGCACTCGTTGTCGTTGTCGTTTTCTCCTTCGTCATCCTCATTGTCGAGCAGAGGCCCATGCTCTGATTCCGTGATGTCGTCTTCTTTGTCATTTCCTACCAGCTCACTAGCAAGAGGGGCCTCTGCTAAGCCACATCGTCCGTCTAGACCAGACACCAATGCGGCCCCATCTAACTCTTCAGACCGCCGCATTGACTGACTGGACGTCGTCACAGGCCGTCGGGCGCTTAAGCTTCGGTAAAGTCGATTGTGTGAGCTGACCTGACGAAGTCGGTGGGTCTCATCTTCATCAGATTTTTTGTCCATGGGCGAGGTGTCCCGAGACACAGCAACAGAACCATACGGAGAAGAATTGGGGCGAGGACCATGAACAGCACGCAGAATTGGCGTCGTCTTGGACGTCATGTCATTGGCATCGAGCTGCTGCGTATTGTTGCACAAGCCCAGTTTCGGGTCAGTTGCCTCGCGGAGGCTCCGCGAGGCAGAATCATGACCGGGCAAAGAATGCGTCGGGCAAAGCACAGCAGCAGCGTGGAAAGCCTCGGCTGTAGTCGAGCTGTTGCTCTTCGCTGGCAGTGGGGGTGTGGTCGAAGATGCCGGACGAGTGGGTCGTGTTGTGGAGGTCTGGAGAGGAACGTCTTGCTCCTGAACCTGGGAGTCGGACACCCTCGTCTCAGCAGGCGGGAAGGCAGCAGAAGACGGGCTTGTCTTGGATCTGGACGACGAGGCGGCGGCGGCGGCGGCGGCGGAGGACGAGGACGAGGACGAGGAGATGGTGGACTTGGAGCTGGACTTGGAGTCCTGGCTCATGGCGGGGCAAAAGCGAAAGGCGGGCCAGAAAGCGATGCACCGAAGACGTCTCTGCTGTCTTTGCTGTCTCTGTTGCCTCTGCTTGTTGCCTCTGCTTCCTCTGCTTCCTCTGCTGCGAAGCCAGCAGCTGGCAAGTTCGTTCGTCTGTACGGAAAGTCAGACGAAACCCAAGTGTGGTGAACTGGCAATTCGTCGTTCGGCTCGAACCGGAGATACAGAGCAGGTACTCCTTACTCCGTATAGAGGCGTGGAAAGAGGACTAACGAGCTCACAAGCGCACATGCAGTGACTGGAGGCTAATAACATGTCGTGAGACAAGACGAGAAAGCTTCTTCTTGTTGCAACGATCTACGAGATGTTGATGTGTCGTGCTATGTGCGCCAGCGTGACAATAAAAGAGGATTTACGGAGTATGGGGTACTGGACACATGATTCGTAGCGCGACGAGAATGGTCTGAGAGCTGGATATCAAAGTCTAATAATTAATAATCCAGGCATAGACTAGCAGGGGGTGGATGATCAATTGACCATTGACCATGGTATGAAAGACAGACAGACAGACGGATGTACGGACGGCCAGTCCCGTCGTTATTGTCGACAAGACCCTTGCCTTTCGCCTTTTGGGCCCCTGAGTTGTGCATATTTTGGCCCAGCCACTGGCGTTGTCGCACCCGACCTGTTCGTTTTCGATAAATTGAAGGAGCTGGCTTATCCTCGTGGATGGAGCGAACTGCATCAAATCGCCAGGTGATGTTGCTGATGACGGTGATGAGGCATAGATTCGAGCACAATGTACAATTTGCGTAGTGTGAATGAGTGGTCCGTGTATATGCAGGCCTTTGTCACCGCTTTTCAAAAGCTATCCGTACAGCCCCACTTTGCACACTTGAATACTAACTTTACATACTCCGTACAAAACGCATAGAACGTAAGGAAGATTGTTAAAAGTTTTCGTTAAACCCCCTCTGAGAAGCTTCCATAACAGCTAGACATGTAGAGTAACTAGTTAGAATAACGATTATATATACCTTTAAAGAAAACAGTGCATGTTAGAATAACCACATACCTCGGCTGCGCGTAGATTTACCCCACTAGGCAGTTCGCCTAGACTCCGCTTTATCGAAGACCCTGCGCATAACATTATGTATGTGTCTAAAAGTATTGGCAAAGAACCTAGTCTGAAACCAGAAGGAAAGTGGGGCTGCTGCCCGGATAAATTCTCTATCAACCAGCTTAATACACCAAACGACCGTGTCAAAGGCTGGGTGACGTTGACTACGTTGACTACGTTGACTCATACGGCCACCACGCCGGTTCTTGTCCAACAATGGCATCTTCCCCATTGACTGCGGCCAAGCAGCAGCTGCGGAACTTGGTCAAGAAGAGGCTCTCATCAGTGTCTGCCGAATCCGTCACAGCACAGAGTAAGATGAGAACCCAAGAAAAAATTCTTAATTCAGCTCAACTTAGCTACCAATGTGCCAGCCAACCCAATCACTGACGCGGGCAGGTCGCACCATATTTGAGTCACTCGAGAGCTTTAAGCCTTATTTGGATGCAAAAAGAGTCAGCATCTATCTGTCAATGCCCACGGGAGAGATTCAGACAGATGCAATTGTCCGACATGCCTTGAATTCAGGAAAACAAGTCTTTGTCCCATATCTCCATAAATCTCCCCCGGATCTGCCGGACGCCCCCGCAAGGGTTATGGATATGGTTCATTTGAAGAGTGTTCAGGACTACGAAAGTTTACGGCTCGACCGCTGGGGGATTCCCAGTGTTGATCCATCCACGGTGCATGACCGACAACATCTCTTGGGTGGGCCGAATGCGCACCACTCCTATCAGGCTGGCCTTGATCTCATGTTGCTTCCTGGCGTTGCCTTTGACTTTGATGACTCGGGATCCGTTCGGAGACTTGGGCATGGGAAGGGCTTCTATGACCATTTTATGAACCGGTATTTGGCTAAGAGTTTGTCGCCCGTCAACGAGGTGAGATCAACTCAGTTTTATGGACTGGCCCTCACTGAACAGCTTCTCTCGGGTGGGCCGGAAGAGCAGGTTCCTATGGGACAGTACGACAGAAGACTTGATGGGCTGGTCTTAGGTGATGGCCGCATTATGGAATCGTCAGAAAGTGTCATGCCGAGGTGAAGGAGTGGTTAATGGCCCAACCCAAGCCGGTCCATGGAGCGTCACCTTTTGCTCGCAAATAAATAACACACTTTACATATAACAACCAAGACATTGCAGGAGCAGCAAATGTGCTCCGCAGCTGCGATCGCTCCTCCATGAAATGCACAAGCCTCCGGCTATGTGTTGCAAAATCCATAATGTCCCTTATCACTCGAAGTTGAGAAAGAGGTGATGGAGCTCTTTGCCCCCCCCCCAAGAATTGCGCGCCACAAGTAAATGTTTCTCGTCTCCACCTCCTGCAAGATGACGCTGTTGAATGTTGGCTTAGGCGGGCCGGAAAAACACTCCCGCCATGGTGGTTTCCCCCTTGTGTAGCGTGGCCCAGCCAACCAGCAACGACGATTAGATTAACTGACGCTTTCTCGAACCTTCAACTCTCAATTATTGTTCCTACCTCTTGCCGTTCCTCCATTACACCTCACCTACAAGCTTGGTATACGTATTTTCTTTCATGTTTCTCTTTGTTGTCGTTTTTTTCTTTGCGTCACAAGACCAGAGCTGCTTTCTGGCCGCGCGCATAGCGTCTGCCTGAGTTCTCCAAGCACGAGCAAGTATCTTCCCCAACCGTCTTCCCGAGACCAACCTTTTCATCGTTTCGAGCAATCCGAATCTCTAGACGCCATCGAAGAGCAACTTATTGACTCGCAATGGCGTCCAACGGGATCCCGGTGGCTTTCACGCCCTCTGATGTGCTTGCCGCAGTCATGACGATGCGAACGGGGCAAAAGGATTCCAAGTCCAAAGCCCACGAATATTTGGAGAAATTTCAGAAATCGGTGCGTCCTCGGAGTACATCTATGTGCTCGCATGATCTCGGTTGATTTTTTCTAATACAACAAGTTGCTATAGAAAGGTTCATGGGGTACTCTGATGGGAATACTTCGATCCGACGCTGAGCCCGAGGCTACCTTGTTTGCAGCCATAACCCTTCGTGGAAAGGTCTCGCTCACTCCCCCGGGATATTCGCAGCCGATATACCCGGAATCTAAACTAACATGTCTCAGATAACCTACGATCTTACTACTCAAGTCCCTCCGAACGAGTTACCGGCATTGAGAAATCAAATTCTGCTGCTGTTAAAGCATTTTGCTGCTGGGGCCAAGCCAATTCGAGTTCAACTTTGCGTCTGTCTGGCTATCCTTGCTATTCAAATGAAGGACTGGCATGATGTGCTCCCCTCCGTAGTGCAATCCCTCAGCGACAGTCCTGAGAGCCATGCTTGTATTTTGGACTTCTTGCGAGTTTTGCCCGAAGAAGTGACTGAAGGTCGAAAGATTACCTTATCTGTACGTGGATCGCAAAGCAGTCGAGTTGGAACCAAGTTTCTCGCGACGATATTTTCCTCACTCGATCGGCGTCAACACACCATGGGGGCCAAAGTCTAATTGTTGGAACATAGGAAGAAGAACTTTCGGCACGGACGCAGGTCCTATTGGGAGACAACACTAACCAGGTGGTGCAACTTCTGATCAACTACTCGCAGTCTTCAGGTACGACGTCTGCATACAATATGCACACTCACCCCGCATTTCATGATCACATTGAATGCTCACTAGCAGATGTAGCGGCAGCATCACGCAATCCTCAGCTCATGGAGTGCATCACGTCCTGGCTTCGAGAGGTCCCGGTTATGAATATTATCACTTCGCCCTTACTCGAAACAATATTCACGGGTATAACAAGTGACGAGTGTGGTCCGGAAGCTGCCGAGTGCTTGTGCACAATTTTGCGAGAAACCCGGGATATCGATGAGAGTCAAGACGCAGTACAGGTTATGTACCCTCGGATCACCGCTCTCAAGCCACAGATTGCGAAGGCAGCCGGAAACGAGGACGTCGATGAGCTGAAGGCGCTTACAAAGGTCTTTTCAACTGCCGCCACTAGCTGGGTCGTCGGAATTGCCCGCGAGCCGTCCCACTTCAGACCGTTGGTGGAAGCTGTTCTTGAATGCGCGGCGCGGGATGTTGAGCGAGACGTCATTGAACATACATTCGACTTCTGGTACGAGCTCAAGCAGTATCTCGTTCTAGAACGGTACATTCAGGGTAGAGTTGAACTCATGGATGTTTATTCTAAGCTTGTCGACATCTTGCTTAAACATCTCGAATATCCAAAACCAGACTCTGGAAACGAGGCGGACCTGTTCGATGGGGACCGAGAGCAGGAAGAGAAGTTTCGCGAATTCCGTCATCGAATGGGTGACACTCTGAAGGACTCCTGCGATGTTATGGGTGTGACGGAGTGTCTGACAAAGGTTCTGAATTCTATTCAGCTGTGGATGCAAAAATACGCTGGACAAGCGAACGGACTCAACGTCCCTCATTGGCAAGAGCTAGAGGCACCTCTCTTCGCCATGCGAGCACTCGGTCGGATGGTTGATAAGGATGAAAGTGTCGTGCTTCCACAACTTATGCCTCTCCTGGTCCAAATCCCCAGCCACGAGAAACTTCGCTTTGCAACAATTATGGTCTTTGGACGGTACACTGAATGGACGGCTGCCCACCCTGAATACTTGGAACCACAGTTCAACTACATTGTTGAATCTTTCCAGACAGAATCTAGGGAGATCCTGCGGGCCTCGGCACTTTCACTCAAATTCTTCTGTACTGACTGCAAACATCTCCTTAGCGCGCAAGTTTTGCAGCTGCAAAGCTTCTACAATCAGGTTCTAGACAAACTTCCGGATTTGAGCAAGGAGGAGATAACTGAGGGTGTTGCAAACGTTGTTGCGGTTCAGCCGGTCGCCGAGACATATAGCCTGCTCAAGACATACGCGGATCCTCTTGTTCAGAGATTGATGACCAAAGCTAATCAAGCTGCGAATGAGGAAGGCAAACTGGCGCTGGCAGGTGAGCTTCATTCCCCGAAAAATGGGCAGATCTTCCTGATTACAGTACGGCTGACAACTGACCCGAACCTTGCGTAGACCACTTGCAACTCATCACGATATTTGTTCAGCACGTTATGCCGTATGTGAACGCAGGAGAGGAAAATCCAGCAGTAAAATACTGGCAAGAGGTTTTCCCTATTCTGTCTACCGTTTTGGACAATTTCCTGGACTTCAGTCCAATCTGTGAGCGAATCTGCCGGTGCTGGCGCCATATGGTCACGTCTTATCGCACAGCTATGGCCCCAATGCTTCCTGAAATGGCCAACAAGCTGGCTAGCAGCTTTAGCACTTCTCGCGAAGGGTGTTTTCTCTGGGTCACGTCAGCTATCCTGCGGGAATTTTCCGAAGATCGAGAGCATTTGGATCAAACCACGACGGAGCACATCTACACGTTCTTTGAGGCACAAACCACTGCCTTCCTTAGGGTGATGGCAGACTTGCAACCCAAGGAGCTACCAGACGTTATTGATGATTTTTTCCGCCTTTTGATCGACGCTCTTCTATATTACCCACAAAAGCTTATACCCTCCCAGTTGTTAGTGCCAATCTTTCAGGCTTCTATCTATGCTTTGACCTTGGAACAGAGAGATCCTCTGTCATCCACTCTTCACTTTCTGCGTGACTTGCTGTCATACGGCAGTGACAATCCCGCGACTGGCGAAAGCCTGCCTGAGGCGCAGGCTGCCGAGATCAAACGCATCGTTAAAAGCCTTTTGATGACACATGGCACCGATCTTGTAAAACAGACCATGGCCGGCATGATGATCACGTTTCCCAGAGACTGTTTTGCAGATGGAAGTGGAGTCATTCTCGCGCTGTTCGAGATTATGCCAGCAGAAACCACAGAGTGGGTGGCTCATACCATCGAGCTTCTACCTCAAGGAACTGTCACCGCCCCGGAGGCTCAACGGCTGGTCACCAAGATAAAGGAGAAGCTCTCATCTGGTGACGTGGGAGGTCTTCGACATGTACGAACATTACTGCAGGACTTTACGACAAATTACCGCCGACGCAATATTGCTCCTCGAGATGGGCTGGGCCAGCTAGAGGCTGCTAGGTTCCAGTTCTCAGGCTAGGCTCGAGACGAAGTCAGAATGCTCAAGGCTTTTTTCTTTCTTTCTTTCTTTTTAACGTACAGCACATGAAGAGAAGGTGTGGTTGATGCGGGGCGTTCCTAAGAGCACAACGGGACCCGAGGACTCGGTGTCTTGGCAGTAAAATAGAATAGCGGTAGCGAGAAAAAGTTGCTGGGGAAAAGACAAGCCATACGGTGAAGGCAGAGGCAAGTCATCTCAGCTGCTGTACGTTGCGCTGATAACTCGGTCTTTTGCGGTTTTCGAAGGCGGTCTGACAGGAGGGTTTGGTGTATTTCTCGCGGGCAGCGAGGAACAAGTGTGCAAAGGTCAAAGCATGGTATGGTATGGGATATAATCAATGACTGGAGAGCAAAAATCATTCGGGAGTCATGCTGGCGGCAAAAACGACAAGCGTGTTATTGCATTTAGGGATTGGGAGGAGGGGCTCAACGTGAACATAGGGGAGATATCAGCATGTAGTTGAAGAGATAATGGTGGTTGAAAATATTGTAGTTCTTGCTGGTGTTGAAGTGTTGAAGCACGAAGGGCAGATCCTTTGTATTGTACATAGTCCAAGCTTGTCAGATGTCATATGTCATCAAGGAGGTCGCAGATGACAGGAGTGAAGAGAGTAAGCAAAAGACGAGATCCGCGTCTTGTGTTGACAAGCAATACTTTCGTGACGAACTACGAAGTACTCCGTACTGAATATGCGCCGGCTAACCCGACGAGTCTCATATCGTAAGCCCCCGCATGGCGCATGGTTCACACAGATGAAGAGATGGCCAGCAGCAGCAACTGGCGCCTTGTTCTCAAGAACGCTGCAACCCGACTTACCAGACACTGCGCGCGGCATGAACCACGTTGGAACAAGGCCCTCAATTGCGTCAATAAACCAGACGGCACAGACTCGGCGATGAAAAGGCGTGCTGCAAAGGAACAAAGTCGGCCTCGTCTCGGTGGGATGGGGAAAAACGAGGGGGCACGCACGTGGGAGGCGGATTTACGAAGCATTCGCGATCTTGAAAGAGAAGCGACGTCAGGCACGACACCTGATGCACTTTGTAAGTTTGCTACCGGGGGGGGGGGGCACGAGAGAGCATGCCAGGGGCTCCAACATGAAGTTCTCGGAACGTGCAATGGGATACCCATGGGAAGCTGTTCTGCCCGTCGCTGAGCGAAACCCTGAGTTTGCCCGGCCAAATCACCGGCTGCACGGTGTATCGGCCGCGGCAACGAGCAGTTCCCATGTTGGTCGCGGTGGCAACAGTGTTGGTTCACGCCCCTTTGCAACAGGCGCAAAAGAAGCGTAATCGCCACTTCATCAGGACTCTCGACGCAAGGGATTCACAAAACCCATGTGCCTTTCAGCGCCGAACAAGGCACGAGGCGGAATTTTTGATTTTGCGATTTTTTTTTTTTTTTTTTTTTTCAAACGTCGACGTGATGGCAACAAACGCTCCCTCCCTCAGCCCCAGGGTGGTCCGTGTCATGGTGCTCGGCAAAAACCCCCCCGTTTCGAAACGCGATTCTGGAAAATGTCCATGCTGCTGCGTTGCGTTCTATGATTCCCCTATAGACTCGCCTATTCCGGTTGACAGGAACTTGTTCCACCCCGGCCCCATGTTTGTCCCTTTTCATGCTCCCTATCACTTTGTTTTCCAAGGTTGCCAAGGACTCAGACGGAGGGAAAGAGAGCTTTGTTCTCTTGCATTGTGTAGATAGAACCGTTGGCCTGGTTGCCAAGAAAACTATTTATACTTTTATTCGAGTCTGCTTCTGAAACTGGACCAATGGCTTTTTTTCAATATACCTACATGCACCAATCTTTCTGCTTCTTCTTTGCCCCAGAGACTTTTACACTTACTTGTTTGGAGGTACTAAAATAGGGTGAGCTGCGTTTGTGAGACGCTGCCAACGTTCGACTAACTCCTCTCACAAATTCTCTCTTCTCTCCTTCCTCAGACCTTTCTTGCGCCCTTGCATTTGCCAGCTCAAAGTTCCGGGCTCATCTTACATCCTGAAAATAGATCTTGCTTCTTGCACCGAAGAAATTGTCAACCCGTTTTCAGACTTGCTTGTCCAACATGTCTGCCAGACAACCTCTCCCTAGAGCTGTCAAGGAAACTTCTCAGAAGCCTTGTGAGCCACAGAAAGCCACAACCAGGAGCTCCAAGAGAAAAGTCCAGCATCCAGGGCCAGACGAGACGCCCAGACGAGCCAAAAGAATCCAGGTCGCACAGACAAATATAGCCCAGAAGTCTAGCACTGGCCACAGGGAGCTCGGCTTGGAAAGTGAGGACGGCGACGAGCATGTCAACGACATAGACGATGACGGCGACAAGTATTATGACGACGCTTCCAACGATTGCCATGACCATCACCACAAAGTCGATAAGGCAGAGATTTGCAATTTCTGCAAGTATGACCCTATAGGACAGGCAATGCATAGACAAAGGCCATGCGATTGGCTTCAGCTCCGCGGCCAATACGTTCTTGAGTGTCAAAACTGTGCCGATTACAGATACGAGACAGGAGATGACTGCCATACGTGCTTCATCCGCAAGAAAAAAGCTTGGCGAATTTATGCGACCAAGCACCCGCTTGATTACCCAACCGATTCAGCTTGCAAGAATTGTAAAGATGCAGGGCGACGGCACACTTGCGATGCAGATCCCTTCCTGGGATTCAAGTGTACTAGTTGCTTGACAGCGAAACCAGAAATAGGAGACAAGGCAAAACATGGTAAGACCGTACCTTTTGTTAATAAAGCTGTTTTTTTTAACCCCCCCCCCCCGGGATAAAAATGAACTGAAAAGCTCAAACAGATCGCCTAGAGGGAAAAGGGGGAGCAGTAGGGAACAATGCAGACGCATACGATTGTAACAGGTGTATCGTAGGAGGTAGAGAAATGGCTCCCAAGCCCAACCTCCGCCAGGGGTACCAGAAGTGGTTCCGACATCCGTGCGATATCTGCAAAAATAAGGGTACAAAGAAGACTCGGCCAGGTTGTAGCTGGCTATTGAGTAGAGCAAACTGGAGCGAGCCATGTTCCCGTTGCAAAGACCACAAGTTGCTGTGCATGGAAAGCGGTTGGCCGGTAGTCGAGAAGCCCGGTCCGATCGAAGCTCCAACGTCCTGGTCGACGTTGCACTCCTTGCAGTCCGGATGGGCAGAGTGTCGTGCAGGGAGTCCGTACAGAAAAGGCTGCGTCGCCTGCTCTGAGGACAAGAACCATCACTGTCGGGCTCTGGCAAAGGAGATAGAATACTCCTGCGCCATGTGTTGGGAAATGGGCATCGTTTGCTGGGATGCCGGACGGCCCGGAAATTCATTTCCCGTGTACGACTTCAGTCGCGTTGGCATGGGAAGTCTGTGCATTTTCACCAGATGCGAAAGATGCAGGGTCAACGGGCTGAACTGTGATCGTCAGCGACCATGCGACTCTTGTAAGAAGGAAGGCTCGACGATGTATGACGAGGATGGCCAGCTCATCTCGACCTGCTGCGACGACCCGAGAGACGGCTACAACTGCTTTGACAGATTCGAGCATCCTCCAGGACCAATATACTACCTGGCTCTTGGATATGGCGCTGAAGGCGTTGACTCAGTCAAGGACGGAAGCAGGATGGAGCATTGGATCGGTCCGCCATTCCCTCTTTATGCAATCAACAAGAGGCCACCTACGGCCGAGGAGAAACGAGTAACGAGTCGAAAGAAGAAGGAGAAGCGGGAGAGGCTGGAGCTAGAAATCCGAAAAGCACTGGCGAGAGAAGGTAAGATTTCTTGAGGATAAAGTTGTAAGGCCTTGGCCTTGGCCAAGATCAGAATCCAAGCTAAGAAAAAATTGCCATTGCAGATGAAGAGGCCGTCACCGCGCTGGTCAGAAAGGAAAAGAAGCGCAGAACACCGCTCGCTTCCAAGAAAGCCAACAAAATGACCATTGCATCCATCGCCCAAGACATGCGAAGGGCGCTCTTGCCTCCTGGTCCGCCACCGCTGGGAACCGATCTCGCTCCTAATATCGGACTCGATGCTGGATGGTTTCACGTTGCGGCCGCAAACACGAGCATGTGCACTCAGCCGACCACGGCCAGAGTGCAAGACAAACGCATAGACCAGCTTTCTGCCACAGACCTCGCTAATATGATCGTCGCCAAGTGGCCCAAGGCGTTTGAGATACATCCGCCAAACAGGCATCCAGATTATGAAGATGTTGTTGAAGAGGCAAAACAGAGAGTGCAAGAACTTGAGAGCGAAGTGGTGACTGGCACAGCCTGGAGGCGAATAAGAAGGTCTCGTAGAGTCGTCGGCGAAGAGTCCGATAACGAAGTGCGCGACGAAACCAGAGAAGAAAATGAACTTTACCACAACGGCGATGACGACGTGGATTGCAATAGGCAGCATGTCAACCCGGAAGACATGGATGTCAATAACCACATTTACCTCTTTGGAAGGGAGAGCCGAGATCCCAATATCGTCATCGGTCCATCCACACCTCAGAGAATAAGACGAAGTCCGGTTGAGCCCGAGTCAAGTAACCATTCGGACAACAACCAAATGGCTTTCGACTCACAGCAGGGCTATGTCACAGCCATAGCTCCGACGGCACCACCGCGTTGGAGCCAAGTTCGGCCACAAGAGCCATCGCCTTTCGCAACTGGCAGACCTCAGGGAACTGTGAACCACAACCAGAGCAGATCTACCGCTCATCCGGTTCAGCTCCATCACTGCCCAGACCTCATGACGGTTCCCAACCCCTATCTTAACCCGTTTTTCGAGACAAGTACGGTATACCACCCAGACGTCCATAATCACACGGCAATATCGAGCCCAAATCAGCTCATCGACCCCAGACTTCTCGTCAGCAGTCACCAGCAGGGGATGTCACCCATGAACCCCCAGGTAGACTACCGTGGCACTTTGCACTTTCCAATGCATCAAGAGTTAACTGCACCATCGATGGCCATGCCACCATATGACGGGGCAGAAATGAACATGAGTTTCGATTTCCAAAATCAGACATTGTCCTCTGCCGTCAGGTCTGACAAGTCATCTCACAGTACCCGTGGTGCAGATGCGGAGGACGCCAATTTGCAAAATGCTTATTGGTCGCAGTAAGAGTGTCACGACAAAATGCCGCGGAAAACAAGGGCGTTGTTTGAACGAAACTTGGGAGTTCTTATCAGTCGTAACTCGTTACCTGTCAATTCGCTTCATGAATGTCATACATGGTACTGGAGTTAGGTATTAAGTATCCCTAATTTGTACCGACCACGTTTCTTGCGAGACGTGTCTTGTTGCCAAAAATTAAACAATGAAAAAAAAAAAAAAAAAAAATATGAGCGTTGGAGTGCATACGCACCTGCATGCATATTGGACAAGTCATAGCAAAAAGTTGAGAGAGTCTGCCGCTCGTGGGCAATGTTAGGCCGCAATGATGACGAGCGTAATATCGGTCATGACAGAAACGGCGGGACAGTGTCCGGGACACAATGATCACGATGCTGTTCGTCTATTATTTGATAGCGGGCTGCCGGCCGTCGTGTCGCACGGTTGCAGTCCACTTCCGCTTGAGTCGTGCATAGCCTTCTTGTGCGACTCCGACTCCCACTTCGTTATGCCAGATACTGTATGCATGGGTGAGATGAAAGCCACAAGATAAAGGGGCAAGGGCGACGGTAGTCAGCTCAGAGCAGCCACTTGAGTCTGTATGCACCTGTTGTCACCTGCATTAGCGGGAACGCGAAGACCTGCAGATGGGCTTGCTGCAGCAAGACCTCGTATGTAGGACGTAAGGTCGGTGAGTTGGGCAATCTCGGGCATTGGCTTTGGCGTCGACGTCACTTGGACTATTTCCCCTTTGGCGCATCCGTGGGAGACGGAGGGCGGTTGCACAAGCTCTTGGACGCTGCCTCCCCGATCCAATTGCTAATGTCGGTCTGGTATCGCACTAATGCAGTTCATCCGGATTGACATGAAGCTCCTAGGACAAAGCCGCCCGACAGGCGGTGCCAGCGGTGCCAGCACATGGTTCTACTTACTTGACAAATTAGAGTACGCGTAGCACATGCTCAAGTACGGGGTGGAAGCAGGGCGTTTGCAGATCGGACGTCACAGCCGTTGGACTGCTTATACAGCCATGTATTACAAGATAGACGAAGCAGAGGGCGCAGCAGCATCAGAAGAATCAGCAAAATATTTTATCTTTGGCATTGGACAAGACGAGTGAACACAGATAGGTAAGGTAGCAGGCGCCGTGGATTTCTAGTCAAGGGGCAAGAATAAATCGACAAGAAAAGAAAAAGAAAAAAGGATACAGCGAAGTTGTGGAAACAATAGGGGAATATAAGAAATAATAATAATAAACCCACATCTGGAGAAGAAAGATCCCGCGCGGAGAGAAAAGGTGAAAAGACGGATTGATCAAGTAGACGGCCCAGCAGCGAGAAAACTTGGCGACATGGGTAAACGGCAGTAGATCACGTTTTGCAACGTGTGCACAGCGGGATTTGCGATGACTTGCGCAAGGCTTCTCCCCTCCGGCGTGAGTCCAGCACGAGATCCACCATCATGTGCCTATATTTGTAGCTGTCGAACTTGGTCCTTTCTTCGAAACAGAACTCTACTCTTGTCCCACATCACATCGAGGAGGAAGACACAAACGTGCCGACGACGCAAGTGACATTTACGGCTTCTCGAATCCATGATGCTTGGAAATAGATGATGAGAACTGGAAATAGAAAAAGCGCACGGCCATGAGCAGTCATGCTACGCTCTCGAAATAAAAAGAAATATGCTGAGCAGCTGAGTTGGCCGATTTCTGGTCGTTTTTCGAATGACATCGTAATGTAAATGGCCCTCGAAAAGTTCGTCAGAGATAGCTTGTGCATGCACCCCAGTCAGACCCCGACTCCTCATCCGATGCAATGAAAAATACTTTGCCCATCCATCCACCTTGTTAATTTACCACACTAATATGCAGTCTTTCGCCGTGCCTGTGGCTCGAATGGGTAAAATGATGAAAGGGCGAACGCATCCAACCCTCCACACCCCAATTTTTAATTTTTTTTTTGGTCGAATGCCCGGATCGTCCGCTCGATCGATATTCGCGTTGTCCCGGTCAGTCTTCACTTGTGCATCATCACACGCCTAAAACCCCTCTGTCCACAGAAACAGACGACGGAAGCCACGATGAACGCTCTCACATGATGATGCACTTGCCACAGCATCCAGTCTCCTTTTCGCCGTCTTCCATGTCCATGGGTTTGGGAGGACCGTTGCCGCCAGAGCCAGCACCACTATTAGTAGAATATCCTTGCATTTCTCGGTTGTATCTTCGAATCTCTCGAACAATGTCGTAGAAAGCTTTGTCGACATTGATTCGCGACTTTGCAGAGGTCTCAATAAATTTACAGTTGAAAGATCGTGCCAGAGCCTCACCCTCTACAATCAACGACATAAACACTGTCAGCCCACGCCCATCTCAATGAGGCAACTATAATAGGTATCAAAATACGAACCTTGTCGGGTGACCTCTCGTTCGCCCTCTAAATCGCACTTGTTGCCGACCACTACCATGGGAAAGTAGTCTCTGTCTTTCACTCGTAGAATCTGCTGCTGAAAGGTGGTGATTTCCTCGAAGCTTTGACGAGATGAGATTGAGTAAACCAACAGAAAGCCCTCTCCGGTTCTCATATACTGCTCACGCATGGCACTGTATTCCTCTTGACCAGCAGTATCCAGTACGTCAAGGAGAGCGACTTCTTCGTCGATAACACACTGTTTTCGATAAGAGTCTGGTGAGATCATCCAGTTAGTGTGACATAGAGATAGGGATGAGTCAAGCATCAATCGACGAATGAAGAAGCTCTAATGCATTCTCACGAAAAAATAAGGCGTACCTTCGATTGTTGGATCATATTCATCGACAAAGTGACTCTGAATCAATTGAATGGTTAAGCATGATTTGCCGACACCACCACCACCTACAACAACGAGCTTGTATTCTCGCAGAAACTACCCAAGAAGAAGAAAAAGTGTTAGAGTCAGGTCAAAGAAAACAGAAATCTTCGATATCAAGATCTGCTTGGGTTATCTGTCATGAAATTGTAGAACGGGTTTGTTGCTGGGGATATGCCAAGTTGTCTTGGCGAAAGCGACGTAGGTAGAGAGGTCATGCAGACGGATATAGGGTTGAGCTGGATCATGGTACCTTTGTGGACGCGGCCATTGTGAATGGAAGGAGATGATCCGGCGATACAGATCGGGTGAGAAAAGGGCATGAAATTATCGCGCAGTGAAGGTGAGGTTTTCAATCGAAGTGATTTTTGACTTGCGCGAGGGCGAGGGAGACTGCCAGTTAAGGGGCCGTTGCTCGCAAGGGAAGAGAAGACAGAATCGCACGCAAGCAATTAAGGGAGCGACAGAAGGAAGGAGGTGTGTGTTGGATAGAAGAAGACGGTGAGATCGCACGCAGCAGTGGGCGGGATGAAGGAGGGGAGGCTAATGTTGATGAATCCGAAAGTAACAGCTGCGAAGCTTGGGAAGGGTGAAGGGACAAGAGATACTGGAGAAGGCAGAAGTAGAGGAACGGATAATGGCGGGCGTTGGATGGTTGGTTGGTGGACGGGGTGGTCCATTGGTCCATTGGTGGGTGCATGTGGTACTTGGCAGATGCACCGGCGCTCAACTGTGGGCAGGGGGGGTTGGATGGGGCGGGTTGGAAGGGGGCGCCTGGGCGGCGAGAAACTTGGCCGGACCAGTTGCCAGTCTCCATTGCGCATTCAAACTGACTGGATGTTGATGAATGGACGAAACGAAAGCTGCGCCTACATAGTGCTCAGTGGGACGGGGGGCCAATGACGGAGTAGCAGGCAGGCGCAGAGGGAGGTCCTTCACCCAGGCAGTAAAGTCTAGTCTGGTACTGGTAGCATGTTACCGTACTCAGGAGTCAGTACGTACCTAGGTACGGAGCACTGCCAGGCTCAGTGAAGGGTGGTCGCTGTTCCTTCATGGAATGAGGCCCGCGATTTCATGCTTGTTTTTCGACGCATACACATGCAACGTGTGATGCAGTCCTTCAGCCTGTAAGGAGTACATGGCATGTACTCTGTACTCCGTCTACGCACGTCGATTTCCCTCAAACGCCACGCCGCATCTCGTGGACACGTCGGGCAAGAAGCACCGAAGCCATCGTCGCCAGCATCTCGATGGTTATGCAGCAAAATATTGCATCTCCCGACCGCTTAACCTGGCAAAGATGCTGCGGTTTTGACCGACCGCGGCTGTACAACAATGAGCCACTACGAGACAGCGGCTAAGAGCTATCTGGGCGTGGTATCGCATGGCCCAGCAGGCTGTAGATGCCAATGACCGTTCCGTGACACATTCTTCTACCAGCTAGCAAGCATATCCACCAAATCAAGATGTACGCCGACGCACAGTTCAGGGTGGTACTGAGTAGTATCGGTCTGGCATTTGGGATTAGCCATTGCTCGATATCAAAGAGAATGCAGTGGTGTCTCGTTTTAATCATTTGACGCAGCCTAAGCTGCGACTTGCCAGTATCATGTCAAGAGGCTGGTGCACCAACTTGGATAGAATTTCGATGGAGAAGGAGCCCGGTAAAAGGAAAATACCTACTAAAGGCACACTGATTGGTGCATACCACCACCGGGCAGAGTACGACGTAGAGAGCCTAGGAGGTACCTACCTAGGTACCTACCTGGTAGGACCCATCGCGCGCCAACGTGGTTCCTGGTGACAGCTCGTAACAGTAGAAGCTCTTGCATGACAGCACAGTCATAGTGATAGAACTCTACATCAGACTTACGGACTGTCTGTCATACAATTGAGTGATGGCAGAGTCACCAGGAACCAGGTTGGCGCGCGATGGGTACCTAATGCAAGGTACATGCAAGAGGCGCAAGGTTTCGTTTAATACGGTTTGCCTAACCGTGGGGTGAGCTAGTAAAGTGGATGACCCAGAGTGGAGCTGGCTATCGATAGCCCGACGAGGATTGGCCGGCGAACTATGGATACCTACGGGTACTGTGCCTACCTCCTAACCCAAGGTACCTACCTGGTAGGTACCTAAGCGAGGCTGGGCGCACCAGCTTCTTTCGCTTTATCTCTCTTTGCTATTGCGCTCAGGTCCCAACATCGCAAAAGAGCCATAGAGGTTGGTAAGAAGTAAATTGTGTACAGCGTAGCATGTAGGCAGTCCGTGTGCGCGTCCGAGGGACATAGGCCGGGATTGAGCATCAAATGCACGCATGCAATGAAAGGTCAGGTATTGCTGGGTGTACAGGTGTGTTAGGTTAGGTACCTACCTAGGTACCTAGGCACCCACCCAGTACCTACCATCGCGCGCCAACCTGGTTCCTGGTGACAGCTCGTAAGAGTAAAAGCTCTT
Source organism: Atkinsonella texensis (assembly GCA_001008035.1). NCBI lineage: Eukaryota > Fungi > Ascomycota > Sordariomycetes > Hypocreales > Clavicipitaceae > Atkinsonella > Atkinsonella texensis. The sequence goes on from KQ061700.1 coordinate 418,327, forward strand.
GTATGACAGTACAGTCATAGTGATGGAACTCTACATCAGACTTACGGACTGTTATACAAGTGATGATAGGCTGGTCAGAGTCACCAGGAACCGGGTTGGCGCGCGTAGGTACCTGCCTGCTTACATCTTCGTACGGAGTAAATACATCATATACATGTACATGCCGAGAGCGGCAACTGGACAGGGCATACATGCATGGACTCCCGCGCGTCGGTGCAAGGAGGAAGGAGGGTACGCATAGCCTTATGGAATGGTGCTAATGATGGGCCTGCAATGTACCCAACGGAGGGAGTACCAAACGGACACTACGGAGTACTGAGTACACGAGCACGCGCTGCGCACCGAATCCGAGGAGGAATTAATTGGTGGTGCCACTTTGTGATAAGCAGCGGGCTCCTCCATCCAACCGTATAGTTACTGTCTTCATCTCAAACCAGACTTCATCCTTCCTTGCTCGATGCCGTGCTTCTGGCCTCTGAGCAGAATACTCTCTACCTACCTACCTAGGTACCTAGGTAGTCGGTGACAGAAGGATCCGTATCTCTTACGGAGTACCCATAGCTCGGCACACGACTACTGCTCTGAATGCTCTCGCAGGAGACGTAGCTCCTGCCGTGCAGGTGATTCTCGAGTGTCTATGAGCTGCTCGGCACTCTTTTCTTTTCCTTGTCTCTTCTCTTCTCTTCTCTTCTCTCCTCTTCTCTCTTCTCTTTTCATTTCTTCTCTTTTCTTCTTCTCTTTAATTTCCTTCTTTCCATCCCCTAAAATTATTGTCGAAGCTATCCCAGGTATCTAGACTGTGCATCCCCAGAGTCGCAACAGAGGCTTTCTAGACCCCAAGCGTATTCCTTATTCGGGGCGAGCTCAAGTACTTGCCGGGACCACAGACATAAGCTTTCAGCTGCTAACGTTATCACCCGAAATGCTCGAAGGAAGGCCTTTCCAGGCGTCTCTGCTTACGGTCGGGTTGCTTCACCATGCGGGCGGCATCTTGAGGTTTTGATGGCTTGGCAGCATGAATCAAATAATTAATTGGGTGATAGAGGACATGGCGTTGTGCTTGATTGTTTCTCTTTTGTGATTCCCAGAAAGCCGAAATCACGTTGGAAGTGGAACTTGCAGACGGGGCCGAGGCAAGGGGACATGGATATGTACTATCGCGTGCCAAGCCGGATTTCAGAGACAGTCACAGGCTTGTAAAGCTATTGCAATGTCAAACTGTCTTACAGTTGGTAACAAATGGAGTGGTCACTGTCACCAAAATCCAAGTTGGCGCGTGATGGTACCATGATGGTACTGTGATGGCAGACGACAACAACAATAACAACAACCTTCACCACACAGATTGCCGTTCTGTTCTACGAACAGGTTTAATGCATGGCCTGTCGCAGCGTCGAGCTCGCTTTCTATCTATTTGGAACGTGCGGAACAACTATCTCATGCCATTAGGCCGGAGAACGAGATTGATGTGACAAAGAGTGCTCGGCCTAGATCTCCGATTCGTCAAAATCCCGCCGTGAGACCGCATGCTGACGATGGCACGAAGTGAGGGCCACCTTCCCCAGCACGTTGCCTACTTTGGTAGGTATCTCTGCAGTGAAATGCATTGAAAACACGAGAAACGAGCAGGACTTATCTTGGCGACCTGGCCGTGACTGGTCCGCGTTTAAGACAACTCGACCCTTCTCCGAGGCTGGACCGTGTACTATTGAGTTGCGTAACGTGTCGAATAAAGTGGCTAGCTCGTTTGCAACTGCTTCTGTGATGATGTAACATCATGTTAGCTGCAAATGTGCCGCCTACCGACCTATGCCTCCTCCCAGTTACACCATCAATTACAGTTGAGTTGATCTTTTCTTGAGGAGTCTGAGTCTACATCTCACCCGACCTTTTGAACCCGACCCGACCTGACCTGAGCTTTTAAACTGACTTTGACCTGACCAAACTGTGGGTCGCAGTGTGGGGACTTTTTAACTAATTAAATTGTATGTTTTAACTACCCCCTACATTATCCCTACATTATTCCTACTACCCCTATACTACCTCTACACTACTATATCATACTATTATATTATCTTTAAAAAGCTAGAAAAATCAAAAAAAAAATATATAAAGTATTTATTAGCTTTATTATCTTTTAGATGATTTTTTTTTTATATTTTTAGTCTTCATTATTTTCTGTTTTATAGATGCCTAAAGACCCTAGTCAATGTAGGATGAAAGGGATTAATTAAAAGAGCTTCTTAACGCTCCTAGGACCCACATTTTGGTTAGGTTAGGTCAGTTCGAAAGCTCAGGTCGGGTCGGGTCCAAAAAGTCGGGTGATGTACAGACTCCTCTGGCTCTGGCTGCCCTCTCGGCCGTTTCGCGGATCTCGTTTATACGATTCCCATCGGCCCCATGTCAAGCTGGACCCGTACATACATGCATGTATGTATGTATGTATGTATGTACGGAGTACGGATATTGTATGCAAGTGCTCCGATTAGTAGGTCTGCGAGTAATGTTGTGCCTAATTAGGCAGGTGCGGATGGAAGAGTGCCTGAGTACCAAGGCACCTAGCCTAACCTAACCTAAAATATGCCAGCACGGAGAACACCACCTCTCTCTACCTGTACTCCGTACCAGGGGCCAGGGCCAATACACATAATACATGTTTTATTTGTCCCCGGAGCTTTCACCTGCATACGACTATCCAATCTCTTGGTAATCCTCTGGTGTGGCTCCCCGCCCATGTCAGGCACCCCATGTCAGGCACCCCATGTCAGGCACCACCTACCATTCTGTGAACAAGCCAGCCTCCTCTGGTTGGGGTAATACCCATTGGTTGGAGTAATAGCAATCAATAAAGATGAGCGAATGGGACAGGGAGTTCGGCGTCAACCTGGCACGCCCCGTCACCATGTCGGAGCGCCTGCATGCATGCATGCATGGATGTGGCACACATCTACCCAAGCTTTTTTATGGCTGTTGACACCTGGAGAGAAGGACGAACTTGAGTTGCAAGCCGATTGACAGCTTCTCGGAAGGGCAGACATGGCCGCAACAGTGTTACGTCCCTCTAACTGACCTGGCTTTAGCCTTAGGCCACGTCGTCGTCATGTTATGAAGCATCTACGCAGCGTCTGGCAAAAGATTGCCCTGTCACTCCTTGAGGCCTATCGGCCCTTGTTGCGCAGCATATGGTTAAAATGTTTTTTTGCGGACATGGTCGCGAGCAATTGAGCTCTGGAGGTTAAGGGGGAAACAACACAAACACAGGAGGAGCTGGTTCCGCGAAAAATATCACCACTCAGCTGCCGCTCTTGGCGTGCAAACCGAAGAAGAGAAGACTGTCTTTCCCAATTATCTCTCCGCCGCGAGCATCATCTGTCACGAAGCACACATGTTTCCATAGAACTCGTTGGTCACCAGTCCCATTTTCAGTTGAGCCTGATTGGGTGCGCGTCTCCGACAACAACCACAACCATCACAGCAACTAGGTCACCCCCTCCCGTGAGGGTCCCAATTGCATCGCAGCGACAAACATTTTCGCGCGCCGAACGATAGCGTCGCTCTTGGTCTAATCTGGTTCTCCAATCCCAAGTCTGTTCGCCCCCATCCGCAACTACGGCCATGCTCCATGCTCGTGGGGCTGGCCATGTGGCATGGATTAACGACTGATGGTTGGCAGACCTAAGTAAGAATGTAATTTCCCTTGGCATGGGCGGCAACCATGAACCCTTCGGATCTTCTAGAATGATCTGATGCCGGAACGACCAACGAAACCCTTGCGCTGTCGTCTTCTTCTCCACTGTTATGGGAATGACCAGCTTTTCCAGCTCCAACTCGACAGCATGGTGCACAAATCTGCCTCTTTCAGCGCCTCTCGAAATAAACCCGCCCCCAAAAGGCCGAAACGGGGCATTAATAACAGCTGTGGTGTATTGGTATCGAGCGGTCCGGGGAGGGTTGCGTCGTATCATACGCCTTGTACCACTTTCAGGTTGGACCATGACTAGGGAGACGACACCCACGAGGTGATAGGCTTGCCGTCGATTATTGCTATTGTAAGATGCGCCGTCTCTGTCGTTCAGCAATGTTTTTGTGGTCTGCGCCGTTTCGCTGCCCCGGCGGTCACGCGATTGCGTATTCAAAGCATAGGAACGAAGGAATTCTGCATCAAGGCATACTTCAGCGGCAAGTGTTCGGGGTAGCACTAAGCGCAATTTTCTCCTTGTCCAAGGAGGCTTAATTTTTCTTGTGCGACTAGATCACAACCAGAGTACGTGTGTTGTGATTGTCATTAAGACCATGGTTTTATACGCCTTTGTTAGGAAGAGATAAGCGTAAGAGAAAGGCCTAAGGTATCAAAAGCTAACAACAAGGTTGTTTTAGCACAACCACACTTGGGGCGTCCTATCGCGCCACAGCCCGTTAACACTAACTAAACCATAAGACATACAGCTCTCTACACTACCTCTCCATTAGTCCCCACCACAGCTTCGCATAGTGCTTTTCAGGAGCTGCCTGAAATTTGTACACAGTGCCAAAAACAAACATACATGCGCAGAACCATCTTATAGAACCATCTTCAGAATCATCCAAGGCTCTAAAGTGTGTATCAACCCGACGGCTTTGAAAGCCCACACAGATCGAGCTCACTGGAAGAGTTTCCGACCAGACAAGTAATATCAATGTTTCAGTTTTTCAGATGGGTTTCTTGTCGATACAATAGATGCTGTGCCGAACGACCCATGGGTCACCAAATACCGTACGTTCGTCAAACCACATCATCCCTCATCAGATAGGCATTTATACAAGGTTATGACATCATATGATGAGACGAAATGCAAACCTAGATGCCTATATACTAATCATGGTAGTTGCTAATAGTTTCAAGTTTACGCGCAGTTTCTCTACGTAGGAAGTGGTGTCCCAGATATTGAGCGTAGCGGAGAAAACCCTCAAATTGCGTCTTTTGACTAGAAAGAGAACCGAAGAGCTATGAAGAATGAAGTTCACATCTAATTCTTGTACGCTTGAAGAGCCCCCCCTTTACATCGATTGCGGTTCGTCGCTGGCTGCTAGAGGTAACGCTTTCATATCAGAGGCAGGTACATTTGCATGGTTCAAGTTACTGGACACGGCCTAGCCAGGCGGTTGCCGTTGGCGTACGGATTGTTGCCGTTCCATGGCTGCTTGTTATCGTTAGTTGTACATATTTCGTTTTTGTGAAGTCGTCTCGGCGTTTCGCAGACGGACAGTCCTGGATATATTTAAACTGCAGGGGTTTGCTTCCGCACGGAGAGCCTGCATGTGAGCGTCCTGTATCTGGGATAATACGAGATATTGAACTCTTGCGAGACGAATCGCCCCCTTCAGCTTCTTGTTAACCAGACTTCAGTCGTCTGTTTGGGTTCAGCTGGCTGGGTCAATGCATGTCAATGCATGTCAATACCATATTAGTGCACTGCCGTGAGATGGCCTCACCAGGCCGGTTACCCAGACTCAGCATTGCGGGTGATGAAATCCTTGAACTCTTGACGGGGAGCACCCTCGTAACACGGATAACGCAGTTTGCGCACTAGTATTCCCTGGAACTGTTTGGCTGTTTCTCCCACAGTCCCCTGTTAACTCACATCTGAGTAGAACGCCCTGTAATTAATGAAGGATTTGTGGACGGCCGCAAACGCTATAGCGCTGCCTCGTTCGTTCGACACCTAAGTATATACTCCGTACACTCTAACCCCTTGATGATTTTACAAGTCCACTCACTATACAAGGGCAATTCCAGCCAATCAAAAGTCATCGTACAGGGTTATTCTAAGACACTATAGCACTTACCTAGTCATATACATACTCCGTAAGAAGAAGCTAAAATCAATTGCGCCTCGCTAGTTGGGCTTGGATGTAGCTGCTGATGTCAAGCTGATCGGCCTCCGCAGGAACGTAGAGTCGCAACGTTCGTGATCTTTACTTCCCATCGGTCGAACGACAGTGCAGGTTAATACGACAGCCAAATGATAGTTCCATGCGTGGCCACCGCAGCTCAATACCAGGCCCGGCTCAAGAGAGCACAAAAGACTCGAAATTATCCTAGGTTTCCATTGTTCAAGTGAGCTGGTATGGTGATTGTTGGTCTGGTCGTTGTGGTGTCATCTCACGCCAAGCCAAGTCTCGGTACGCATAAGGCGGAACTTGGTGATAACGCATAAGTTCGTGCCGGAAACACTACTCTTTTTCGTAGTAGTGCTTGTGCGTTTCGTTTCATCGTCCGGCCGCAGAGCATCTTTGCATTTACGTGAGAGGTAGATGAGAATTTGGCAGCAAATTTGAATGAATTCGAATAGCTACATTGTAGTTAACGAAGTTGGCACATTGGCAAAACCCTGGCTGGTTCTGGCGATTGAGCAGGGAACTTAACTAAATCTACGAAGTTTGCACGGACAATCTTGATGCTTTTTAAATGCTTCCCAACGCTAGCTACGGTGGGATTAGCGGAAGCGGCTCAACTATTGAGCCAGTGGATTCCGACGCCTTCCCTGCGCCTAGGATGACGATCAAAATCGACGGGCATGGGGACTAGCTAAGGGCAGCTGGCAGAGCTTCCTTTGTATGATAGATTTTATCTCTCTTGCTAGCTATCTACGCACTGCTACATTCGTCACAATCGATTGACCAGCCTCTTTAGCACACTGCGTGTGCGAGCAGCCCGTTCGTGGCTCCGGCGGGGTGGATTGGATGAGCCCTTGACGTAATCCTCCAGTTCCGGGCCTCGTGTTCCTCTCATTCTGTTGCGAGGACAGCATTTGCGCCTTCTTACTTGTGCCGCTCTGGACCATCAGCCGAAACTACTTTGTCCCGAACAATGGTGCGATACCGTCCTCCGCACCCAGCTGAGCACCCTGTGTTGGGGCCAAAGCCTCGCCGATGCTAATACCCGAACCAAACTAGGCGTCCGAGTCGAGATTGTACACTTTCTCTGCCGAGACGAAGGAACAGCTTCTTAAATTCCGCCTGACTACTTCCCGGGCCAAAGATCCCCAAGCAGTCATCTGTGCGCCGACCCCTGGTCCAGGCCCGTTCCCTTTGTCCTCCTTTTGTTCGGATCCCAAAGCTAACCGCAACATCTTGTCCTGATCAGACTTGATTGATAAGAACACGCACGAGATTCGACAGGCCGTTGACGACTACGACGAAGCGCGAGTGTACAAGTCCCTTGAGGAGGTTGGTGAGAACTTGCCGGATCATACGCCGCGGTTCGTTCTCCTGAGCTACCCTCTGACCACAGTATGTTATTGCTTGTTTGTTTGTTTGTTTGCCTTGCTGCGACGCTTGCATCATGTCATATTCTCTATCTAACCAGTCACCTGCCACCCAAGTCGGACGGTCGAATGTCAGTGCCCTATGTGCTACTGTATTATCTTCCCATAACGTGCAATGCCGAGGTCAGGATGCTGTATGCCGGCGCAAAGGAGCTCATGCGGAGTACAAGTGAGGCTGGCGGTGTAGTCGACATTGAGTCCGTGGATGATTTGGAAGACATTCCTCAAAAGCTGGCCAAATGAAGAACAAAATATACAGAGTTTCGGGAAGAATAGTGAGACAATGTGTTGGCCTTATTGGATGGTAGATTCTATCATGACATTGGGCATATACAACATACATCAACATTGTCATAGTCTATTCGTCAGGCAGCACGCTTTTGGTGTCCAAACCAAGCTGTTCCGCCACATTCTTAACCACCTCCTTGAACGCCAGACAGGCCGGGCTGTCTGGGAACGAATCAAAGTAGCTCTCTCCGTAATCGCATGCCATCCGTATCCTCGGATCCAGAGGAACAGTCCCTAAGAAAGGAATACCCAGCTCCTCCACTAGTCCCTTCCCACCACCAGTCGTCGGTCTGAATATTTGACTCTCGCCTTTACACTTGGGGCATACAAAGCCGCTCATGTTCTCTGCCAGCCCGATGATCCTGATCCCCGCTTTGCGACAAAAATCAATCTCCTTGCGCACATCAAGGAGCGAAACCTCCTGCGGCGTAGTCACAACCACGGCACCATCGATGCCACTCTCTCTGAGGAAAGAATTCACACTCAGATGCTCGTCGCTAGTCCCAGGGGGGGTATCGACCAGCAAGAAATCCAAGTCCCCCCATTCCACGTCCTTGAGGAACTGCTTGATCAGTCCGTTCTTCTTGGGACCTCTCCAGATGACGGCGTCGTCCCGATTCGGTAGCATGAACTGAATGCTCATCACTCCCAGATTTTCCATCACCCAGACCGGGGACCAGCCTGAGCCACTGATATGGATCGTTTCCTCTTCGACACCCATCATCTTGGGGATACTCGGCCCGCAAATATCCGTGTCCATTATGCCGACATTGTTATCCGGGTTGGTAGCAAAGGCATGCGCCAGCAGTGACGTGAATGTGCTTTTTCCGACGCCCCCCTTGCCGCTTAATACGAGAATCTTGTGCTTGACATTCTGTAGGCGTGCTGATATGAGTGGGATGTCTGGATCGGGTCCCTTGGGCGCGGATGCGCATATGGCCTGGTTGGGACAGCCGGCGCAAGAGTCAGCTTGGCCGGCTTGTTGAGATTCTGGACCCGGGCAGTGCTCTGGCTCTGGCGCAACGAGTTGGGGCTTCTGTTTGACGGGATTGGAGAGGACGTCGGCAACTGAATCTGGCTCTTCAACGGCGGGGGCCATCTCGTTGGTGTATTGATGTAGGAGGTGAGGCATAACAGGCGACGAGGCAATGAGTGATAGACACTAGTGAAATAGCTTGTGGCCGTCCTGGCGTTGGGCTTGGCTTAATAATGCTGCGTATCTTTAACCTTCGTGCACTCACGCCCGTTAACACATATCATTAGAGCTGTCAGTATTTTCAAGTTTCTTTTTATGTAATTTTTTATTAACTGCGAACGAGAATATCACTGCCAGCCCATGAATGAATTAGAGACGGGGAGTGCTTGCATACTAGTTTCCATTTCCGGTTTGTTCCACTGGAGACGTCTCGGGTGCGAAAAAGAAACCCAAATAAAAAACGCATTGCCAGTAGACGAAAAATACAACAGGTAATAAAAAAAGGTTCCAGAGGGAGTCGAACCCTCGCTGGCGGAATCAGAATCCGCAGTCATGACCGTTAGACCATGGAACCAGATGAAGTGGTTAGCCACTTCCCATGATCAACTGTGAGTTTTCCCGTAATTTTGTCTTATACAGCCTTGGAGATTTGTGGCATTTTCCGTGGGACTCCTCCGATCCTTATCAACTATCACACCACCTAAATTTTTCTGACTGACGGAGTTACGACGAGGGCCGCATCAACAAATCTGGGGGGGCAATACCTGACTCTCCTGCACGACTCATGCTCGGACGAAATTCTAATTAGGTGAAGCCTGGAAACCACCGTCGCAATGGCGGATACAACTGTTCAGAGTTTGCGAGAGAGCCTTTGCTCCGAATCGACCCCTCTACCCGTCCGATTTCGAGCCCTCTTTTCGCTGAAGCATGTTGCGACGACGGGGGAGCTCGCGACTGCTGTGGATGCTATTGAGGCCATTGCAGCTGCCTTTGCGTCGCCTTCAGCACTTTTGAAACACGAACTGGCGTACTGCCTTGGACAAACGAAGAACGAGGCTGCAATTAAACCTTTGAGAGATGTGCTCTCAGATTTGAAAGAGGACCCCATGTGTCGCCATGAGGCTGCGGAGGCCCTGGGCGCACTGGGCAGCACCGAGAACCTGGAACTGTTGAAGTACTTCCGCGACCGTGAGGGTGAGGAAGTTGTTGTGACAGAGACTTGCGAGATTGCAGTTGATAGGATAGAATGGGAGAATTCACAAGCGCGTCAGCAAGAAAAATTACGGCAGAGGTTCGTGATCAAAACCTTATTTGTTTGGTTCATTATTGTTTTATTTTTTGCCGACACAGTGATCGTAATAGTAACATTTCTTTTTATTTTACAGTGATTTTGCCTCCATCGATCCTGCACCACCTTTACCTGAGACCGAAAAGACACTTGAAGAACTCGAAAAAACTCTCATGGATACCAATCAGCCTCTATTTATGCGATACCGCGCTATGTTTGCTTTGCGTGATCTCGCCTCACCGCCCGACTGCCCCACCGCGGTACCAGCTGTCTTAGCCTTGGCCAAGGGTTTTGCGGACACTTCTGCATTGTTTCGGCATGAGATTGCTTTTGTTTTTGGCCAGCTGTCGCACCCTGCTTCTATTCCCGCCCTGACCGAGGCTCTGAGCAATGTTAATGAAGCGAGCATGGTCCGACATGAAGCTGCGGAAGCACTCGGCAGTCTTGGGGAGGAAAAAGGCGTCGAGGAGATCCTGAAGCGCTTCCTCCATGACCAGGAGAAGGTCGTCCGGGAAAGTGTGATCGTAGCTCTGGACATGGCAGAGTATGAACAGAGTGGTAACTCCGAATATGCATTGATACCGGAAGCTGCTAGCGCTTAGGCCTAAAAGTGGCACTTTTACATATTAAAAATATATAGCATGAGTCGATATACCTCCCCGATTCCTCAGTTATTTTCTTGCCATCTAAATAGAAATGAAGGATCAGTACAGGTAAAGCAAAATGAAAGGGGAAATGACATACGAGAAACCACACTCGCAATTATAAATCATTGTCGAGCCTTCATCAGCGCCGCGAAGTTGCACGTTGGAGTATTTGACCTCGTCGCGGCCACAGTTGGGGCATCGCTCCTGCGCAGTGCTTTCGGTCTGCAGGTTATGTCTTTCCACACGTTGTACAGTCGACTGTAATTTTTGTCGGAGCTCCGAGGGGAAGTCAGAGGGCTTTGACTTTGTTACAATAACTTTTGATCCAGTATCTAAGTGATTAAGTGATGGCGAATCGGTCAGTGAGCGACAGGAACATAAATCAATCCATCACAGCCATTGTCACAAACCTTTGTTCCATGCACCACAGCATTCACATTTCAACGAATTCTTCTCAGTGCCTTTGGTAGCAGGCAGGAGATTGCCGCAATCTGTGCAAAAAACAAGAGTTCCAATCGCAGCCATAGTTATTGATGACAGGTGAAATGGGATCGACAATGGGGAATGTCGATTCGGAGAGGATGCAAGTTTCACGGCATTTCCAATCTCGAACATTTTCCCGATTGCGGAAAAACTGATTAAGCAAGGGACAGCACGGGGATGAGGGGGAAGAAGTCATGATTGGCCAGAAACCATCTGACATGGATATGAACCCACTTATGCGCCGCTAGGTGGTTACCTGGGCGTCGCAGGCATTCCCAGGTCGAGAGCTTCGGGCCGTCGAAAGCCTCATTTCGCATCTTGGATCGCTGTCGGTGATCGCTCATATCTTTCGCTTTGCTGTGCATTCGTTGCTGTCTGGGATGCTGCAGAGTTGCAGCTCCTGCTCTGTTCTGGATGATTCCGCGCTGCTTAGTTCTATTGCCGCCGTCGCAATTGTCTAGGCTATTGTCCTTCGCCTTTGCACCTTCCTCATGCGACGAACCCGGACGGCTCTTGCCCTCAATCATGACTGACTGGCTCGTCTATTGTAACGATCTACAATATGGAAGAAATGGCTCCCTACAACACTAACGGGTCCAAGAATGGGGTTGGAATGGGACAGGCATCCTGTGCGCCTATGAACAACCTATCCCGACCGTTCACGCTCCAGGAGTCGCTGCCCTATTCACCACAGACTTCGACTGCACCATTCTTGCCTGGTAAGTGCTTCACGAACTATGGCGAATCTCGTGATTTGAAGCGCTGCAAGATCAAGTTGACCAACCACTCACTCCACAGACATCATTCCAGACCCTAGTGTTGGCTCTGGATCACCTTCTCTAGGCATCGGCGATTTATATCGCACCCAGGACTTCGATAAAGTGAACCAGGAAGCAATAAACTCAACAAATGGCACTAAGAACCTAAAGCAAACTGTTGATCATGTTCTGCATGATTTGAAACCATCAAAAAGAACTCAATAGTAAGTGCCAGTAAGACCATCTATGCATTTGGCAGCAATCCTAATGGCTCCTCAGTAAATTTCCGTTTGTGCCTCAAAGCGGCCCGCGGATGTCGTCATCGAAACACCAGAAAAGTATATCGGAAAATCTGTCACCCCTTGCGAAAGCGGTATATGAAAAAGTAGGCAGCTTCTTCAAGGCGACAAAGTCAAATACACTTAGCTCTAAAATTGTGAACGGCGAGTTCGAAAGATCTATCAAACCCATCGGTGCTCAAACCCCAACAATTGCATCGGCACAGACGCCGTCTGGTCCAGCTGGTAGCGAAAAACTGCATCCCAGAATAGAAGTGGCAATACCTTCGAAACCTGTCGATCGCTCATCCTACAACGAGATTTCGGAGTTCGACCAGTCTGACCCGCAGTCTTTTGTTACCCCGTCAGACCAATTAGTAGTAGATGCGCGGCAATACACGCAAGTCCAGTTGAAAATACCAGATACTATTGTTGTAAAACATCCAGATTTTCGCATTGAACTGCCTGGCGCCGGAATCAAGGCTGATGATTATGTTGAGTATAAAGTTGCTCCTGATGCACCCGAGAACCTGTCAGTCAAAAGGAAGGAAGGACAAGCTTTCGGAGAAAGTCAAGAGCCAATAGGGACAAGCCTCGATCACCGCGAACGAGGTGAAGCCGCAGTGGATGCTCTGGAAAATCTAATGCGTTTCGTGTTCTCAGCTGTAGGCAGTGCCTTAGCTCTGGAACCTGGCCTGGATCACATCATTACAATTACAAACGATCAAGAAGCCGCTATGACGGCCACGACTCAGCAAAAGATGCATACCGCACTTCAAAAGGTCATCAGCCTGAAAAGATTCGATTCTGTACCCTTGGAGAATCTTCTTCGAGTCATGAAGCTCAGCGAGGCTAGTTTGAAGCAGGCTGATGGCCTGGATATCCGCGTGGACGAGAGCTGGGATGAATCAGCCGTTCAAGTTTGGGTCCAGCAGTTGAACGAGGTAGAGACTGCCTTGAAATCTGCACGAACATGCCTCAGAATATTGTCTGGCTGCCGCGAGGACAAGCAGCTTTATTCTGAAAGTATTATCACCAAGTGTGTCAACATTTTCAAAGCTGTAACTGAAGACATCATTACACCGCTGGTAGAGCTCCGTAACTCTGGTAACTCTGGTAACCTTTTCAAGCTCATACAGAAGCATAAGAAAGGGGTTGCATCCATTTTTGTTTGCTGTCAGAAGCTGTCAGCACTTATGGCTGAGCTCATTACTAAAATTGAGCTATCTGAATCCGTCATCAACACTCTTGAGTTTACTGCCTCGAAGCTTATATTTGTCGAGAATGCATACTTCGAAAAAGATTCTGTAATCGGCATGCAAAAATTCGACGGCATTCGATCGGTGGCCATGGATTTGCTGTGCCAGATTTTCTCGATTAAGCCTGATCAGAGACAGGGTATCATTGACGATATCCTGACTTCTTTGGAGAAGTTGCCTGTGGGCAAATTAAGCTCCAGACAATTCAAGCTGGCCGATGGGGGTAGTATACAGCCTGTATCGGCTCTCATCATGCGTCTCGTGCAAGCTAGCTCCGGTCGTATGGGGAGCGGAGATACTTCTGGTAAGAGTTCGAGGATTCGGTCACAGGATAAAGATGAGCTAGACGACGACGACGACGATAACCGACCACTGCAACGAGCTCAAGCAACCGCCACTATCATGAGCGAGGACCAAGGCTTTCAACAACCGGCCGTGGCAATACAAGAGTTGGAGGCTGTCGCGGCTCCGCTGAATGATACTGCAATGCGTAATGCATCCTATGTCATCAACTTCATTGTGAAGCGTGCCATAGGTTCGACCAAATCAGGTGATACTCCATATCGCAATCTACTGGACCTTTTTGTGGATGATTTTACAACATGTTTGGATCTGCCAGATTGGCCGTCTGCTGAGCTGCTGCTGCGAGTACTGATGGTAATGATGGTGAATTTGTTCGAAGCACCCAAAACCGCAGTTCCTGCGAAAAACATGGCTTTGGAGCTGTTGGGAACTATGAGCGCCGCCATTTCCCGCCTCCGTTCGCATATGAAAAAAACCGCTAGTACTTTGGAAAGTAGCGACGCCGGCGAATACGCGCAGTATCTCTCGGAGCTCGCAGTTCATTGCCTGGATCAACGGTGCCCTATGGAACACATTATTGCCTGGGCTGGGCCTTATCGAGGGGCGCTTGAATATCTGCAAGGGAAAAGCTTTGACGACCCTCATCTGTCAAGTGCTGTTGCATTTTTGGTCCTGGACTGGGCAACACGCGTGCATACAACTTATGATCACACTCAGGAAGAGGATACCGAACGAGAGAAAGAACTCGGCCGCTCAGCCTATCGATTGCGAATGATGATGGAGGACCGGACTTGGCTTGCAAGTGAATATACGTTTAAAGTCATTCCGGCAAATGTGGCCAAATTTGCTTTCTCAATCATCTTGCTACGCTCAAGTTTTTGCGAATCATTTGGCAGGATTGTCAATATTCTCTTGAGCTCCATGGCCAGTGACCAAGCTACTGTGCGCAGTAAAAGCTTGAAGAGTGTCAATCAAGTACTCGAGACCGATCCGTCAATCCTGGATAGTGACTCAACCGTCATCCAGCTCATTCTGGACTGTGCCAGCGACTCGTCCACCCAAGTCAGAGACTCAGCTCTTGGCTTGTTGGGAAGCTGTATCAGCATGCGACCTGTGTTGGAACCCTCACTGACGCCCAAGATCATTGATCGGTTTCAGGATGCTGGTGTTGGTGTACGTAAACGAGCCATGAAATTGGCGCGTGACATCTACTTGCGAAACCGCGGCAAAGTGCTTCGAAGCACCATCGCTAATGGTCTTTTACGTCGAGTACAAGACCCCGACGAAGGTGTCCGTGATTTAGCTCGACAAATGATCGAAGAGGTTTGGTTTGCACCATTCTATTCCAACGAAATCACTGCGAGCTTCGAAACCTCGCTTTCCGAACACGTAGCACTCATCATACAAACAGTTAAGGGTGGTACTGTTACTGACATTTTGGATAAAGTATTTCAGACGATTCTGAAGCCTCATAACAAGCTTCAGGAAGGACAAGGGCCTTTTGGCGTCTGCTCGAAACTTGTTGGTATCATGTTTGGGCTGATTGACAATCCGGAGTCAGAAGACACAACTGTGCCCTCTGGGCGAGATGCATTACAGGTGCTCACAATCTTTGCCAAAGCTGATCCGAAGCTGTTTAGTTTGGAACAAATCAAACTACTGAAATCACAACTTGCCAGCTTCTCCGGCGCGGAAGAACTGGCAGCATTTAGAGCGGTCACCGTTATCTACAAAAGAGTACTGCCGCAGCTTCCCACTGTCCACAAAGAATTTCTCAGCGAGGTGAGACTGCAGCTTTTGAAGGGCATTGGGAAGATTTCTTCCCGCGGAGCTCTGGATGACTTGATTGCGTGTGCTCATGCGGTGTGCGAACTGCTTCATGACTTTGGCCCCCTGGCCACGGTCGTCGCATCCAGCTTGATGGCTATGCAACGACTTATAAAGGCACAACTCGATGCTAAACGGCTCAACCTCCTGGCCGCGTACTCTATTATTGTCGGTAGTGTCGGAAAACATTGTGATCTCGACAAGCAAGTCCAGATCTTCAGAGACAAGTTTCCTGAATGGAAAGGGGATTCTGTCCCGAAGTTAATTGTGGATATTCTATCTCCGTTTTCTTCACCACAAAAATCATTGGAAGCTCGAAAAGCATCCATCGAGGCAATTGGACTCGTCTGCCAGTCTTGGCCCCGGAATTATGTACTTGCCAAAGTATATACAGCTTTTCAGCAGGCTTTTCAGGACAAAATACCCATCCTGGAGACTATGATTCTTCGATCTTTCAAAGAGTTCTTGGTGACCGAGGAAAGGCGATCTGAAGCAGCCGCAGAAGATGCTTCTGACAGTAAGAAGAAGGAGCTCACTGTCATGGGAGGCACGAACTTTGATGACGTTGCGAGTGCAACGACACAACGATTTCTCAAAGACATCACTCGCATTGCATTGTCGAGTCAAGATGAACATGCTTTCTTGGCGATGGAGGTTCTTGGCAGCATCAATCGCCAAGGCTTGACTCACCCCAAGGAGACTGGCGTCACTTTGATTACTCTGGAAACATCCGCCAACAGAAAAATTGCCGAACTTGCCTTTTTGGAACATAAGTCACTTCATGAGAAACATGAGACTGTTCTGGAAAGGGAGTACGTCAAGGCTGTACAGTCGGCTTACAACTATCAACGCGACATTGTCAAAGATTCCCATGGCGCGACAACGGATCCGTTCCAATCAAAGCTCCATCTGTTGATGGAAGTCTTGAAAATTAGTAAAATGAAGAACCGCCAGCGATTCCTAGAAAGGTTTGTTGGTCAAGTCGACTTCGATCTAGCAAAGCTAAATGCCAAAGAGGACGTGCCTCATCACGTGGACTTCTCACGCTTTATTGCAGAGAACCTGGCCTTTTTCGAGTACCAGACGGTGGGAGAGCTTCAGACTACGGTCAACAAGATTGAAAAGATTGTAACTGGCACTGGTGCCACGGTGGCTCAAGCAATAGAGTCCGAGGTTTTCAATGTTCGCATGGACGTTGATCAGCCTGAAGAACCTGCGCCTGCATCAGCACTCAACGAATCGATCGCCGTGTCAACCGATGGAGCCACAGCCGAGGTAGCTCCTTTCGGAGCAGCACCGCCAGCGTTGTCAGTAGAGCCAATGCGACTTCGTCAACTGACTGCTGCGTCCATCATCCTTCTCTCCCTGTGGGAAGTACGGACACACTTGCGCCGTTTGTTCGGCATGGGGACAAGTCGCCATGACAACCGAGCCAAGGCTCTGGCCAAGGACTTGAACAAGTCGCCGATGAAGGTACAAGGCGTGCACGGAGAGAGGGTTTGGGACGAAATTGTGTCCCACATGAACGGTCTCTCAAGCCAGGAAAGCATGGCACAGAAATGCAAGGCGTTTGTGGAGTTGATGAGCGTCGACAAGGAATTCAAAGTGGCGGAGGACGACGAAGAGATGGAGATGGACGGCCCGAGCACTCCAAGCGAAGGTGACGACGAGAGCGGTGACAGAGGTCGGAAAAGGAAGGCGGCCGGGACTCCAGGAGGGAGAAAGAAGAGGGCGCGGTCCAACTCGCAGCAGCCGCGCAGGAGAGGACGGCCACCAAAACAGAGCGCGGATAGTGATGACGGAGATATAGATGGAGAATGGCTATAAGCGGAGGGCACGAATTCATTTAAAAGACGATATATGGAGGCAAGAAAGTTGGACTGTTTATCATGTACAGAGGTGGATAGACGATAATATTCTTGGCGGGCGATAGATGCTGCCACTTGGCCGAAGACAGCGAGGTCGGAGGAGGAGGTTACGGCGTTGAGGAGAAGACTCGTTCTACACTTCCATTTCTGTCCTTTTGACACATGATACCGGAGCATCTTGATCGTACGCAGAAAAGCAAGGGATTGGCTGCATACTACTATACTACCATTTAGTAATGAGAAGACAAATGTGCTGAGGTTCACAATCAAGCGGCTGAGGCCAAGCGTGTTGCTACGTTGACGAGCTAAGTGACGAAGATGCCGGCGCGTATTATTCGAAATCAATGTCGGTTATGGAAATGAGCGCTGGGCGTAGTGAGGTGGACCAGAGTGGTTTACACAAGCCACTTTTGATACAGTGCCATGCCTCGTTGGACTGCAGCGCCAAGGGCTTGGCCAGATATGCCCAGGCGGAAGACGCTGCCGGATTTTCAACGGGGACGGGGCATGAACCAAATGTCAAGCCAAGAACTGAATGGAAGACATGTTTAGTGCAAAAGTAGGTATACATACAAAGGCGACGACATGTTTACATGTGTACTCCGTAGTCGCGGTGAAAGATGTATTGAGGAACTAGGTACAGTGAGATATTGCTGCGGCGATGCAGGGCTGTCTCATTACCTTGAGCAACCATGTTTTCGATTGTTGATCCGACAGGGGGGCTTCATTTCCTTTGGCGTCAAGGCCCAGGGGAACTAATAACTGAGTTCCTGGGTTGGGTTGCGGCAGACTAAGTGGGGGGAGGGACAGGGGTCTGCTGTTCTGCTCTCTGCTCTGGAATGAGCGCATGGGGACAGGAATAAAACAAACAAGCATTAGGTACCTACCTACCTAGGTACGGAGTACATCGACAATCAAGGAGCACGAGCAAAGCAGGACCAGGACGAGAACCAAGCTTGGCTGGGACGTGAGTGACGTTGGGTTGGGTGACGACGTATAGTGAATCATCGCCTTGGCATGATACTTGTGAGGGAGAGAAAGATGTTGTGTAACGAACGCTGCATCCGTTGGGTCGAAGGATGCAAAGCAACGATGCACAGTACTACGTGTATAGGTACGGGGCCATGGAGTACTCGGTACATAAAACGCGTCTAGATGATCCGTACCTAGGTACCTAGCTGGCTGAATGTCCAAGTTGAAAGTGACCCTGCCAGGTGCGAAGTAAGTACCAGGTTCCCAGAGGTACAGTACATGCCGCCTGAGCCCTGATTCCCGTTCTGCGATCTGGACACCAGCCACTCTCCCTCTCAAAAGTCTATTTTTTTGCTCCTTTTTTGTTCACCGTTTGTTATTTTGGTTTTCGCCTCACGTGTGCCTGAACCACAGACGTACATATATTGTGTCCTTCGGCACTTGAATCGTACCCCCCAATCAGCCCGTCCACTGACGCTATCTCTCACAGCCACAAACCAGCACTTGCGCCTGCCGATCATTCGTGCTTCTCCCAGAGCTCGAGGCCAGAGCTCGAGGCCAGAGCTAATAGCTACGACAGCGTTAAACTTGTTGGGAGGCCGCCGACTGCCATTACGATTGCGTGTGCATTCTGCATCCCCCACGCACCCTCGTCCATATCCATATTAATAAGGGAGCAAAGAGCGTGCCAAGCAGCCAAGCAAGGACAACCAGATCTTCAGATTTCTCGGCATATTTCCCGCTTGGCATCGCCACCTTCCATCATTTACCACAACAAACCCCCATTCCTAGGCGACAAGTTATCATCGCCGAATTTGCGATCCAGAGGATTTGGCTTTGATCTAATTTCTGGCGCTGCCATCATGACTTCGTGTGAGTGTTGTCCTTTTCTTTTTGTCTTGTTTTTGATTGACATCATCACCACGCCGTTCGCCCCCTTTCCTTTGCACGCCTCTGTAGTTACTGTCAACAAACGAATTGGCACCCTGTCGACCTCGAAACCGCATCCTGGTAGCTGAGTCGTCGCATTTGTGGTGGCTGATTGCTCCGTCATCCATTAAACGTGCAACTTCGCCGCTCATGCACTCGAGCGGCTATTATCCAGCACACCCCGTCGACCATGGCCCGACGCCCACATTTTCCTCACGGCATGGAACCATCGGGTCCAGCTCATGCCAGCGAATCGCCCGCCCTATGGGTTTGGCTCACCCTCCAAGACGAAGCGATTTATTCGGTCATTACCGCATTCTGTCCCTGTTCCGCTTGTACAGCCCTCAAGAATCTCGTCCCAGAATACCGGACTGGGAACCGGAAGTTTTTGGAAATCCTTGACCTTTCTTAGTTGTATATTTTATCTTTCATTGATCAAATCGGCTTGCATCACACCTCACTCAGTACCAGATTGATCGTCCAGTTTCGGGCGCTTTGCGCGCATTTGCCAAACGTCTCGGAAGAAGAGTGTATGAGCTAACAGTAGTTGCAAATTTGTTTGCCATGGTAGTCAATCATTTCAAGAACAAGCGTGCGGCGCACAACATCCATCGATCACAAGCCGATCAATGGAATCCCTTCCGCCATGTTTCATGGGGTAACCGTGCGAAGCGTCGAGAAACGTGGGCTGGAAGTGAGTTGGAAGCACAGGATAGTAACAGACTCCCACATGCAGTCACTGCACCAATTTCCGCTGCTGCGGTTTCCAGAGATCCGTCAAATCCCGATGCCAGGGGCGGACTAAGCGGATCAAGTGATGAAGCAGCGAGGAGGAGTCACAGCATCGACCAGCCAAGCGAGATTGCCGCCAACGACCGCTCACTGGGAGCCAGCCAGCCAGGAGGACTCAAGAAAAGAAAGACAGACGACGACACCACGAGGACGGGAGGGTCGCCTGCTGACTTGAAACCTACCTCGACCGTCGACATCGACGTGAAGAAGAAGGCACACAAAGATGGTCTCATTCGGCATGTTCAACCCAAGGAACCTTTCACTGTTGCAAATCAGATACAGCGTACCTTGTTGAATTCGTGGATCAATATCCTGATACTGGCAGCTCCTACTGGCATAGCCATGCACTATACCCATGTCAATGGCATTGCTGTCTTTGTTGTAAATTTTGTTGCCATTATCCCCTTGGCAGCCATGCTCAGCTTTGCCACTGAGGAGGTCGCTTTGCGCACTGGCGAAACCCTTGGTGGACTCATTAATGCGACTTTTGGAAACGCCGTCGAATTGATCGTTGCCGTTATTGCCCTGTCCGACAACAAGGTCGCCATTGTTCAGACGTCCCTGATTGGATCCATTCTCTCAAATTTGCTCCTTGTTATGGGCTTTTGCTTCTTCTTCGGTGGCTTGAGGAGAGAAGAACAGCATTTCAACCAAACTGTTGCCCAAACGGCTGCCTCACTGCTGGCCCTTGCTGTCGCATCCGTCATTGTTCCCTCGGTCTTCGAGGCGGTCGCTGTCAATGTGAGCCAAGACGACATTGCCAAAATGTCTAGAGGGACCTCGGTCATCCTTCTCGTTGTGTATGGCGCGTACCTGTTCTTTCAACTGAAGACTCACCAGAAAGTTTTCAACGAAGAGAGCCAAAAGGTCGCAGCCAAACCTTGGTCGCACGGTGGCATCGGCAATGGAGCCGTTAAGCAGGGGCTAGCCATGCCCAGCGCACTCATGGGTTATGCAATGACCGACATGGACGAGAATCAACGCTTGTCGCGGATGCTCATGAACCAGCGCCTCCTGCGGGAGGACGACGATGAGGGCGAGGACCCACAATTGCACTTCTTCGTCGCTCTGGCCAGCCTTACCGCGTCGACCATCATTATTGCATTTTGCGCCGAGTGTCTCGTGTCCAGTATTGATGACATCGTGAAGCAAGGTGGCCTGAAGGAGGAGTTTGTTGGTCTGATTTTGCTTCCCATCGTCGGAAACGCCGCTGAGCATGCCACCGCTGTCACCGTTGCGATCAAGGACAAGATGGATCTTGCCATTGGTGTTGCTGTTGGCTCCAGTATGCAGGTCGCTCTTTTCCTGATCCCGTTGCTCGTCATTATCGGCTGGTGTATGGGCAATCAGAATATGGACCTTAGTTTTGACATGTTTCAAGTAGCAGTCATGTTTGTTGCAGTGCTGCTGACAAACTACCTGATTGGTGATGGCAAAAGCCACTGGCTGGAGGGGTTTCTGCTCATATGTCTCTACTCTATTATTGCTGTCTGCTCTTTCTGTAAGTATTCCGTGGATCTATGCTTTTACAGAAGATACTAATAGCCAATGCGTCCAGGGTACCCCAACAGCGAGCTCGACAAGGCTAACGGCAAGACGAACTAGTCGGCATTGCATTTTTTTTTTCCCCGAAGTTGCTGCACGGCGTTTGAGTTTGTTTCGAAACGGATGGACGACGGCCATCTACACAGCATTCGCCTTTTTGATTTTCTCTAAACATTTGGCTCTACATCTCGGATGAATAACCTTGTCTTCTACGTTACTGATACTATGCCCGAGGCTGGATTCATTTTGTGTTAATTTACGTGTTTTGGCACACCTCTTGCCACTGTCCTTCTGCGTTGCGGCTTGTTCGCATTCATGACATCTTCTAGGTACGATACTTGGGTTGTGGCCCATTTGTACATTACATAGTGCCTACGCGGCGCTAGAATGAGAGTACCACTACTTTCAAGGACCTCGCGATGCCTTGTAGTGAAATTTTTTTCTTTCCCGTTTTGATATATTTGATGAGGGGTGTTCTAAAGATAAGATTTTTCAGACTACAATACGACGTACATGTTGTGGCATGGCCACTGACAATGGTACGCTTTTCTTATACAATACGTTATATGCTCACCTTGTCATGGAATATACGCACATGTCTGCATTTTCCAACGTTTGGTCAAACATGTGCATGTCCCCCATTTTCATAGAAATTCTGTCATCGTTCGCAATCGGTGAAAGAAACCTCTGATCAAGACACCCCCCACATGCTATTCACGAGATTCGTCCTCGCCACGACAGGATGCATTGTTACCATCAAGCTGAGATGAAGCGCGGAAAAACACCAAGTTCGCAAGCTTGCTCTGCCCCGTATCTCTCAAAGGGCTTCATCCCCGCCACCTGTGTCTTCAGCAAGTCAAACCGTATGCCTTCTCTCGGCGCGAGGAAATGCCCCCTACAGCTCAACGCCACGACCCGCACATTGGCCCCTTCCCAAGCCGTCCTTTCCAGCGAGGGCAAGAAAAGTGTTTAATTTACGGCCTAGTTGACCGCGAGGTTGTATGTTGTTTAAGCGTTGATTTAACGCACCAACAGCCACTACCATTGGCTGCAGACGACGGCCAGGGGCGGCTTATGACAGCATTGTCGCCTGAGGCATCATCGGCTCAAGACCGGGAAAAAAAAAGTTACGGAACGCGGGTGGATTGCACCTTTCTGAGCACCTTCGAGAAGAATCTATTTACAGTGACTGCAAGCTGTCTAAGTCGCGAACGCCGTTGTGACTTTTAATTCACCCTCATCTCCCGCTAGATCTTCGATGATCGGGCGTCGTGGAACATGAATTCCAATCTGCTCACAAAGGTCATACGGCCTGCACGAGCTCTTGCGCAAAGCAAGTTTGGTGGCAGGCCCAAGCTAAACCAATGCTTGACCAAGGGTGCACCACTTCACACATTTGCTGTTCGTGTCGGCCGTCGCGATGGGTGTAAGTGGGCAACTCAGGGCCGTGTTCCCGACAGTAAGAGGGTATGTCTGCAATGTCTTCGAAATTTGTCTGTTGTCCTTCCTTGCTCATTCTGGCTCAATTACAGGCATTCCATAGCACCAACTCGATGTTACAAAAGGACCCATATCAAGCTCTCGGCGTCAGCAAATCTGCTTCTGCTTCAGAAATTAAGAAAGCTTATTACGGTCTGGCTAAGAAATTCCATCCCGATACGAATAAAGATCCCGGTGCAAAGGAGAAATTCGCCGAGATCCAATCGGCCTACGAGATCCTCTCCGACCCGAAGAAGAAGGAGCAATATGATCACTTTGGTGCCGCCGGCTTTGATCCAAGCGGCGCTCCCGGAGGCGATCCTTTCGGAGGAGCTGGTAATCCATTTTCAGGCTTCGGCGCCCAGGGTGGATTTGGCGGTGGTTTCAACTTTGAGGACATTTTTTCAGCATTTACAGGCCAGCAGGGGCCGTTTGGCGGACGTCGAGGAGCACAATCGAACCCGTTCCAGCAGGAAATACTCGTAGGCGAGGATATTGAGGTTCAAGCCAGTATCAGTTTCACGGAAGCGGCAAAGGGCACGAGCAAAACCATTAGTATCACGCCTCTGACAACATGTGGAACTTGCACTGGCAGTGGGCTCAAGGCCGGAACCCAGCGATCTTCATGCAAGTCCTGCAACGGGACTGGTACGCGTCTACATTTTATGCAAGGGGGATTTCAAATGGCTTCGACTTGTGGTACTTGTGATGGAACTGGTTCGTCGATACCTAAGGGTTCGGAGTGTCGATCATGCTCTGGAAATGGCGTGGTCAGGGAAAGAAAAACCGTCACTGTTGATATTCCTGCTGGTATTGAGGACGGCATGCGATTACGTGTCGATGGCGTTGGTGATGCGCCGCCTACTGGGAAATCCGCTAGCTCCAATATCAGGTCCCAGCGGGGAGACCTTTACGTCTTCGTCCGTGTTGCAAAGGATCCCAAGTTCAGTCGCGAGGGGTCAAACATTCTCTACACTGCCAACATACCCTTTACAACTGCATTGCTGGGTGGACAAGTCAATATTCCCACCCTCGATGGGTCTGTCAATGTTAAGGTTGCCACTGGCACAAACACAGGTGATAAAGTGACACTCACAGGTATGGGCATGAAGAAACTGGGAGCACGCCGCGGAGGCTCTGGTGATTTAAGGGTTGAGTTCAGGGTGAATATGCCCAAGTACCTCAGCGCCAACCAGCGCACCATCGTTGAGATGCTGGCAGACGAAATGGGCGACAAAACAGCGAAGCGAGTCATGAATGTCTCTTCATCGAAAACGTAAGGGAGATCGACGATTTTTAGAGTATGGAGTATAACTGACCTATTTTCAGCTCCAGCTCCAGCACCACCAGCTCAACTGATCCGGAATCGCACAAAAACGAGGGATTCTTGAAGTCTATGTGGCACAATTTTACCAACCACCCCGCCCATCAAAAGAACAACGGGGAGAGCAGCAAGTCCGACAGTAAGAAGGACGATGAGCAGAACAAATCAAACGATGAAAATAAGAGATCCGACTCTGCATCCGGCTAGCCGCGTTGCCAAGACTGGGCGATGTGATAAAACTGTATTTCTACCTGTGGAAGGACCGATGGAACTGGATAGAAGCGTGTGTGATGCATTCGCAGGTGTTTAAAACATGTTTGATTTTACCGTGAGCGACGTTTCCTTGGGGGCTTAGGGCGTTTCGACCCCTTGCGCTGTGCATTAGTTTATGATCTGTGATTTCGTATCCGGATCTGTGTATTCTATATCATGAAGAGTTTCTGATGGTAGATAGTCTCAAAAATAAATCCTCTTATATCTATTTTACCACCGATTCAACCCCGCCCCCCCTGGGGGTTTACCATTGATACAAATGTTGTGCGTGAGTGCCAGATCCGTCTGACTATCAAACCTTCAGCAAACAGTAATCACTGAGTTTTGTTCCCCCGTCTCTTGATGACGGGTGTTTGAACAAGACGAGTTGTTGCCTCAAAACACTGTCATTAATGCAACACAATCCGCACGCAGAGCCATTCTAACAATCAAACGCATATCATGTAAGAGGTAATCGCTTCTCATAACATCATTATTTTAATGGATTCGTAATTCCGGATTAACAACAGCAGCTTACCCAATGGGCTTCGATTTCTTCTTCTTCTTTTTGTCCGCATCCGCCGATGACTTGCCCTTCTGGAATGATCTCCAACTACTGATTCTCTCATCCCTCGTTGCCTCCCAGTCCTGCTCATGCTGCCTTTTTCGTTTCCTCTCCTCCAACTCGACGTCCTGCTTCCTCTGCTCACGACCTTCTTCCTGCATCTGAGCCTTCATCTGGCGCCTACGTCGGTGCTCATTGTCTATCAGCACCTCCTTTGCCTTCTCGCGCCACTTCTTGGCAAACTCCTCCGTCTTGACTTCGGGACTGTCCACGGTCCATTTGTTCTCACGGATCAAGAGCATTCGTGCGTCGGCGATGGCTTCGTCTAGTCTGGCGCGATGCTTCTCGTCCATGAGCTCTGTTTGGGCTTTTTTGAGGCGGTCGAATGCATCGGGGGCTTGCGGATTTTTTGTCTTGTCGGGATGGATGAGGAGGGATTTCTTGCGGTAGGTCAATTTGATGTCGGATTCGGGGACACCGGGTTGGAGGTCTAGCACAGCGTACCTATCTCATGTTTTGGTCAGTTAATTGGATCCGCCTTTGGAAGGTCCCGAGATATGTTTTTTAAATCGTTGGCATAGTATGTCCTTACGCGTCTAATCGGAAAGCTTTCAGAATTCGGTCAATTTCAGCATCCTGCAGCGCACATTGTTAGTAATCAGGTTTGCCAAAGTCCTGAAAGTTGGGAAGAAACTGGTCTACCTTGTCGAATTCTTTGGCTTCTAGCTCGAGAGCGTCCAGGGCATCTTTGTCGTCTTTCGTGTCGTTTGCAGCCATGATGCTCCCTCTCCTTCTACTGTTGACTTGAGCGAGCGTGGCAGTCTTGCAGTTGTTGCAATGCTTGTGATGAATGCGCACGCTCCTGTCCGCCTTGCGAGGCTGTCGTGGGTCGACGGATCGAGAAAGTCAGCCATGTTGCATTATTAGTTTGATGCTAGGTCCACTTTGCCTGCCCCGCCAGCGATAAGATAAGAGAGACTGCTCCAGAAAAAAATTATGACAGCTTGAGACGAGACGGTAAACCGGCCTTGCATATTTCTTTCGACTTGATCTCTTAGGATAACGAACGGAGTAGATCGGTTTCAATGCCTCGAAGAGCAGCTTCTTCGGCTGCATCCGAGCCCGAGCTCGACATTTTCGATTCACTATATCCCGGAGAAGACGAGAATGGCGGCCAAAGATCCGCCGGCAACGAGGTTAACTTTGATGACCTATTGCACGAGCCTCTGGCAGGGGATGATGGCGACGAAGCTTTCATTGCTCTCCAGCAAGCGGCGTCTTACCGCAAGAACTCCAACTTGAAGGGTCGAACAGTGAAAAAGGGTGGTGGCTTTCAGGCAATGGGTATTACAAGCACTTCGGTTTCTCGTTTGAACACCTTCCGGCCACATTAACTGACCGCTTTTACCAAGGCCTGAATGCGAATTTACTGAAAGCTATCGCGCGAAAAGGCTTCTCAGTTCCTACCCCAATTCAGAGGAAGACCATTCCTCTTCTTCTTGACCGCAAAGATGTCGTTGGCATGGCTCGAACCGGTTCCGGCAAGACTGGCGCCTTCGTTATCCCCATGATTGAGAAATTGCGAGCACATAGCGCAAAGTTTGGCAGCAGAGCTCTGATATTGTCTCCTTCTCGAGAACTGGCCATCCAGACCCTGAAGGTTGTTAAGGAGTTCGCGCGCGGAACTGACCTGAAAGCCGTGCTCCTGGTCGGTGGTGATAGTCTTGAAGAGCAGTTCTCGTCCATGGCCACAAATCCTGACATCATTATCGCTACGCCAGGTCGGTTCCTGCACTTGAAGGTCGAAATGTCTTTAGATCTCTCGTCAATACAGTACGTCGTCTTCGACGAAGCTGATAGACTATTTGAAATGGGATTCGCCGCGCAGCTGACTGAAATCCTACACGCCTTACCTCAGTCTCGGCAAACGCTACTCTTCTCCGCTACGCTACCTGCATCCTTGGTCGAATTCGCAAGAGCTGGTTTACAAGATCCGAGTCTTGTACGTTTAGACGCAGAGACCAAAGTATCACCAGATCTCGAGAGTGCCTTTTTCTCTGTGAAAGGTGCAGAGAAGGAAGGCTCCCTGTTGCATATTCTTCACGATGTGATCAAGGTCCCCGTCGGAGCGCCGGAAGAACCCAAACAAGAAGTAGAAAAATCCTCAAAGAAGCGTAAGCGAGGCACAGAAAGTGGCCCAAGTCGGCCCACGGAGCACTCAACGATAGTCTTCACAGCTACGAAACATCACGTCGAGTACCTAGCAAACATGCTTCAAGCCGCCGGGTTCGCCGTATCGCATGTGTACGGTTCGCTTGATCAGACAGCACGGAGGAATCAAGTTGAGGATTTCCGCCGAGGCAGAACTAACATACTCGTCGTCACCGACGTGGCAGCTCGCGGTATTGATATTCCCATTTTAGCCAATGTCATAAATTACGATTTCCCTTCACAGCCTAAAATTTTTGTTCACCGAGTTGGTCGAACGGCACGTGCTGGTCAGCGTGGCTGGAGCTACAGTCTTGTCCGCGAAAGTGACGCACCATACCTCCTCGACCTTCAACTGTTCCTTGGTGGAAGACTAGTTCTCGGCCAGGATGATGGTGAGCCCTCCTTTGCTTCTGATGTTGTAGTCGGTGCTTTGAAGAGGGACATGGTTGAGGCAAATGTCGAATGGATGAACAAACTTCTCAGTGAGGACCTCGATATCAAAACGCTTCGCCATGTGGCCGGCAAGGCCGAAAGGCTCTACGTCAAAACACGCAACTCCGCTTCCAGCCAGAGTGCCAAGCGCGCGAAAGAACTAGTTGCGACAAACGGATGGAATCAACTACACAGACTATTTGGCGAGGATAGTGACGGAACGGAACAAGCAAGAGCAGATATGCTTGCCAGAATCAGCTGCTTCAAACCACAAGAAACCATTTTCGAAGTCAGCCACACCGACAAATCACACGCTGAAGCAGCAGAAATGATGAAGCAGTTGAGGAAGAGAATTACACCAAAGAACAGACAACCTCAGAAGCCACAGGCTGACGTGCTCGTCGACGAAGACTTCGATCTCCCATCAAATCCGGCTTCCAAGAGCGCCTCCGCAGACGACTCTGACGATGCGACGGACCACGAGATGGCAGACCTAGACCAAACTACCGCCTTCTCAGACGACGATGACGACCTCGAGGTCACCGTCTCGAATCTGTCTAGTAAGAAGGGCAAGACCGACTGGCGCGACGAGGAAGTCTTCATGAGCTACACGCCTCGCACGACGAGCGCTGCCGAAGAGCGCGGCTACGGCGTCCACTCAGGCGGCTTCGTCGAAGCAGCCCGCGACGCAGCCATGGACTTGACCAACGACGAAACCGCCAAGTCCTTCGGGCAGCCAGCGCGATCCAAGATGCGCTGGGACGCCAAATCCAAGAAGTACGTATCCCGAGACAACGACGAAGACGGCTCCAAGGGCAGCAAAATGATCACGGGCGAATCCGGCGTCAAGATAGCCGCGTCCTTCCAAAGCGGCCGCTACGACAAGTGGAAGCGTGCCCAGCGCGCGAGAGGCCTCCCCAGGGTCGGCGAAGCGGAGAGGTCCGGCACGCAGGGCATCCCGACGGGGCTGCGGTACAGGCACAAGGCGGAGAAGGCGCCCAAGGAGGCCGACAAGTACAGAGACGACTTTGCGACCCGCAAGAAGAGGGTTGCCGAGGCGCGGGAGAAGCGCATCGGCAGGTTCAAGAACGGCATGGGCACGAAGGAGCTCAAGGGGGCGGATGACATCCGGAAATCAAGGCTGGAGAAGCAGAGGAGGCTTGCTAAGAATGCGAGGCCGCAGAGGAAAAAGAAGTGACGCGCCACGACCCGAGCCGTCATGGAAGTCTAGGCCAGAACAGTGAGCATGTCGCGCAAGGCGCTGGGACGTGTCCTCGTGACCCCGTCTGGTGACTGCCCAGCATTCATTATCAAGACAGAGCTCTAGGAGACCTTGTTGACTCACCTTTGGGGGCTCGCGGCGTATGACTCCCAGAACCGGGCTGGACGGTAGTTGAAGATTCACGATGTACCTACTCTTGTGCTGGATGATGCTGTCTACCTACGCAGGTATACCACGTACAAGGGCCAAGGAGAATTATTGGCCTGTGCTCAAGTCTCATCTGGCAGTTACGCCAGTACTGAAGATGGTGAATTACACGATACCACTTTGAACCCAATTGCTCAGAAAGTTATATTTCTGTGGCCGAGACTACCACTCCATTTCATGACTAGTTTCAGAGTTTTGCAAAGGCACTTCTATTTATCAAGCATGCACACCGATGCGGCAATCAAGAGTTTAGAGGTTAAACATAAAATAAAATAGAAAAATAGAAAAACTATGCTAGTGGGTATCGTGGTTGTGATGATGACGCAAATATAAGGCACAAGAAACAAATTTATAACGAAGCAAACGACCTCATTTTCCAGTTCACAGCGACTTTTACATCTGTGTATGGTTCGACCTCGACAAACCATGATTAGTGATGCAGAGTTGCTGGCAGCATGGGCTTGAAATTGAGAAGACGCGGCAGCAGGGTTCACAAGCCAAATGAGCAAGTATATCACTCAAGGGCGTCCATGCTAGCAACCCAGTCTCGCACAGCCTCGCACAGAATGCTTCGGCTATGGGGGTTGTGGTAGTTATTCCCCCAGCCAAGGTGGTTGCCATCTCGTTTGTCGACGGCCTCGCGAAACATGTCTTCCAGAGCTGACAAGATAACCGTCTTGCATTGAGTTCTGGGCACATTGGGGGCTGTCTCAGGCTTTCCTAATTGTGTAATCTCGGATAACGCATGGGGCATTGTGCTGTCACTCTCCATGCTTCCATGAACATCGCTTGGGGTTTGTGACGAATTAGTGGAGCTTCCCCTGCCTCCATCTCCGGTCATATTTACGACTTTTTCGACAGCTTCCTTCAGGGAATCA
Source organism: Atkinsonella texensis (assembly GCA_001008035.1). NCBI lineage: Eukaryota > Fungi > Ascomycota > Sordariomycetes > Hypocreales > Clavicipitaceae > Atkinsonella > Atkinsonella texensis. The sequence continues at coordinate 448,418 of KQ061700.1, forward strand.
TCACAGTTGGAAACTGACTCCTCGATCCATTCCTCTTCCAGCTGGGTTTCATAAGGAAGTATCGCTGGTGTAAGCATGACGTTTCCGCCAGAACCGGTAATGCCGGTGTGTGTGCCAGGACGACCCAGAACTGCTTTTGGTTGTACAAGTCTTCTATAAGTGATTCGACTGATTGAGCTGTTGGTCGTATCTGCAATGAGAACGGTGCTGACATCCACCCATCGCTCGGGGCTGGCCCGTCCTTGAGGACTAATGGGTGCGGGAGTTGGTTCAGCTCGCATGGCTGCCTTGACTTTGTCAATGAGATTGTCCTGCGGCGGCAAAGCTTGAAGTGCAAAGTCGGGATGGAAGCGATTAAGCCACCCAGCAGCGTTTAGAGGTAGATCGCCTTCAATGGCGAATCGAGTTTGTTCGAATGCTTCGAGGCCATTTGACACCCCAGGAGTTGACAAGTATCCACTACTCGATGGTGAGCTAATCGCGGATTCGAACGAGGTAATATACTCTGGAAATGGAACATCCACGTCTATCACGCCGTCCTCGACATTGATAGACGTCTTGACGGGCGATTCAAATGCGCCGTTCGGATCCGGAGTTCGATCAGCTTGCGCAAACGAGCCTCGCCCTCGTACACCTGTGAAGCTGTCTCGTGGAGTGTCGACAATGCAAGCATCTTCCCCTCGCCTCGTTGCGCCCCCTTCATTTTCGATTCGCTCCTCAGGAGATTCTCGTACCACCTCTGAGAGCTTGTCGATACGCCCAAAGTTTGGTTTCACAGGCGAGCGAAGTTCCGCGCTTCCCTGACTATAAGTAGCACTATCAAAAGACTCTCTTCGGCGAGGACTCCATAAGCCACCTATGAGACTACCCCATTTGAGCCCGGAGCTAGGGGGCCGCGAGACACAACCAGTCTGTCCACTACTGTCCCCCCTCTTCAAGGATCGTTTGAGATCATCAGCAGCTACACTCCCACTGCTTCCAGGACGTCGTCGTTGGTTGTCGCGCTGTTGAACGCTTGTGAAATGGGGGGTTGTAGTCTCGGGCATAATCGTCGTGGCCGCCGCGCTACTCTTGCGAGAGACTACGTCTGTCCCGGGCATTGGCAAGTTGGTGGTTCGGATAGATGCGGCATCAGATGCTCGTCTCTGATGATTGCGGTCAAAACCACATTGCGCTAATTGTGTCGGCACGACCGTCGAATTCCTTGCACTCTGGCTGGCGTTTCTAGAATGAGAAGCCCGTCGCAGTCCACTCCGCCTGTTAATCTTACGTCGAAGAGATTCTTCCCGAGAAACGGGAATAATAAAGGTCGGCGGCGAGTTGGAATAACAGCCGACGGAAGCAGATGTACTCGGCCGATGCGCTCTGGCGGTGTGAATCTGTTGATTGGCAGGAAGGAAAGCAGACAGCAAGAAAACAAGTCGTCGAGCTGCCATTTTGTTATCAGAAACGACTATAGTCCGCGCGGGAAGTGACAAATCCTCTTCGTTCCTATTCCGACGAGCCACAGCGGCACGTTTTCCATAGAAGGGACCACACAGAGCTTGAAGCCAATCCGTATGCGTTGAAAGAAAACCGGTCAAGAGATCATGGAGAAAAGCCGTGCGATCCAATGAAGCTGCCCATTTGGAGACCCAGATTGCCTCATCCCTCCAGATGCCCCATCTGCCTTGGCCGGTGACGACGCGAGCCGCGCTGAGACCCATGACGATTCTGCTTCGTGACAAGCCCACCTCAGAGGCAATACGATTGTCATCAGCGAGGCAATTCGGCCACAATGACACGAGCTTAGTTGTCCCTTTAGGTGGCTTAGCTCGAGGCAATTCGCCACCACGTCGGTCTGACATTGAGGGTGTTCGAGAGACAATGGTCGAATGGGATGATGCGTAATAAGGACCTGGAGATGCACTATCTGCTTGCTTGAGCATCGCATGTATCGTCGTCGCAATCAGTGACTGAAGATGCGTCATGGTCCGCATAATAATGTCCCAGTGCTGGGTTAAGCAATCAATTTTATCTTCCAGGTCGTTGGCATCTGCCGCATCTCCGTAGGCACCCGATCCTGACGTATTCCAGCCAGCCTTGGTCGAATTGTAAGAGGATGAGAATAGATCTTGGTCATTATACGACCCTGGATCGCGAAACAACGATTTTGCAGGCAGTGCAGACGAAATTCTGGATGTCGCTTGGGGAATTTGAATCACTAGAACCACGGCATACATTGGGGTACGTCGCTGCCTCGGCTGTGGCTTCTTCTTTCTCGGCAAAGAGTCGTCTCCCGGAGATGGGAACGGAAATCCACTGCTTTCCTCTACAGTCGACTGGTTCTGCGGTGTAGTGTTGGAATCAACATCGTCCACGGCAAGATTCACAGGAAATAACCGGGTGATGAGGACTTTTCTCTTATCATTCTGACGGGAAGGAATCGCACCGCTTAAAGAGTGGCCAGTACCAAGAATTGGAGACAAGGCTTGTGACGAATACGACTGAGACAATTTGCTTGACCGACCACTGGAGCGACCAATGGAACTCCTCCCATCCCCAAACATGGATGATGCAGCCGATTCGCTCACTCGATTGTCACTAGGAACCACATGAACCTTGGTTGAAGTTCCTTTGTAGGCCATGAGTTCGGAGTTACCGAAGATGCAGCTGGAAAAAGTTGCAAGCTCCTCCCTATATTCCCGGGCCGCTCTCTGGGATTCAGTCTCACTGTGGCTCTGACTCCGGCCATGCATGGACGCCCGGCGATCAAAAGCGCCTTGGCGAAGTGGAGGAATTTCGGTTTGGATGACTAGAGGTCTAGCAGACTGGGTTAGACTGCCCTTGCGAGAAGACATGGCTGCCCTCTTGGGGTCCTGATGAGCGGGTGAGGGCTCGGAGGTCGTCATCGGTTCGGGAGGCGGGTGGCTGTCGAATAAGAGCGACGCATTGACGGGCCCAAGAGCATCTTGCATGACAATGATGCGAACATCCTTAACGTCAAGTTCGATATCCTCAATGTAATCAAATGGCTGTGGGCTTGCCGTTCCGGGCGCGGTTGGCGTGTTTGAGAGCGGAAAGACCTGGTCGTTTCGGTGTTGATAGAGTGCTTGAGCATCAGGGAAGAGGAGGTTGCGGGTATGAATATCCTCCTGTACAGATTCGAGCGCTAAGATTGGGCGAGGTGCGCCGTAGTTATCCGCCTCGACCGAAGGCGAAGCAGAGGCCCCAGAGCCCAAATGTAACAATCTTCCCAGCATGGCGCAGTGAACAATACCTGCTGAATTGGTGGCAATTTCGAGCTCAACTTATCGCCCCTATGCCAAAAATGTCCAATGGATGGGAAAGGCCTTTTGTCAGGACAAGAACTTTCTATCGAGACCGCGGGAGACGAATATCTCAAGTCCAGTGCAGGGCCATGATCAGATGCAGAGAGTTCAACGATTTCCGTGGTGCATGCATAGTCGTCATGGGTGATATATATATATATATATATATATATATATATATAT
>KQ061701.1:0-97646 GCA_001008035.1 Atkinsonella texensis
CAAGTCCGACTGGTGTTATGTAACATCTATATTATTGTCCTTGTTACGATTTCCCCTCTATGAATTACTGAATGAACACCTCCGGATTCGTACACCCTAGGGACGAATCCACCCATTACGTGACCAGATCCGGCACGTAACAGCTACAGTCTACAAGCCTAAAAACAATTTGAGATTACACCTTTTTTGGCGCGCCCAAGCCAAGTGTGAAGTTTAGGTACGCCCTAAGTGCTTTAAGTCTGTAGTCGAGGGTCTAGATTTCATTCGAAGAGGCTCTTGCTGTATTATTACCGAGAAACACTGATCAGAAAGTGATCATATGAGATTTATCCTTGAAATATTCCACAGCAATGATGAGATCTGAATGGCACCTTGCTTGGAGATTATTCGTCCGACGGGTCGATGAATCCTAAAGCACGAGATGTCCTTTAAAAATCATGCATGTGCTCTTTACACAGCCCACACCAGCCGGAAGGGCGACCCCATTACAGTTTGAGGGCCAAACCATGCACGCCTCACACTCACTACACACTACACTACACAGTAGATCGGTGATGAAATCAAAGGCGTTTCGTCAAAGCGCAAGATGAAGACCCCTTGGATTTTCTGCACGGGCCGGGGGTCTAGAAATAGAGTGAGTGTTGAGTCCATTGATTCATCAGATTGTCGCCGCTTGTACCACTACGGGCTTGAAGTTGGTTTGTTGAATGTTCTTGCCGGCAGCACAGCACCATATTACATCAGCACACAATGCCGTGAAGCCCGTTACTCTGGCATTCTAGACGAAGTGTCCGGATCCGGACGAAAAAGAATGGCGATGCGAGCGCCATCTGAATCTGTTGTTCCTGACTTCGAGGGCATCTATTGGTATGCTTCAAGACCACATCTCGGACAATATTCCCAACAGCACATCTCGGACAGCGTGTGAATCACTTGTCTTAAACCCACCCTACATTGTGCCTCCCTTTTCCTTTTCGGTGAATCGCGCTATCAATGCCGCCAAAATAACCTAAGACTGGATCGATCAGGACATGCCTTGTCTGAAAGCAACGATCTGGTGGAGCTGTTGGCGTCGACTGGTATGCGTCGACCCGCAAGTGTCGAATGCACTCTTGCCAGCTGCTCAATTTGGCATTGTGTCGCCGGAGTTGGTTGGGAATGCGTACTCGTTCCGTCATACGGACCTCAACCAGTCTTGTTCTACGGCCTGGCGCATAAAGCCAGCGACCAACACTGAGCAATTGTCTCGCGACAGTGCAAATGCCGGTCCTCACAAAGACTCGATCTGGCGTAGAGGGACACAATGGACGAGACCACAGCAGACATTCCACCCAAGCGCGAGATGAAGGTCTTATCTCTCGGCCTTCCACGCACAGGAACTCTCTCAATGGCCGAAGCGCTCGGAACCTTGGGTTATCGAAATGTTTATCACTCGATACGGGAACCCGACGTTGATCGCCATTCTCCATTTCTCAGCCGTGCGGCTGACGCTTCATTTCCGACATTGGCGACATACGATTCAAGCAAGACGATAACGCGCCAAGAGTGGGATTCCATATTTGGCGCTTCCGAGAGGTGGCCGGTCTTTTCGGGCCACAGCTAATCAAAGCATATCCGAATGCCAAGGTTATTCTTGTGATTCGTGATTTCAACTCATGGTACCACAGCTTGAACGAGACCTTGATCAAGGGGCTTTGGGGCCCCATCTTAAGTTCCATGGCCTCCTATGTCCAGCCTCTGATCGGTGTCACGACAATCGAGGTTACTCGCAAGATAGCCTTCGGGTTTTTCGAAGCCAGCTCAGTTGACGAGATTGACAAAATGCCAGGCAACGTACGATAGGCACCGTCGGCAAATACAGGAAATGGTGGCGCCCGAGAATTCACTCGTCTACGAGCTGGGAAGCGGATGGGCCCCTCTATGCGAGTTTCTCGGCAAACCTATTCCTGAAGCTGAGTTTCCAAAGGCAAACGAGCCGGGAGAACTGAAGCAGAAGGCTGGCAGCATGATAAAGGACCAACTGCTAGCCGCCGGAAAGGCCTTGTTCTTGCCAAGATTTCTAACGGTGCTGATCTCTATTTCACTGGTTAATCAGTTCTACACCTAGACGGCTCTCTCGCTTCTTTTCTCTTTTCTTGTTCTTTTCTGCTCGATACGGGAAAGAAAAACGAGTCAGATATGAGCCTAATAATTAGGCCCAGTGCTGCTGGTGGCACTGGCTTATTCACGCCTCCAAATGTGCAATACCCCTTAATATACCGAGCGACAACTATTTATGCTTTAAAGACTTCAACCTATTCTCCATTTGGCAATAATTCATCCACATGCGGATTCCTTCACCATGCTTCCTATGACAGAATGACCGTATGAGCTGAATTTAGGCCCAAGCCACTAGCACTTCTCAACGATTCTGCCGTCTTCCAAGCCTACATGAACAAGACCAAATTGTCTACGTGCATAATATGACGTTAACTCCACACTTACGGCTGCCAGCAGAAATATTCCCAACAGCATCTCTGCGATGAAGTGCTGCCCATAACTGGAAGAACGTCCAACAGCAAGTCTCGGAGCACTAATTCTGCATCTATCCACTAAAGTAAATTCATATGAAGACAAGGTTGTGCGATCAACTGGCCGAGCCCAAATCCCATCATAAACCTTATCTCTGAAACAAGCTTCTCTACTGCAAGAAATCTCTCACCAGAGAAATTCCACAGGACTTATAAACCAGTAGAGTCTAGTTGACTGTACTTTTCGTTTACCACGAAAACCACCACCGTTCCTCATCTTCCTAGTATAAGCAATTATCGAGAAATGGGCCGCTCTGCGCCGGAAAACGCAAGAATGGGCCCATACTCGTCAGTTCAAAATTGACAATCACTGATATACAAATCCCTGTGGCAGCTCACCAGACTCACTACACACGTCCAAGTCGCAGTCCTTTCCATACTAACCTTCACGAGACCACAAGCGGCGAAGAAAAGGTAAATAACAAGACCGACAATATTTGGTTATACTAAGCCCTACCTCTATGACCACCAACTCAATAAATCCCATATTTGCATACACGGTACCAATTCTATTCTAGTCGTGGCTCAAACTTTCAAAGTTCCCAAGCTACTCAATGAATCGACTGTCTGGTAGTAGAAAAATTGACCTGAATTTCATCTTGTAACCTCTCAGGGAATAAGTTCAAAAATTGAGACGGAATGGCATCTGTATTAGTTGTTTCGCTATAACATCCTGATGTTGGTGTTTTCCCGTCGAACGTATTATCAAGCCAGTCTAACGACGCCTCGCTCCCGCGAACACTATACAAACTATGGGTGAGAGCAGGGTTTGTCTCGAGAACGTAATGAATGCTCGCGCCTTGATCACACAGTTTCTTCGCCTCGGCCTGGGTCAAGTGGGATGCGATGAGTTCATCAAACTCAGCCTGGTACCAATACATTGGCATTGTTGGCGTAACATTGGCTTTGGGGTTTACAAGGAGACTTCCCGAATTGTTCAGAAATCCCACATCGTCAAACATGGCTAGAATGTTCTCGTTTCTATAAGTAGACTTCGCCGCATCGAGACATTGATTTTTAATTTGTAGTAGATGGTCGCGGAACTCTGGCTTGACATGGGCCATGACTTGGTTGTAGAGCTCTGGGTGGTTGCTTGCAAGGCCCATAATACCTAGAACGATGAAGCTGGAGCCGGGCGATTGATTCAAAACGGCTACAGCTGCTGTAAACGTGGGGGAGTCGCTGCTGCTGCCACCAAATGCAGCGCCCACGATATTGAGCTCCGGCGCGTACGACGGCATTTCTTGTACAGATGCCAGAACGGTTGCTCCACCGCCTGAGTAACCCCAGATTCCAATCTTAGCATCCCGTGGTATTCCCAGTAAATCTTCTGAGTTGAGTGCTGCTCTGATACCGTCCAGCGTAGCTCGTGCGCCCATCTGGTTTGCCGGATACACCCCCTTTGGCCCATGGATATCAGGTATGAGGACCACCCATCCTCTATTCAGCATATCTTGAGCAACTAAGAAGTGAAGTTTTGTTGTAGGGGACGCTAGCTTTGGATAAGAATCAGCAACTTGTTGGAATCCAAATGACGGCGCACAGTCAATGGACGCAGCGTCCTCCGCCATCTCAAGAGAGACTACTCTGCTCAAGTTGGCTTTCCTATTGACCGGGATAAGGACGGTGACAACCGTAGCAGTGGCATTGCCGAGCTGATCGGTAGTGCGATATAGAATTTGATAGGTGTCTCCCAGATATTCGGTTCCATAATACCCGAATGCTTGTAGAGGCGAAGGTGGCTTGCGATGTTGAATTGTCTCGCCTGGCTTGTAGGAATTTATATCATTTGGAACCTGGTAGAAGGTGTCTGCGCTAGGTGGAGGGAGGATCGATGGCTCGCGGGCGTCATGGATGATAGCGGCAAATGAAAGTCGCCATCTTGTTGTGACGGCGAGTAGAACTGCGCAAGCGGAAGGCACAAAACGCATCCTTGATGTTACGGTTCGAGAATCCTGTAAGTCTAGGTCACGGTATAATTTTCGTGCCAACGAACGAAAGGTTACGAGAAGGCCGAAGCAGATATCCGTGACCGTGAGTTTAAATATATTTAGCAAGATTAGGTATTTGTCGTCGTAGTCGGTACCAAATCTTCTGAATCTGGAGCAACCAGTTGGGCTAGCCGTTTCCGCTTCCTGGAATTCATTTCGACGGCAATATTGTGGATGAATTCCCTTATTCCTTCGGCATTCGCCAAGTAGGCCTCCCTTCATTTTGACCGTCATTTGTGTTGATGTCTCAGAAGTTGAGCTGGTGAGCCGGCCGAGTGCCAGTCATGCCATGGCAACCAAGAGTCACGTAGAAAAGATGCCTCATGGGATAGAAAAATGTTTTTCCAGCAGGTGCTTTCATGTCTCCGAGGCCCCGTCTACTTGCACGACTCGGTACGTGCTGCCAATATTCTGGGTCCGTCCGTTCACGCTTGCCAAGATTGAGTCGAACCAATACACTCAGTGTCATTCCATGCTGAAATTCGCTGTACGAACGGAGAGCTTTATGAAATTGACCGAGTGATGTTGCTTGAGCTGCGATGGATACGAGGCCTTCCTCCCGTGGCATTACACTGGTCTAACCAATATTTTTGTCCGGTGTACTGCTATAGCCAAATACTTCAACCACCAGATTTCTTCGAACATATCACGCAGCCAAAGCCATCCTGATCCAGACAGCCTTTGTGGGGAGTACTATAGATATCCATCCTACGTTACTTCCTTCTTCCCGCTAACACTGTTTGGCTCGGCAACGGGCCTTTCTTGTGGTCCACATTCTCTGCGAGACGATTGATTTGCCTCAAGTCTTTTACTTCTCTCCTCGTCCACTTTAGACCACATCTCTCTCTGTATCCGAAGTTCACCAGTGGGTACTATGCTAGCTAGAGAACAATGCTAAATGCAGATATGACGTACCCAAAGTTGCCTTTTGAATTTCAGGCAAGGATTTTTGATATGAGAAGAGAGATTCTTGATTAGTTCTTTCTCTTTCGTTAACTTCCACAGCATTCGCGACTGCTTAAAGGCCTCTTCAGTCACGTCAGACGAATACGCCTGGATTTCCGAACCACTCATCGTGAGCAGGGCCGCTACGAATTTTGCGAAATGACGAACGGACTGCATCTTGATTAGCGTCTATAAAGAAGCAATTGGGTATGTGAGCCGCTGTTCTCAACCTAAAAATTGTTACTACATGTATCATGTAAGTCTGTATGTACTAGAAAGATGTGAATGGGATGCGGCCGCGCCATGAGTTATAAGCCATTCTTATGAGAAAAGAAACAAGCTTCGAGTAAGAGCCACAATTATAACACAGTCTTTAATTTACCGCGCACATATCACTGCCTTCCTATAAGCATTATGATCGTCCTGTACTTCACCACCGCTTCGAGAAACGTTAATCTCTCAACTTTCCACACGTTTACTGGCTCCTCTGCTTCGACTGCATGTATCATCTCTGAAGTACTCCCTTCAGTCGTCGACGTCTCTCGGCTCCATTTCCGACCATGTTTGTTCATATTCTTCAATAGACATGGGCTTGGACTCAGTCGGCCGTGTAATGGGCAGGAAGCTCACGCTGCGGCGCTCAAAATCCTCGAGATGCCCGCGTCGCAGGCCGGCTCGCGTTGACGCTGTATATTTTGACTCGATAACAGCTACTAGTCACATGCAAGCCCCAGTTTCCAGCTGTGCCAGACAGCCATGGGCGGCGTGTTGAGGCTGTTGTCCCAGCACCGCACTGTCCACCCCTCGTGGTCGCATGGCACCGTTACGACCTCTAGACATAATCAATTCTTATTAATATGCATCCCCACAGGTCACAAGTATTTAAGTTACAACAAGCTGAATGAGGCCTCTGCAGAATTGGACTGCTGTGTAGAACTCAAAATCCGAGATTGTTAACAGTAGCTGTAGCGAGTACAGCAAAAGCAGCGAGGTCGACTGATCTACATTCCTCTATGTGGTGCATGTATATCATTGCGGCCTGATAGCTTCCAAGCTTCCAGTCGTTTTCTGGGCCTCAGGCTACACAAGACAGACTTACATCCCTTTGGGTTACGTTGCATGGATAACAGACCATTCCGTTAGTCAAAGACGTAATCATGCCATCAATATCCTCGCGGATAAACGGGAAGGGCCTCCACAGTTTGAGAATGTGAAGTATACTGGCTCCTCATTTCGTCGTGTAGGAAACACAAAGCCGCTAAGTGAGACTGGCGAAATGGCGGCACTAGAATAGATAAGTGTGTCAACTCGTTCCAATGCGATACAGAAATATCTTCTCGCTGCTCAAAATGATTCTTTATCCAAGTAAATCGAAGTCCCAGTGGCTGAATACTCAACACGGTTCTATAGTTGCGGTCAATACATTAGCCTTAAGGTGTGGCACACCTTCGTCCATACCTGCAGAGCCGGTTGAATCAGATGGCCGCAGTAGCTACAGTATGGGTCATCAACCGCTTCACCATATTTTTTCGCGTCGTAGTGGCGGCTCAGGTTTCGCGACCAGGTCAAACCGCGACCAGGATGCCTCATCGAACGATGCGTATACAGTGCGGTTTCTACAATGTAATCACGATGGAATTGGTGTTGACAGGAAGAGATATCCCTCTGCTTCAACAGGTGTCAGCTTGGCGGCGATGGCAAGTTTCCCACTACAGCCAGTGAAAGACATGGCGAAGCCAAATGACGTGCACAAGTATAACAAAGTCGATGAAGCGGTTCTTGAAGGAACTGGAGGCTGCATATGAGCAAGAGCATATGCACCCTCATTATCATGACCTGGCATTTACACACTTTCCTACAACTCGAGGAATCAGAAGAAAGGCTTTAATAGTGACGGAGGTCTTCAACTCCGCTTAAAACTGCAAAGATTGGTTCAAATGATGGCGGAGAGGCCCGGTTCTTCGTAACTTCATCATTGTGGTGGCTATGCAGAGATAAGTGGCCGGCCAAGCACGTAGCTGCGAGGGTCGCATGGATAAATCTTCACAAACAGATTGAAGAATGGGGACATCTGCGTCCAATATGTGAGCACCATGGCAAGTTTCGAAATGAAAGAAGATGGAGAAAGGCGCGGCGGTTGCGATTCCCCCAAAAAAATCATACAGTAATGTGATAGTATTGCATCCCATACCCTTCGATCCTAACGCCAATAATATTAGCAGTACATTCTCGTCTCGACTAAGGTACCTGCCGCTATTCCCTTTTCTATAAATAAAAGGGGCTAATTATACAACACATCCAGTGCATCATCTCTACCGAATCCTAGTGTATTTGCCCTGCCTTTGCTCCTGCCGCAAACTCTCCTCCTGACTAGGTAGTGGTGCTCTGCGTCTAGCCTCAGCCTTCTCTTCCTCACTCTGATGAAACGACGGCGGTGGAACGGGGAAAGGAAAGTTTCCGGGAGGTAGAGGCACATTTCCTGGTGGCGGAATGAGACCTGGAGGAAGAGGTACGCCCGCCTTCTTCATTAACTCGAGGAGCTGTGCCGGATCAGGAGGGTTATTAGGGTCTAGGCCTGGAAGCGGCGGAGGCGGGCCAACATTGAGTCCAGGTAGAGGAAATGGAGGGGGAGCAGGGCCATTGTTTCCCAAGCCAACACCTGGAATTGGTGGTGGAGGAGGCAGACCTGCTGCAAGGCTGGGAGGCGCGGTTCCTCCACCAAGAGGCAGGCCGGGAATACCAGGTAATGCAGGAGGCGCGTTGATCTTTGGAGCATTCTGATCTACAAGAGCATCAAGCTCATCTTCCATCTCTTGTTGCTCCTCTTCTTGACGTTGACGACGATTTCCACGACGATCCCATGTCCCTTGCGCTTCGGCAGCTGCCTCTCCAATATGGTATCTGTCTTGAGCAATATCCCTGTCTCCAGGTCGCGCTCGGGTCCAGAATCGAGTGATACGGTCGTTGGATCCTGACGCCAGAATATGGCCTAACGGGTGCCAGTCAAGCGACCATATGGCATAATCGTGTGCAAATGGGATCCTGTGCATTGGCCATACTGATTGAGCAGGTGTGGACGCAGGATCCATGCTGTCATAAGGGCTGACGGTGAGTGGTTGGCCAGCCGGCGGGTTAGGCGAATCGAGGAGATAATGGAAGAGGGAGCCGTCCATGCCGCCTGTGGTAAGTAGATTGGCATGAACAGGGTGGAAAGTGAGCGTAGAAATATCTTTCTCGTGGCCTTTGAGCAAGCAGATATCGCGCATCATTCTCAGATCGAACACACGGGCTGTTTGATCCCGCGCTGACGTTGCCAGGCAAGCACCGCGCACCGTTTCAAAGATGACCTTGGTGATTGTGCTCTTATGGCCATGTAGTGTGGTGAGACATCGAGTCGTTCTTGGATCCCATAGCTTGACTAAATGATCTTTCGAACCAGAGACCAACAGGCCCTTTGTGGGATGCCAATCGACGCTTTTGGCATCCCAACCATGGCCCTCGAGCTTAGACTCCATCTGTCCGAGTGCGAAGTCGAAAATCTTGAGCGTTGAATCGTCAGAGGCACTCACGAATTTTGAATCATTGGGACTGAATGCAAGATCTCGGATTGGATCTGAGTGTGCATTAATGCTTTGTACATTGTTAAAGTTTGGCTGCCAGTATTTGATGAGACCATCATGATCGCCTGATATCAGCCAGTCGTCGCTGTGAGAATATTCCAAGGCTCGGATAGCGGAATCATGAGCTTGCATGATAGTTTCAAAGTTGAATCCCGTGCCGTTCCATAATGTAAACTCGCCACTTGTCGATGCTGTTAACAATCTGCGACCTTCCGGTGTCCAGCGAACAACATTGACGGGATGTTTGATCTTGTTAAGTGAAGAATGAAGGTGTTTGGTGGGGATTGTGTCAGCTGCATTTGTTGGTCTCGCAGCTGGGGGGAGCATCTAGTGCAGGTCAGTACGATTGTTCAACAGGTTCAAATGGCAGGCCTCTTACTAACGTCAACGATATAGCTTGCGCTTGGGCGCTCCTTCTCACCGGTGTATGAGCCTTTGTAGTTGGGAACTCTGTTCCGTAACCAGTGAGTGACTGTGGAGCTATAGTCGGTGACAGGTCCTTTCAGTCTGTTAGTACGGTGAAGGAAACCGACAGTTATTACAGGCTCAACAGAGGATTATGTGGATGAGCGCTCAAGTCAGTCACGACTTTCATAACGCGGTATGACAACATCGTTGACGCTAAGTCGGCTTTGACACTCAGTGAGATGTAGTGTGGTCCGCGAGCGTCTACAATTGCCGCCTTGTCCATAGTATATGCGCCTTCTCGGGAGATCTTAGAAGATATGTGCCACGCTCTGTGGTGAGACTTCAACGAAGCACGGTCTCATAGATATCAACCAATCTGAGTATGACCGGTTGTGTTCATGACAAGGTTGACACAGCATTTCACCCGACTCCTTGTTCGCACCCAAAGATGATTCCGGGAATACAAAGGTCAAATCATACTTACTTCGACCCCGAACTTTGACAAATGCACCTTCCTGACCGCCTCCCGCATGGTCACCACGTGGCTCGTAAGCCATGGTTGTGGCTATTGAGGCCAAATTTCAAGCATCCACGTCGTGTAAGGGAGACAGTTCTCAAGTACAAAGAGCTTTCAAAAATATATAATGAGGTGCAAGCGTATTTGATCGAATCAGTCTCCAATAAAATGAATGCGCGTCGCTGTCGAGATGATGATCTTCTTGTTAAAGTGCACAATCTCGTCGGAAACCGTGTTTGAGTGCGTGAGAGTCTGATTGGCATCCTGAGTTAGGCACTCGCAGAGACATGATGGAGTTTAAGCGGCGATCTACCGGTTGAGTGCCAGGTCATGTGACGTCTCAGTTCAATGCTTGTAGCTCGTTGAACACTTTTTTATATGAGCCTTTAAGGTTGTAAAAGAAACTCAAAGGATGTTCGGTCAAAACTATAATACATGCCTCTAACTCCATAGAACATCAAAACGGTTCACAAGATCCCAGTTGAGAGTTGCATGCGTGCCTCGAGTACCTACGGGTCCCAGAAGCTCCGTTGCTAGCCGTGGCTGGTTCCGGCGGCCAGCTTTATCGATAACACATGGACCAAAGGAAGTCAAATTATGCAAATGTATTGGGGTTCATCCTTTCTTCACATGCCCTGGTAAGGATCCAAAGTGGATTTGAGTCTGCGTATGATCTTCGCTGGGTTACCGGCAACTACATGGAAGGGCGGTATATCCTGATGCGGCATGATGGGTTAGTCATTTGGATGTAACGCAATCAACTTGGTTTTTTTTCCGCATACCTTGGTCACCACACTGCCTGCCCCAACAGTCGAGCCGCGACCTATGGTGATACCCGGCAGAATAACAACGTTTCCGCCAATCCAACAATCTTCCCCAATATGTATCTCTTTTCCAAACTCCGGGCCTTGCAATCCGTTTCGAATTTCTGGTTCTGTGGGATGTGCACCGCTGTATAGCGAGACATGAGGCCCGAATATAGTACGATCGCCCACGACAATGGGACAGGTATCTATCCATGTGGAATAGGCATTGACGAATACACCCTTTCCCAGTTTTATCTGCGTGCCATAATCCATTCTCACGGGGGCCTCCACTATGGGATCATCCTTGAACAGCTCTTCATCGGCAGCTGGGTCGGATTGCTGTGGTGGCAGAGGAGTCGAATCGCGGACTAATCTAGGGGGCGATGAGCTTTGCGGGACTCTCGTGACTGCAATGCATTGACAACTCACTCTCTCCAAAGCCGCACATCTTCTCGACGAGATACTTGTCCTTCGCCGGCGTTGAAAGCTCTCATTGCGGCCTTGCACCTGGCACGTTCGGCCATCAGCTCGGGGACGAAAGCATAATAAAGCTCACCTCGAGCCATTCTCCTCTTGTTATCGGATAACTGACGGGTCGCCATAATGATGTATTGCGTCAATAAGGCTGTTACTAGTTGAATTACGGCTCGGTTCACTTGGTCTCGCGGATTGAATATAAATGATCGTTCAGCAAGGGTGGAAGTCGGAGAGGTTGTTTACCAAGGCTTTTGTGCGGGAAAGCGCATGTCTGCCATTCCCAGCATGTTGTGCGGGCTTGCCTTCCTGCAAGAGGCGATGCAGGTGCTTACTAACCGTCACGACTACCTAGGAGGCAAGGCAGGACTAGCGAAGTAGGTACCTAGGCTATTGCGGGTGTTTAGAACTACATTCAGGTTGTTGCAGATGGTGTGAGGCCGTGACCTAGGTGCTATGGTGGTGTCTTCGCGTATCTCGGTACGCAGAGTTAATGGGCGTCTGATGTTCTGCAGCGAAGCCTATTCCTGCATGCCACTTGGCTGGGAAAACAAGATTGCGTCGAGTCAGCGTCTAATCTGGTAAACATGGCGTGATGCCATCTCAAACCTCATAGCACGGGAAGCACGGGGCAGATGCCGGCTGATCACGGTAAAGTCTAGTCTGGTCGGTCGGCGCCCATATATTTATCGATCCGCCGACTGCATTCCTTTGGCGTTGTGAAGGGAGCAAGCTGCCTACCAGGTCCGACCAGGTATCAGGTAGGTACTAAGTCAATCACTTGTAAAGGTTGTCTAGCAGGTGGCGATACTGTTACTTCTTGCACGCACAAATTCTCTTGAAGTATAAGGTATAGCAGTAAAAAAAAAAAAAAAAAAAGGTACATGGGATCATGATAGATAATAATCGGCATAACGGTGCGAAAGCAATGTAGGCACGAATGGCAGGCAAGCATCTGCCCTGCCCGTATCTGCCCCTCCCAGTTCCTGGCCCACATCGCACTCGAGTGTGGCGTCGCCGCCGAGAAGCTCCAGTGGGAAAACCCTCCACGAAATTGAGCAGTGACCGGCCCGCCGCCATGGCCCGTTATCTCGTCAATTGTCAACTGGTCGCCGTCTCCCTCTTCTCCTTCCCTTTAGCAGGCGGTGGACGGCTTCGTCTTTCGCGAATTATCCATAAACAGCGCCGGAAGCAAGACCAATCGCCAGTCCTCCTCTGGCCAGCTGTCTATGAACAGCACAGACTCTTGCATCATGATGAGCATGGCCGCCACAGCCACCAGCGTCGATGCCTCCAATGGCAGTGACAAGCCCAGCCAGCGACGCAATGGCAAAGCCCACGCTCCTGCAGACCTGGTCGAAGCCGAACCGGAAAATGCAACCACGGTTGAGAAACTTCACTCCTCGTCGCAGCAAAAGTATCGACACGTCGCTGCTGTGCACTCCAGGAGTCGATCGTCATGCCTGAGCCACGATTCAGATGCTGCACCAAGCTTTATTGGCTTTCGGAACCTCATGGTCATTGTCCTCGGTAAGCCCCTTCCAGGCGTCCTTGCCATCAGCACCTTATGCTTTCACATCCCTCGCGCCATTGTTCTTATGCATCAATTAACTGGGAATCACGTCTTTCAGTCGTGGGCAACGTACGATTAATGATTGAAAACTTGAAAAAGGTACGCTCATAGCAGCCAAAATCTTAACCTTGTCGTCATGAGCAATGCACCCACATCTAACCTTGTCCACCATTCAGTATGGCGTGCTGATATGTCTCCGTTGCCACTCCTACAAAAACGAAGATATTCTCATTGGCGGACTTCTCTACTTCTTAATCCCCTGCCACTTACTCGTGGCCTACGGGATCGAATTGGCAGCCGCCAGACAAGCGCGGGGATCACTCGAGCAAGCCAAATTCGGCTCGAATTCCAAGCAACCCGAGGTCGACAAGACGCATTTTCACACAACATGGGTGCTTGCCGCCTGGGCTCATGGCATCAACATGACGCTTTCTCTCGTTCTCACCACTTTCGTCGTTTATTTTTACGTGCACCACCCTCTCGTCGGCACCCTGACGGAAATGCACGCTGTCATCGTTTCACTCAAAACAGCGTCTTACGCATTGACCAACCGCGATCTTCGTCATGCCTATCTCCATCCCTCCAAGGGCGATCAGGTCCCCGAACTCTACTCTCAGTGTCCCTACCCTAACAATATCACGTTTTCCAACCTCGTCTACTTTTGGTGGGCACCTACGCTGGTCTACCAGCCCGTGTATCCACGCACCGACAAGATTAGATGGGTATTCGTCGCCAAGAGAATCGGCGAAGTGTGCTGCCTGAGTGCTTTCATTTGGTTCGCAAGCTTTCAATATGCCGCGCCAGTGTTGCAGAACTCCTTGGACAAGATTGCTTCTCTCGATTTCCTCATGATTCTAGAGCGGCTTCTCAAACTTTCTACTATCTCCCTCGTCATCTGGCTGGCTGGCTTTTTCGCTCTGTTCCAATCCTTCCTCAACGCGCTGGCTGAGGTGCTGCGATTCGGCGATCGATCCTTCTACGACGACTGGTGGAATAGTGAGAGCCTCGGTGCTTACTGGAGGACATGGAATAGGCCTGTGTACACTTACTTCAAGCGTCACGTCTATATGCCCATGGTTGGCCGGGGATGGAGCCCCTGGGCTGCCAGCTGCACCGTCTTCTTTGTCTCCGCCGTCTTGCATGAAGTTCTCGTCGGGGTGCCTACCCACAACATAATTGGTAAGTAGACCTTCCCTGAGAGATTCCTGGGTCTAGAGAGCGGCGCATATCCTCTCAGGATCTCTAACCACCGATGGCCTGCTGCAGCTAACTTCTTTCGCGTAGGTGTTGCCTTCTTTGGCATGTTTCTGCAACTGCCTCTAATCGCTATCACCGCTCCGATGGAAAAGCAGAAGTGGGGGCATACAGGTCGTGTAATGGGCAATGTCATCTTTTGGGTATCTTTCACCATATTCGGACAGCCTTTCGCCGCATTGATGTATTTTTATGCCTGGCAAGCCAAATATGGCAGCGTCAGCCGGCGAACCGGTCTGACAAATACAACACAAACGGTATTGTGAGATAATATTGGGTTCGGTAAAAACATGACTGTTATAATTGGCTGGTTATCACAGCATCGCGTAATGATTGACTCGTCCTGTACCGCAAAACTGGAGACGTTTGTTGTCTGTAACATAATGTACCCGATGTTTGATATGTTGGCTTTAGCGATACGACGCTGCAAGTCTGCGTGACTGGTCCACGCAGGTCTCGTGTAAGTAAGTAGTGGGAAGAGTCCTCTTTTGTATACCGAGTTTGGCCCTATACCCACACGATATATTAGATTTGTCGTAATCTCCTCATCCAACAACATGCATGGAGGTACTGCTGCCGACAGTTCAGAGAGCATATGTCTTAGCTTTCACGACTTCAACCTCCCCCAAGTGATCCAAAGCATGACGAAGCCTCCTTCACTATGCATCTTTGTCACATGCCACTTATCCCACAAACGGCATCATCGTCCCAACCCTCTTCCTGTATGCCACATACTCATCCCCAAAAAACTCAACCAACTTCCCTTCCTCAACTCTCACCCTACTGCTGAAAAATTTCCATAGCACATACCCATACCCCATAAAACAAACCACGTTCCCCAAAACCAACTGCGTGCCAAGACCCCAGTAGAAGAATCCAAAATAACTTGGGTGTCTAAGCACGCCGTACACACCTGTTGTAACCAAAGTGTGCGAATCAGCCTTGCGTGTCTGGACAGTATGGTTAAAGCTCGTCCCGGCATGTAACATGGCTAGAGACCGCACAATCTGCCCTGCAACAACCATCAGCAGTCCCACAGCGAGCATGATGGTCTTAGTATGGCCAGGCGCCGGGGTCGGATTCGCGAACAGGGTGTGCGTGAGTAGGCACTCTAGACAGGCCATCGTATGAGCAATAGGGTACGCGGGCCAGTTTGCCGTGAGGAGGAAGGCGGAGACGGTTGCTTCAGGGGTGTTTCGCGCGGCGGTGGTCCAGAACTCGAGGAAGTGGAAGAGGGAGAGCGCGGAGATGAAGAAGGGGATGCGCCAGAGGGGGGATGAAGTGAGCAGGATGGACAGCATGGTGGACAGCAGAGCTGCTGAGAACGTGACGCCGAGGACGAAGGCGCGGAGTGAAATGCCGGAGAGGGACATGGGTTGACCGGGCTGGACGAGTTTGAAGTCTTGGGCAGCGTTGGGGGATATGCGCCGGGTCCGGAGAGGAACGGTATGTCTGTGGTCGAAGTTCAAAGATGTGGTCCGAAAGGACGCTTGGGGAGAGAAGTCGGACGCCATGTCTGCGAAGGCTCTTGCTGTCGTGAGGAGAAGACAAATAGTGCGATGTGCGCCTTGTTATAGATTGTGGCCGGCTTGAACTGGGCTCATCGTGAAAGAGAAAGAGGTGTGTCTGAAATAACACCTTTCAAGCGACATCTGTTTCTCCCGCCTACTCCGAACCCTCCCGGGCGCGTCTTGCTTTGCAGTGGCGGCCTGCGACTACGTCTCGACTTGCGATTGTCTGCTATGGGACAATGGCCAGTGTGCGGATGGAGTATTTTGAGTGTGTTTTGTGTGTTTGAATGTAGGCGTTTTGGGATGGTGGCTGAAATGGCTTAGCATCTGGGTTGTGATTGTGGGGCACAGAACTAGGCATGGCAACGAACGATGGTTGGATTAGGTCAATGAATCTGAGCTGATATATTTGCTCTTCAATGTATTTACGAGATTTAAATAAAGATGCTCAGCTTCAAATGAAGGGTCGCTTGCTTTCACGGCTGCGCCCCATCGTACAGCGTAGCGCCATGGTGCATCGTGTGCTCACGGTTGTTGAATAATGCCGTCGACAACTCAAGAGGCTATGATCGCAGGATATCAGACATGCTAGGCTCGAAGGAGCGCAGATATTCCTGGGGAGAGCCCACGGGCTTTACATGGCCAGTTCGCGCGAACCATCGTCTACACCATCTAGAAATCGCATCGGGCCAATCCGTCAGATCAAGGTCACTGTTGACTTGGGAGACGGTCTTTGTGGATAGTGTTTGCCTCCCGATCGTTGGGCAAAATAGCCATCAGGGATCGTAGGTTATGCGAGGCAGCGTTTCATCGCGCATCTGGTCCATCGTGCATCTAGACGTCTTATGACGGTGCCAAAAGAGTACGTTCGCGTCTTGGGCTGGTACTGTCGGCTCGAAGTTCAGCGCGATTCAGGTGCCTATACCAAACGGTCCTTCATTTGTCCTCGTAGACAGTTGCAACCGAAGAGCAGCAAATCTCAAGTTTCGTTGACGAATCGTTCGTCGCTGTCGCAAGGCGTCCAACGTTGTCATGGGGTTCAACCATAACATAACAGACACATAGAGCTTCTTGTTGTCTTTTCTTCAAAGGCCACCTTGTACAGAAAAGGATGAAATCACCAGAATCAGTACGTTGATGAAGCCCCAGGTGCATGGAATCCAGGTATTCATCTCGTAGTAGCCCGCTTTGTACACTGCCCCAAGTCTGAAATCACATTAGCTGTCGCGGTCCAGTCGCTGGGTTTGGAAAAGCACTCACACGAGGCCGACGATACTTCCCGCGATAATGGCTTCAATGCCTGCAATGAAAAGATAGGTGATGGGCACTGCCCACAGGAATTTCCAGGACGACTTCTTCAGGCCATGGTTGAACAGAGCTACGAGCGCCACACCAAGATGAAAAGATGCATAAGTAATCAATGTCCATATAACGGTAAATTGCCAAACATCTGAAATGTAGTACAATGTGCATGTTCGGTTCGGCGTGGTATCCTCAAGGGTTTTGACATTTAGGGAGGGGAAGGAAGGTGTCTCGTAATTCGGAGGTGGCACGCCCGGTTGGGCCATTGCGTGTAGACACAGGCCAGTGAAGACGTTTAATTGAACTTGGTCGATGTTCGGGCATCGCGCCTTGGCCTGGCAAAACCTGCTCGCCGCGCTGGCAACCTCGTCTGAAGCCTGTGAATGACTTAACAAGGAGCTGGCTGACGTGACGTGACGTGACGTGACGACACCTGCCCGGCTCCATGCTGTCAGAGAACAGGGGCTCCACAGCCTGTCGCTGACTGGCGAAGCTATTGGACTGTAAACCCGAGCCTCGGCAAAAGTCCGTGAAAAGGCACGAGCCGACATCTCCATCCCATTCTCGATCTTAACAAGGTACAACTTCGCAGGGCAGCATTCGAAGGTCATCGGTGCGTAACCCCATGCGTCGCCATGCCTGCCGACAAACTCCTCAACACCGTCCTGCAGTACTACCAAGATGTCCATGACGCCGCAAAGACTGACCAGATAATTGGCAGCACCGTCCACCTCCTCACCCACCTGTCCAATCCGTTGAACCTCGGCGTCCTCACTTCGCAACTTCTAACTGCTCCAGCCATCTGGCACCGTCATGATGGGCCACGGACAGCACTTCGAGTGATCAGCATCTATAACACTGCCGCCATACGTATTCGCGACAATGAAATCGAGGCCGCCAAGCGCAAAGGATCCGTCGATGGCAGTGGTCTCCGATGCGAAGAGTGGACACGTGCCGTGGTGAAAGGAGCCGACGACAGATCAAGAAGATGGCAGCACCTGCTTGTCTTGACTGGTGTTATCATGGGCATGGAAGGCAACGAGAGACGTGCGCTATCCACGGCCCTGCGCGGCACTCTCGAGCGTGCTGTGGTCATGGCTGCAAATCTGGCTCTCGAGGGCAATGCCGACGATGGGCCTCTCGCCGCTGCCTCAATTATCACTGCTCTCAATTTCGCATTCCCCCTTCTTTCAGAATACCACCGAGCTCAAATCAATTGCGATGCGCTGCTCCCCATCGCTGTCTGGGCCATTACAGGCGAACATGGATTTTGCGACGCGCAATTTCTCAGATCGATCGACCGCGATACCACTCTACAATCGGGCCATTCATTCTCATGGCCAGCGCAGTCACCTTCTTGCAAGATGTTGAGAGAGATGGAGAAACAGCCCCTGATAGGCAATATGGGTCCTCTCTCAAAATTGGCGGCATTTGCTGCGCAGCATGCCAAGGACACCCGGGTCGTAATACGGGCACAGGATGCACTTTTGATCTTCACTGGCCGCGTGCTCGATACCTGGCGAGAGATTCGTTTCAGCGAAATCGATCCTGCACTTGAGGGTACTCATTTGAGCCCTGAAACCTCACAGACTACCTGGCCACTCTTGTGGCAGGTTCTTAAGAAGCTCATGTTTAGCACCACGGCCATCTTGCAAGCCATTGTTGCCCGGAGTCTGCTGGATCCGCGCATGCTGACGCATGGCATGGCTCCCTGCATTGCCTCAAAGTCCCTCCAAGTCCTGCGTAACATGTTCTTCATATCGAATAGAAATGGCAACAGTACCTTTCAAGTCTACACGTTTGCATATATGACGTCTCTGGACGTTCTCAGTCGCGATGCGCTCGCAACCGAAACATTTCTAAGGGAGATCAGGCCAGCGGATGCACTTCTGGTTCCCTCGACTCATCTCCTCAAGACGCTTGATCTGTACTATCTGAATGTTGCAGAGCATCTCCCTCTGTCACTGCCTACAGAAGCGTGCGAAACATTAATTGTCAAGCCTGCCGTCTCATATCTGTCCCAAGAGGGGCCGATCTCCCCATCAATGATGGAAGTATTTGAATCGGCTCATAGCGCCATCTTGTCAGTTCTGTCGTGCCCTCAACACAGCGCGCTTACCATCAAGGTTACGCCATTCTACATTGTCAAGCTTTTCGACTCCTTCCCCAAGCATATATCGCCAAGACAATTTCGGGTCGCCTTCAAGACGGTCATGGAAATCGTGTCGCCTCCCTTCCCCATTGCCGCAATGGAGCCGCATTTGTCAGAAACGCTGTTGGAAATGCTACACTCGAACATGTCAACTGCCAGCGCTGAACTGCTAGGCCAAACTGCAGACGCAGTCGCAGAGGCCCTGGAGGAGACACAGCAAGAGCCCCTTTCCGAGCAGAGCGCTTTGGTCATGACGCTTATCGACTCCCTACCATTCTTGCCCCTGCCGTTGGTGGAGGAATGGCTCGCCATTACAGCAAGGGCGATGAATGGCATCGAATATCCACGGCTGAAAGCGCCTGTGAAGAAGAGGTTCTGGGATATTCTTGTCAATGGAGAGATGGACGTCGAGAGATCAACTATTTGTGTAGCGTGGTGGGGAACCAAGGGAGGTCGAGAATTGGTCTTGTTTGGTGGCGCTCCGCAAGCAGTGATGATGAGCGGCGCGTTAGCCAGTGATGCTGCATCCAGTCGGTTGTGATGATGTCAGAAACGGTGAAATTTCAGAGTACCTTGAGCTTTATGCAACGATTCGGACGGCAATGCACCATCGAACAGTCAATATACCTCGACCATAGCTACCCTACCCTATAGTCAGACTGGGTTCCGGGCAAGCCCTTTTCACGGGACGCCTCGGGCATCGAATACTACTACTATTAGCCCTTTCTACAATTTGGCAAGATTATCAAATGATTTCTGTTTGGTGATGACGGCGATTTTAGTGTCATTTCACGTTGAATCGCATAGTTGCCAGAATTGGTCTGGCCGCTTCTAGGACTCTCCGACCAAAGGGCTGAAACAAGCTCGACCCCAAGTGCCAACGCTTCCTTCCACTAAGCACCTCGGCATCATGATGCTGCCTCTCTCACCATTCGCACCCACTGCTTAGTTTCACGGCTTGGATTCATTTTCTGCGCAACGCGAGGGGTGCTCCACCATCAACCATATAATGAACTTGAGCCGCCCTGAGCTGTTGCTTCCCGGCAGAATGGGCACACCTTCTCGCCATCGCACATATATGGTCCTCACGCCACCTGGCATGATGACAACAGATCAGATCGGTTCTTCAGGTCCTGTTTATGGAGTAAGCTTTTGTATCCCTGATCTCTTTCGTCCTAGCCCCCATCACCCTTGAAGGCTGTTGGCGCCCGCAATACCATCGTTCTGCCATCATAATATCGCGCTCCTCAAATGCTTCCCCTCTTCTCGTTAGCCAGTTACGGGGGTGACAGTTCGACTGACGGTTTTGCAACCTATATAGCTGGGCAGGACCCGTCATTGAAAATTGTCACCTCCGTGCCAGTTATATCAGGCATGCAGTGTCGCCTCTGTGGCAAACGCCTTCGTCGCTAGCGCGAAGGTGGCTTAATCAGTCTGACAGACTTGACTCCTGGAGGCATCACGGAATCCCAACATCCGCCATTCACCGTCACGAAGCCTGTGATGTGGATCAACAGGTATTGCATGTACTCCGTACTTGCGGTAGCAGCAGGTGTCAAAGGTGGACAAGTGCCTTTACCCAAACCATATTGCGTGAGGAGCAATGTCTCGCTCGAGCGCATGAAACTGATTCATGCGTGAGATTTCATGATGGTTCGTTACAATGGTTCCATGACATCTCATCACCAGCCGTCTGGATGCGTGCTAGCATCCTGTCACAGTCCCACGTAATGCTGCTGGCTTCAGCCAGCCCATGCATGTACCGCCACGAGCTGCATGCGCGTCACATTCCTTGCACAGCGCAAAAATCTGCCGCATTATTCACAAGAACAGGAAAACCAACTTTCATCCGCGGCGTTTAAGTGGACGGCATCTTTGTCATATCAGGCATATGCCATTGGTCGAGCCGACTAGGCGAGACACGTCGGTATGACCTGGAGAGACCCGAGGACGAAAGAGAAACGAAAGATCGGGAGGCCTTTGCATTTTCCCTGGCGGCAGCCCCATCCCATTGTGGAGATGATCTGCTGGACATGTGCGGGTACCTAGGCACCTATGGGTAACTTACCCCACCAGGGTAGCTCCTTCCAAGGGAGCTCCAGTGTTACGGAGATGGTGTGGGCTGGCGCGGGAGATGACGACAACTTGCGCATCCACACTTCTCAACTTCATCAAAGCTATGATCCGAGTCATCTCATTTGTCGCTGCTGATCTAGGCCGCAAACTTTGGACTTGACATCATCTGGATGGTTACTATTGCGAAAAAGGCAACGCTATGGCGTGCCAGCAAACCGTGACTTTCTTTACCTGCTCCAACAATAACGATGCGAACAGCGCCCGCGTCTAGGTACCGGCGCAAGCGAGCTAATGCATGTGCCTGGGAACCTAGCGTCGATGCAATAGCTTGCTCTCAATCCTTTCCAATGCAGCAACGGAATGCAATGTGATGCCAGATTGTCTCCGCAAAGATCTAGGCGCATCGCAAGTTACTCATAGCGCTGTGGATACAATACATCTCTGCGGCGTCTTTGACTGTGAAAGGGACCAAACCCACAACCCCCTGCGCACCTGTGGGACAATCTGCATTGAGGAACGCTCAGCTGGACCAAGCTACAGCACCTGGTTCGGCATCCACGATGGCAATGAAGCTCAAGGGCCTTCTTGAGGGAGGGGCGGTTGGTGTGGCGTACCAAGTTGGGGACCGGGAGAGCTGCGCATTCGCCTATCCGAGAGCTACAGTTCAAGTTGGACCCAGCTTGCTTCCCCTTCACATATACTTTAACAAGAGCTATAGGAGCGAACATGAGGTAGCTGACGGTGGCCCTGAAACTCATCTATATAAATGAGGCCCCCCAGAAGCTCTCTTACTGTGATTTCCTCGGCCCCAGACGACTGAACATTGCATCCTTAAACCTATCTTCTCGCACCAAACTATCACTTACACACATTGTCTCCAACCATGTCTTACAACGACAACGACAACGTAAGTACTCCAGCGCTTCAATACACAGTGGACCTCAGCTCATCTCACCCCACAACGGCCATAATCACTCATACTGACGCCAATTGGCCATTCAGTCCAGCTACGGCGGCAACAACGACAGCTACGTAAGTACTCAGCCCATCTCATCGCTTTACAGAGTGTAACTAGCTCGGTGGGGGCATATAGCTAACATGGACTCAACAGGGCTCATCCAACCGCCGTGACAATGACAGTTATGGCTCCGGTAACAATGACTCTCACGGGTCTTCTGGCCGTGGGGGCAGTGGTGACTCGTACGGCTCCTCTGGACGCAAGAACGACTCCCTAGGCTCCGGCAACGACTCATACGGCTCTTCTGGCACCGGCAGCGATTCCTACGGCTCTTCAGGCCGGGGAGGTAACAGCTCCAGCACCTTCGGCTCCTCCGGCCGGGACGATGACGACAGCTACGGCTCGTCTGGCCGGGGCGGAGGCAACAACAGCTTTGGCTCATCCGGCGACAAAGACAGCTACGGCTCCGGCAACAAGAGCTCGTATGGATCGTCGGGCGGCAACGACAGCTACGGCTCCGGCAACAACAACTCCAGCGGCGGCAGCACCACTGGCAATATCCTCGAGAAGGCTGGTAACCTGTTTGGCGGCGATTCCAACAAGGGCCGCGACCAGCAGCGCGGCGATGACTATTAAGTGGGCCATGCGTGGAAGGACGACTAGGGCCAGGTTCCTTGAACCTAGCGATCAATTTCTTGGGGACGGAAAATGAATGAGTTGTACATCTCCGCCACGTACTACTTGGCTTCAAATAGCTTGACGTTGGCCCCACTGAAGCCTACCCCAATTGAACTCTGTCCTCGTATGAATTCTACTTTTGCTTAGTACATTACTGCCAAGTGTAGACACGCAAGTGAAGACAAGATACTCGATCGCACCATCTCGATGGTCGGTAACTTGCATCTGCAATAGCCTGAAATAAGCAGATCCTTCCTCTCCTGAAACGGAAGCCGCCATCAACACAATAGTCTGTCCAAGCCCAGAGCAAAATCAAGAACACATCGTCAATTGTTAAGCTGAATCTGTAGTGTTATCACGATATTCATGCATTCTGAGTCTATGCAGACACCTATACCATGGCGCCCCCTGCTGCGGCAAAAGTCTGCGTCATCCACATACAGTCTCGTAGTCATCAACAGCTGGCTCCTCCTCCACTAGCATTTTCTCGACCTTGACAAGGATGATTCCGTCTGTCAACCTGCCCTTGGCATCTAACAAGTGGATGAACCGAAATCCTTGCCCCAGTCGGTCGAGTCTCACGCACGCCCACGCGGCCAGGTCATCGATGCCGAGTTCATCGTCCCTTACCATGAACCACACGAATGTCAATTCGTCAATGAGGCCGTTGACATCCTGGAAAGAAACCTGCTGTTTCTCAAGATCAATGTCCGTGCCTTGATGGGTCTTAGTACGGGCCTTGTGCCGAGTTTCCGATTCGTAGCTGTCGCTGGACGATCTTTGGCCAAGGGCGCGGGAGTGACATGCGTCAACGTGCAGTTCCGTCTTGACGTAGGGATGGAACTTTCTGCTTGATATGTCACCAGGCGGAAGGGGAATGTTTTGGGCTGCTAGGAAAGTAATGGATAGGTTGAGTGTCTTGTGAGCCACTGTGGTTGATGCAGGTGCTGATACGCAATGCCTGTTTGAACGGTACCCTTTCCAGTGGCAGACCTGTTAGAAAATCACGAGAAAAAAGAAGTGCATGGGTTTTCCTGGAAAAGTCTTACCTTGTGGTTTGAGAACATAACCACCCGTACCGGCAAACATGCCCTCGTTGAGCATAATGCCTTCATCCGTCTGTTGCCAATTCAGAGCGACCACTTGCGTGCCGGATCCCCAGAAGACGGTGGGCATCATGTTTGAGGAGCGAATGCGCAGACCCGAGGGATACGCACGCAACAAGTAATCCTTGTTGTGCTCAAACAGCTTCTTTCCATACTTCTCGCGCTGCTCCATAAAGTTATTCTCGGCCAGGGAGAAGATATGTGTCGGCATGGTCGCTTCAGGCTGTGTCCATGACTTGAAGGTAACTGCTCTCGTATATATTCCAAGTTTGCTCAATTGCTGAATGATCTTTGAAGCTTTTTTGGCGGGTGTTTTCTTCGAAGGCAGACGGTCGTCTTCTGCGCTTTCCGCGTTGGGCGCAGGTGCATCTGGCGGTGCGTACTTGATCTTGACTAGAATCTTCCTTTTCAGTTCTTCTGGACTTGGCAGTGGTCCATCCTTGACCTCGTGCTCATCGACGAGCAGACCTTTCCATGTGTCTTTCATGATATTTGTCATCATGACTTGTTGCCCGGCACCGCAGTGCACCTCCAGACTAATAATCAAAGGCAAGTCCGAAGCAGTAAATGCGTCGTCCCGAATAGCTTCACAGACATTCCGAAACGAAACCTCCTTAGTCAACGTGTAGCCGTGAAGTACTCGAGGCTCAACAGCAGCTACTTCTGGTACAATTCTGTGATCGTCGTCTGCCCCTGCATTGAACTCCTTTTGGTGTCCATCTTTACTTGCCGACTGGTGTTCCTGTTTCTTGCTCAGAGAAGTCTTTTCCAGCCTCGCAGATAGGCCACTTGGTAGTTTTTGTCTAAGCCTGCTGAAAGTGCCCTGCCTTTTTGGCTTTTCGTTGCCGGCGCCCTCGTCATCCGAGCTCGAGGCAGAGCTCAGACTGGACTCATCGCCGTCCCAAACGTCGATTTCGACGCAACGACACCCTCGGAGCAGAACATTGGTGTATGTATCCGTCGTACTGTCACCATACAGTTGGTTCCCGGACAAGTAGGTGTTGTGGCTGGAGCTTATGAAGTAGCTGGGAAGCGGCCACGATAAATCACAAAACTTCCAAGGCAATGTGATGGCGCTATCCTCCGACGTCATATAACCGAGAAACCCATTAAGATCGATGTTGGCCTGGTCAAGCAATTTGACCGCTGCCGGAGTCGTGTCATCGTTTCCCTGTACCTGCCGAAGGAACCGCTGGACCTGCCCAGCAGTCCATTTTCCGCCCTCGCCAGCATGCGATTGGAAAATCTGCTTGAGATAGGAAATGACGGCGGGTTTCAGAGCGGGCGGTGCTTTAAGCGTCTGGCTGGCGCCTCCACCAGCCTGTCGCGAGGCATCTACGGGCTGGTCTTGAGTGTCCGCCATGGTGAATGCACTAGCAGCTCAACATTAGGACGGGAAACCTATTCGAGAGCAAGGCCAAGATGAAGTCGGCTGGCAAGATGCGAAAACGGTCCGTTCCTTGGCGAATGCGAATGCTGGCTTTAGAATGAATAAGTGCCAGCGTGGCTGTGAACAAGCCCACACGTGGATGTTGATCGGTGGTGAATTCGCCGATTGCTGAGGTCGTTCAGCTAGCTTCTGAAGGGTGTCGATGATATTGCCGTCGTCTCCAAGTGCGACTGGAGTTTTCCGTGTGCGTATCCCTGCGTCCAATTCACTTCCCTGAGCTAACAATACCTGAATTGGTATGTGGGCCGCTTGAAGGGACGGTTGATTAGCTTAGAATGCGAAGTCCTCCATCCCCTCCATCCTCCGTTGTTCAGTCCCGCAAGCGCGCTCATCGTGAGGGGCTGTGCAAATCAGGGAAGGAGGAATTGGTCGTAATGGGTCGGCGGCGCCTCCGCCATTGCCAGTCTTAGCTTGAAGGTGTTTGAAAGATTCATCAATCATAAGAACAGATAGCAGCCGCCCCATCGGCAAGCGCGCATCCCGCCTCTTTCGGTTTACTGGTCGCATTCCCTTCTCCTTACGTTTGGTGATCTCTGAGGACCATTGTTGTCACAGGTTGAATTCATTATCTACATCCCCGTTGTCTTTGTCGTGTCCAGCTCTCAACATATTCTTCCAGGTCGAGATGGACCCTCAGACCTTTAGACACCATCGTGTCGTACACAGACCGCAGCTCGTCTGACTTCATTTCGCGGATCAATGTGCCAAAAGCCTCCATCATGATTTCTTTGGACCAGGGGCAATGCCGTAATGCTCTGAAAAACACATCCCTTGCCTTTGATCGCAGTTCTTTGTTCTGGTAGCAGAACCGCACGTACAGGACCCAGAGACCCACGCTTGACTTGCAAATATCAGTAGATAAGGCATACTCATATGCGGCCCGTGTGCTATTCACGTTCCCTCGAGTGAGTTCGTGTTGAATAGAAAAAATCCGACTCGTAATGCAGTCGCGACCTCTGATGAGAATTCTGTTGTACAGCAACTGCCGGGTCTCGTCGATGACCCTCAGGCTGGAATCTGCCCATTCGACAAGCGAAAGGAAAACGGTATTGCGAGGGAATCGCTCAAGAAACTTCGAAAGCTGGTCGCGAAAGTACATTCGACGAAAAGGTCTTTGGCATCGGTCAGCATCAATGCAGTCATAGTCAGCCTTTGCCTTCCTTACCCGTGACTGGCATTCAAGTACAAGACCTGTGCCGCAAACTGAAGTAGTCGTTCATGGCCGGGGCTGTTCACGTATCCTGCAGCAGTCAAATCTGCAGAAATCTTCTCGGCAACGCGCATAGAAGCAGATATGTTGCCTTGCTTAGCTGATGTGGGCTCAACACATCCATCTTCAGTCAAATAGGACCATAAAACCATCAGTTCACCGCATATGCTTGCATGTTCCACTCTGCCTTCGTACAGTGCTTGATAGATTCTTGAATCGAGGACTTGTCTCGTCTTTAGAACCCGTGCTGGAGTTATAGTATCAGATTCCGCCATAGCATGTCGGATTGAATTATCCATTGCCCAGCAGATGCGGAGAGTGGCCACTGTTTTATTGCCACCTTCCAATGCGATCCAGCTCCATGTTTTGAACAATTCAAGTCCATACGGGCCTTCAGACAGCTGCGTGAAATGGTCAGTACTGTAATCTCTACACAATGCTGTTCAACTCACTGAGGAAGATTGTACGGCCGAGTAAATCACTCGCTCTGCAACATCTACGTTGTCATTGGCATATTCAGCGAGTGCATATCCGTTGTACAGCTCGGCAGCGTTTGGATATTTCTTCAGGACTGATTTGGCCGACTTTTTCACCACTGCAGAATTTAAGCCGAGAGTGAAACCGAGATAGTACAATGCCAAGCTCTGTACATCTGCCAAAAGAACCAGTTGCTCTATCGTGTTGGAAACCCAAGACAAATCCACAGCACTCCGTTCAAAGTCCATCCCAAAGAAATTGAACCACTTCTTCCCTGAAAAGAGAACTGAGGGCGACATGACTATGAAGCCGTTCCCCGCGTGGAATCTAGGCGATTTACGTACAATTTCGTCGCTGTTCTCCAAAGTCGTGGACACAGCCGACGTAGTATTTCTGAGAGAAGAACAAAAAAATGTGAACTCATCGGTATAAGCAAGCTGCACCAATTTGCTTGACCGACAGGATGGCGGAAGTCCACAGTATATCAGATACGCATCAATCATTTCTTCCTTAATAGGCTCATCTAGCAACGATTCTGGAATGGAAAACAACCACGGCTCAATGTCTGAGAACATGACAACTCGGAAAGGGTCGTCATCCGTGTCGTCATCCATTGTCCGGGCCGGCATTCTGGCGGCTTCGCTCCGACTCCTTTCGTGAAGGCCCCAGGCTTTGTAGACGTCTCCTGTGAAAATGCCTTTACTCGATAACGCCATCCGTGGCTCAGGGGCATTCAATTGCCCCGAGACTCTAACATATTGTGACCAGCCTTGTGCTTGAGCGTCTCCGATACGTGGCGCCTCACTCTCCCAGAAATCCCGGAACAAATCGATGTGGCTGTCATCCGGCATCATAGGTCGAAAGAAGTGAGTTTCCAACATTGCCTGCCATGACGCCACTGCCAGCTCTTGGTACCCGGCGTCATGAAGAAATCGCATGGCACGTAGGAATACATAAATCGCTTCTGAAACATCGCTTTTAGTAGGAGAGTGAGAGCGTGTCAGGATTTTCTGTAGCCTATCCAAGAGCATTTGTTTGATGGCGTCGAAGTTCACCGAAGCAATGTCACTCATGGCAAAATCGACATGAGCCCTCCATAGCTCAAAGTTATGCTCTACATCCTGAGCAAATTCCGACCACCGTTTTGCTGCATGTTTAGCAGGCCAGATCTTCATGCCCTCCCTCATGAGACGCACGATAACAGTTTGCCTGTCCTCCATAGCAGTTGCGTTCTCTAAAGCGGACTCGAGCATTGACACTTTAATTTCGGAGAAGCTATGGGCCGCGGATGCAGTTGTGCGCTCGTCAATGGACTCGCCTGCTCGTTGTAAATCATCCTGATGGTCAACCAGCTCCAGCCACGCATCGATATCCCCCGGGTGATCCTTGACTCTTCTGTTCAACTGGATGGACTTCCACTTAAGTGGGTTGTCTTCTTGAATGTTGATTACCTCGTCTTCTGAAGCGCTCTCACCTGACTCGTCGTCAAGATTCTGATTCTTGGCTTTACCTTCAATCGACCTATAAGAAGGCCCTTCATCATCAGAGGAACCACTCTGGTCACTTAACAGATTAAGTTTCCTCGACTTTCCCACTTGCAGAAACCCATCGTCATGCTCTCCATCCTCGCCTATGGCCCTCGTGCTTGCTCGTATGCGAATCGACTCTCCCTTGAATCGAAGGGACTTTGACCGCAGACCATCTCTATCCGACATTGCTGAGACATCTCCCGGAAACCGAAGACTGAATTGATCCCTGGCCCCTTCGCGGTGAATCACCAGTCTGCCACTGGTGCCAAGAACCTTGCCGCCACCATGACGGTGGTAGGATGGAATTTGGGCACGGTCGATACCTCCGAATCTTGAAATCAAGGGATCTCCTGTAGTGTCTATCACAAAAATTTTCGAAGTCAGGTTTTCAGGCAGGACCTTCTCTGGACCTGGTTCATGTGACTGATGAGGATGGCGTGATGAGCCATCGTGACGTCGCCGTGAGTGAGAGGATTGGTGACTGCGTCTATGATGATGACTGGAGCAATGCCTTTTTTCGGGCCTCTGACGGTCGTCGTGCGATTCTTCATTCTTGTGTTTTCTCCTTTTGTCCCCTGAGCTGCCTTTTACAACGGGCTGGTTGGTCTTGAAGGACGAGAACTTCGGAACAGTAAGCCTTGAGTTGTCATCACTGTCTGAGCTAGCCATTGCAATGCGCGCCAGTGTTGAGCGCACGCGCTGGGTGACGGTCAGGTCATGGGAGTTAACATAGGATCCCAGACGACAGTACTGGAACCAAAGTGAATCGTAAAAACAGAAGATGATGGATGGACGATTGGACGCACGCAGCTGTCCCACGCTCACTGTACGGACCCACTGTAGCTCCCATGTTTGACCCGTAATACCAGGCACAGACAACTAACTTCACCCGTTGTAACTCCGTACAGCTCCCTAGCTCCCTGGAGTCTAGTGAGTATAGAGTCTGTACTGTATGTCAATAATCTTCACACCCGGAGCCCATCTTTCGCAACTTTTCCATATCCTTCTAGTTCAACCATCTGAATTTCCATCGGCGCCTCAGCGTTTTTGATCCCGTCGGCAGCTCATCTTGTATGTCTTTCGCACCTACTACCGTAACTCAGTCGCTCACTTCCACCAACTCACGAACCCGAAAGAGCTCCCTTCGCCTCGGCTCCGTGGCTTAAACCTCATGGACGTTTCCACCCTCTCCTCCCCTTGGATTCTGCTTCCCACCATCTTCACAGTCCTCATCGCACTCAACATGGGGCTCTTCAGCAAAAATATGATGCCCGTAGAAGGTAAGGTACGTCCTTTCCCATTGCCCACCTCTCGTCAATCAGCCTACTGACCTCGGTCCTGAACAGACGGTCCTCGTCACAGGTGCATCTGAAGGCACGGGCTTCTCCATCGCAACACAGCTCTCTGCCAAAGGCGCAAATATAATCCTCGTGTCACGAAATGTTCAAAAACTTGAAGAAGCTCTGAAAGCTGTTAAAGTATGCAAAACCTTCCCTTTCCGTGCCAACAAGCGTGAGCTGCTGACCCAAATATCACTTCAGGCTGCTGCGAAAAGTCCTTCCCAACGCTTCACCTACTTCTCCACCGACGTATCATCCCCCTCCTACGCTCCCTCCCTCGTCGCCGATGCCACAGCTTGGAACAACAACACATCTCCAGACATCGTATGGTGCGTAGCAGGCTTGTCAATTCCTCAGTTCTTTGTCGACATGGACATGGCCTCTCTCCGAAGCCAAATGGACGTCAACTTCTATGGAACCGCCGAAATGTCTCATGCCATACTGCGCGAATGGCTCTCCCCGAAAGCGCCTGTCTCCCAAGACCCCAAACATCTCATCATGACCACCAGCGCAGTAGCCTTGTATACCATTCCAGGCTACGCGCCATACGCACCCTCCAAATGGGCACTTCGAGGCCTCGCCGATACCCTCTCCCAAGAAGTCATGTTGTACCCGCAAAATGTCAAGATCCACGTCGTATATCCTGGCACCATCCTGTCAGCAGGATTTGAGCGCGAGCAAAAAGTCAAGCCGGAGATAACCAAGATTATAGAGGAGGCTGATCCAAAACAGACGCCCGATGAGGTCGCTTCCGCGGCGATACGGGGCTTGGAAAATGGTGACTACTTTATCACGGTGAATTGGTTAGGAAACTTGATGAAATGGGGCATGCTGGGCGGTTCTTTCCGTAATAACTGGGTGTTTGATACGCTTGGCGCCTGGTTGGTCAGCATTGTCTGGATTTTTGTCCAGGCTGATATACATGGGAAAATAAGAGCGTATGGCAAAAAGAACGGACATCCTAGTCTATACAATAAATGAAAAGGTGGACGAAACACACAAGTTCAGAAGTATACAGTGGGGTAACAGAGCCCAATGAAGTTCGTAATCGACCTATCCCCGATGAAGATATGTATAGTTCGCTATGCC
Source organism: Atkinsonella texensis (assembly GCA_001008035.1). Taxonomy (NCBI): domain Eukaryota; kingdom Fungi; phylum Ascomycota; class Sordariomycetes; order Hypocreales; family Clavicipitaceae; genus Atkinsonella; species Atkinsonella texensis. Next base: position 31,037 of record KQ061701.1, read on the forward strand.
GAATCATAATAAATAATACCACCGTTTGAAACCTCTAAACGCCGCTCCATTTACTAAATTTGACATATCTCTTATACGTTTCCCTAAGGATAGCTCTTCCGCTGGCATCCATAGCATCGTTCAGAATCTTCCTGCCTTCTGGAGGGGTGATATCAAAAATTGCATTCATCGCTGGCTCCAACGCTACTCGCACCGGCAACGGCACGCTCGACTCCAGCTGTAATTTGACGTACTGGACAAGTATAAGATACATGTGCCTTCCTGCTGAGCGTTTTGCGGCATCTGTAGCCGAGTCCAGAGAACCGTGCAATTGAGAGCGAGGCACAGTACCTGCAGTTGGTTCGCAGATAAGGGTGATAAGTCTAGCGTATGAAGGAGCCCGGGCTTCCTGTGCGACAGTGTCTTTGGAGTATTTCGATGAGGAGGATTGCCGAACAATCAGAGTTTGGAGTAGGATTTGCATCGTGCCGACAACGAGATGAAAATGGCCCTCAAGGCGGATGCGGTGCTTTTTGATAATCACTTCGAATAATTTGCATAGCCATGAGAAGGATGGGGCATGCTGGTCCGAATTCCCAAGACTAGCAAGTTTGCAAACCATGCTAAGCGTAAGTTCGATGTTCCATTGACTCATACACTGCGGTCGCTTTTCTAAAAGAGTTCGGAGCAGCCGACACATGATGAATGGGTGAGCAGCTTGCTTCAACAGCGAGGAGCACAATTCGCTGTGCACCATGCTCAAGTTGAAGCCATCCTGTGTTTGCACAAGAAATTCGGACGAGGCTAATCATATGTCAGTATTATACAGTCTTGTTTCTCAGAACTCGATAATATCTGGCGAAAGCTTACCCAGAAGATCGTTGACCACTTGTTCAATGGCTAGGAGCTGACCATCTGTATCGCATCCATTTTTATATCCATCCACCAATCCGGAGAGAAAACCAAGCTTAGACTGAGCGTCCATCTTGAGAGTGGCGGTCTCAACTAGCTCCTTCAGCAGTGACTCGCGACGACTGCTAGGTAATTTTGTGAGATTATCAAAAGAGGTGAGTTGAGAAGCCTGAAACACATTTGACGGAAGTTTTCGCAGGAATGTGTAAAGTCTCCATGCTTTGATACTATCATGTCGCATAGCTTCTTTAGTGCGTTTTTCAATTCTACGGACGGATGAGGACTGTAGCTCTGGATACCCAAATGACTTAGGGGCTCCAATTGCTGCATCAGTGGCAGTTAAAATAAAATGTTCCAAGTGCGTGTCAATCATATTCAACGACTTCTTACTAGAGGCACATGAAGCAATGACTTTCGCAACGCACTTTTCCGTGGCCTCTTGAGTCTGCACGAATAAGGATTCCAACTCCTTTTTGGAGCGAGCATTGGCAGACTCTGAAAGTTTTGTGCCGAGACACTTAAGCAGAGTGATATGAAAAGCTGCCATGTCAATTCTGTCAGTCTTCTCAGCTGCAATTCGCTTCTCACATTTTGAAAGAAAGCTGGACGCCCCTCGAAAATATTCCAAGCTGCGCTCGTCTACATGGTTTGCCATTTGCCTCAAAATAGCGGTAGCCATAGTAGTGAACCTCTCGATGAACTCAAGTAACAACTCTTCACCGCCTTGAGAAAGCAATAATGTGTCTGACAAGGCCTCTGAGCACTCAACGAGATGTGAAAATTGAAGGCCATCATAGAAGGTTGGACGTTTCACAATTTTCGCACTGAGTCCCAGAAGCAATTTCCATGCAGACAAATTCACGTCTGCTGAAGATTTCGCCATCGAAGACTGCCCTCTGACCAATATTTTCATGATTCTTTCTCTCTGTGAGCGGTCCAGCGATTCCAACGGCAGGGTTGAAAGAACCCTCATCCACATCTGCCCATTCTCGCCAGGCCAAGCTTTTACCATTTGCGACTCGTCAAGTGCTGTAATAAGTCGGTCTATCAAAAATCTTGTAAGACTCAAATCGTTAAGATTGATATCATTACAGAGCAGTGCGTCCCACAAAGTTGCACGTCCAGCGGTAATAGCGTTAGGCGTCGAGAGAGCATCAGCCAGAGCCAATGGCAACTTTTTGGACTTTGCAAAGTATAACTTCACAAATCGGGTAGACCCATGAAGAATCCATGCCAGGTATTGCTGGTGCCCAATTTTCTCATCAAACGCCGCGTTGATGCCAACGGGTAGCATGATTGTTCCTTCAAAGACGTTGGTAGAAGATATATCGGTGGCTAGTCGTTGCGACCACGCCTCAACCAAACTTGCAGCCTCTTCCAGATGAGCGTCGTCAGGTGAGAAAATGTCCCAAAATCTGCAGCAGCATTTAAAAGCTTCATAAGATTCAGTCGTTAGGAGAGACGACTGTTTAGTGGTCTCAGTCAGGCGCTTCTTGACTCTGGCCCATATGCTACTTCGCTCACTGGGAGATACCCATGTGGCAGCTGCGGATACAGCTCGCCATCGCAGAGCACAAAGTGCAGATGAAACTTTGATCTCATCGACCAAATCAAACAATTGCTGGCCGATGGCGTTAGTGTATTGTTCGCTGTGCACTGACTGGGCGACCGTTGCCGCGAACACTGAGATTGCTTGCGGATTGGAAGCGGATGAATTGTCCTTGACCCAAGCAACAATTTCAACCAGGCGCTGCGGAGACATTTCTGCCTCCAAAAACTCTTGCATTGAATTTCTTTGTGACCACCAATTGTGAGCAACGGCAAACCAGGGCGACTTGTCATGAAGCCTCTGATTTTCAGCTTCGCAAAGTTGTTCAAACCACAATTGCAAAAAGCCTGGCATGTCACGTCGGGACCGGAAACCATCCCTTATAGCTTCAATGACCTCAACTATTACTGATGCATGATTTGTGTCGTTGTCCTTTGAAGATATCCTCTCGCATATATCCTTCAGTAACTGGACACCCTGCTCGGATAGTTGGAACACATCCATATCGCAGTGAGCAATCTTGGCGACTAAGAACCATTCGGTGCTCTTGTGCAGAGCATATTCTTGACATATCTTGCGTAAATCGACCAGGGATATCGGAGTGAACTTCTCAAGAGCCTGATCTAGAATGTTTCGCATGAGAAAATTGCGATCAGGTCGGTCTGCAATTGCATGTTCGATAATTTGAAAGACTTGTTTGATCCATTCTACGTCATCCTTGCGAGACCCTCCTTCAACCATGCCCTTATAAGCACTTGAAGCGATGAAGTACAAGGCTGGCGCAGCTATATCTTTCATTTCGCGGCATGATTTCAAAGCTGTCTTGAAATCTCCAACCTCTCGGTTGTTCATGAATGCGGCCCGACAGGGAAGCGCTAGATTACAATGCATGAAATGCTGCAGGCCCAACAGCCAACTCTGCTTCAACTTGTCCTCAATAGAGACAAGTCTCGATGATTTGAATACCCCTAGCTGTGCCAAAATGACCGCAGCTGGCTTAAAAATGTGTGCGGCCACTTGAGACACATCGTCAGGGCCTTGGAGATGAAGGTCCCAGATGGAGGTAACAACCTGGATCCAACACTCGCTGCCTGTCACCTGTTCGGCCATGCCGTCAGACAAGAGTTGTTGACAGATTCTTAAAGCGGGAATAGCGATGGCTGTTGCATCTGAGGCTGATGTACAGAACAGAGATTTGATGTGTTCGGCTCCGAGCTTGTCCCGAGAATATATCTCTGCAGTATCGCTCAGTCGATCAAGTAGGCGCTTCAGTGACACAAAAAGAGACTGAGCAGTGTCTAGACACCCCTGTTGGCTTCTCAAGATGTCTATTGAGAGAGTTGATGTCGATCGCTTGCGTTTCGCTAACAAGGATTTGTGCGTGGACTCGACCGGCTTAGCTACGTCTTCTAGCGTGTGTTGTAGTATCGAAAGGAATTTCCTATCCGCAAGAGATTTTGCGAGTGAAAATAGAGGTATTCTCTGCAAAACGCAATCAATGATCGTCCAAGTTAGAGGGTATCGTCGCATTTTCTCAGCTGCTTCTGAGGAGCCGTTCATGGATTTCAAAAGCCACCGCAGACTACTTTCTTCGGCAGCATGAAAATTGTTCCGAGGACTCGCGACTAAGAGATTCCATAATGATTGGAGATTTTCGCCATTCTCGCCCGGGCCATTCTGATCTAGGCCTCTCACTGTTTTGATGAGGTCCATATTGTCCTATATTGGTTAACTGTCGCTCATACCATTGCTAAAAAGCCAACGTACCATGCTCGGATATTTCCTCCTAAACAACATGCACAATTCGTAAGAAGAGAAGAAGATCCGGCGCAGATCAAATTCTGATTCAAGCTACAAATGTTCAATTAGGAAGCCAAAAAAAAAAAAAAAAAAAGTAATGAAAAGAAGTCCAATCCTGTCGGTCCCACGATAACTCGCTCCTGCTGCTGCAGCTACCCGCTGATCAGTGAACCAAAAATTCCAAAAATTCTGCCGGGCAAGCAACCCACATGCCACCGATTGCGTTCTCACCGCTCTCGGGTAACATGGGCCATCCGCCGACTGCTTTTCGTGAGGTTGACATCAGAGTCTCCAAAGTAGCTGCTGATAGCTCGAAGCCACAGTCCCCTCACAACAATCCTGCCATCAATGTAAGTCATCAGAGGCAATTCTTTGCTAAAAATTGCTGTTGAGTGCTGATGCGCACATGACTAGAATCCACAATGGCTGAGTCTGCGACTGCATCTGCGCCATCAAGCGCCATTTCCAGACCCGTGAGCGAGGCTCTCCTCAACGAGAAGGTAATGTCAATTCAATACGAAAATATACACGAGCGTCGTCATCTAATCGAACCGGTCTTAGTGGGATCGCTGCCTGTCAAATCTCCTTGTTAAGTCTGCAATTGGTCTTAGTTTCGGTGTTGTCTTCTCCGTTCTCTTATTCAAGCGACGAGCCTTCCCTGCCTTCATCGGCGCTGGCTTCGGTGCCGGCCGAGCTTACGAGGAGTGCAACGCCAACTTGAAATTGGCCGCTCGCGATCTCAAGAAGCAAAGCACATAATCATTACTTTATTCAACGATCAACGCAACACCATTGTATATCACAGAGACGGGGAGCGAAGTATAACGGGAGCAAACCGGATAGATTACGGCATGGGTTCATTGAAGAACTCCGCAAAGGATTAGCTAACTAGCCTAAAGAAAAGAGCCAACTTCTTTGTACAAGATATCACAATCCTCAATCGTCCTCTTTTCACAAGCATACGAGACGCGATTACGGCTCGGAATCTTCGGAATCTTGAGCCTCCAAATCACAATTCTCATTATGGTATACCACCCTGTCGAATCGTCGTGTCGCTGATCCGGGCACCTGTTCTCGTGATGTGCAGGATGAGGGGGAACCCAGTTCGCCCAAAATGGGCCCTTCACTCTCTAAGGTGTGCTCCAGAGCTTGACTATTCGTTTGTCGACACATGCTTGTAGGGTTCGGATTCAAGTCTCCTGCGTGTCTTTCTTGTGCAAGATTGTTATTACTTGGAATCGTCAGTGGCATCAATTTCTTGAGGCTTCTAAACTCCCTCCCGACATCTTCCGCAATGGGCACGCTTCGTCGTCGAATTTGGTCGAAGAAGTTCTCGTCGTCTCGATACGGCCTTGGGGGACCAGCATCCTATTGCTCCCTCCAAGATCCTCCCCATGTTGTTCGCGCATCGCTTCCATCGGGCTTATGCGAATGCTTAAGGCTGATGCAAACTAGTATTAAGACTGCTAGGAACGAAACAAGGATGAGCACAGCTGTTGCTAGGAATATGATCTCCAGCCTGATGTTATGTGCCTGGTTGTCGGAATAGGTCATATGGCCTCCTTGTTGCCAGTATTTGTTCAATGAGGTGTGCTGGCCGTCGCACAGATACCCTCGAAAGCTACCGCAAGAGTGCAGCTCTGGAAAGAGGGCAGGAACGGCTGGGATTGGTCCAAAGCTGCAATAGTCAGATGTAAATAGTAGCAGGGTGGGTGCATGGAATTATCAAATATCATAGGTGGGAGACGGATGCATTATGCATTGCAGGCAGATCATAGTGTCGCCAGCTGCTATTTTTTGACGTTCAAATGTTCTTGTACACGCAAGAACTATCGAGGGTCATATGCTCGTCGCGCCTTGATATTTTTTCAACGAGCTTCTACGGGTGAATCTTCCAAGCGTTGTATCAGGGAAAGAACCTTCCGTCCACAAAATATGAGCTAGAGCAAAGCAAAGCAGAGCAGAGCAGAGCAGAGCAGAGCCGAGCCGAGAGGTAAGATTACGTCCTTCATCACCACGGGCAAGCTGACGCACTTCAGATACCCCACTGCCTTACCGATTCGTCAGCATGCTCACGACGATTTGTATTACTACCAAAATCGAACAAGCAAGCCCAGATGATCTGTCGGGAGTACCGCAAAATCGAAGAGATACATGAGAACCTCGCCGTAATTATGAATGCAGTAAAATCAGTTACTCTGGCACGCAAATATGACCGGTAGCAAGTTGGCGAAATCGTTACCGGTTGATTAATCGTGCCCGAATGTATGTGTGTGAAGGAAAAAGAAGAAAGAGAAGAAATCCAGCATGGCAATACCCTTGGGATTAGTAAAAGCCGGCGCAGCAGAGCTCATCACGTGACTGACATGGTCCCACCATCAGAGAAAACGAAATTCTCTCGCTGCAAATCGTGCTGTCTCTTCTCCTCCAACACCTTTCTTTGTCAACACCAACTCATTCAAACCTGAGCACCTGAGTCCATGACTGGGCCATGCAAGTGCATTGGGTCTCAGTCATCATTTGAAGCGTCTTAATCATGGCGCCATTGTGCTTCGAAAACGACCAAGGACTTTGTTTATTTGTGCGAAGAGATTGGTACGAGATTTTGGAAGAGCAGTCATTTTGGCTTTGATTATCTTGCGTCGTGACATACCCACAATTTGCCTACACCTCGCTGCTCTCGATGCGCAAGTGTGTAACTTTTTATTTTTCGTTCGTACGTGGGAGAACAATCCAAGGTCTAGACAACCGGTCCGCTCCACCCTGAGTCCATAGATACAACGTGTGGCTTCAGGACTAAAATCGGGCACACATGTTTTCATCAATGTAGCGTATGCTTTATCTCTTTCTTGAATGTACAGACTCATGCTCATCGTTATTCGTATCTGAGACCTGCTAGCCATATGGCACCTGAGACTTGTTCAAATTTGTCCTCCAAAAATTATGCTCTCGTTAATAAATGACAAAAGAAATTTGGCTACCAGGCGGCCCGTGTATAGAAATGAGGTGTCAATAGGACGGGTATTCTTGTCCCTGTTCATAATGATCTCGTCGTCAGCGAGAAACTGGAGATCTTGCCCTGTAGCAGAAAAGCTATTAGCACTCAATCTCTATTAGGGTGTTATAGGCAGGTGCGGTCAACTCACAATCCTCTCCATGGAACAACTCCCTCATGCTTCTGACCATTTCTACCGCTGGACCATCTAGTTCCCTCTGTTCCATGAAACTGTTGTCGAACAGCGGATTGAAACTCTTAGTGTTTGCATCCTTGGCATGCGTCTGATAAATGTTGTGGAATTGGTACGCAAATTGCTTGAACGGCATATTCTCCACCTCTTTACATATATTAAGCGCAAAGTTCTGAGCATATTCCGGCGGCGATATGTTTCTCTGATTAATTTCGTTTTGCGAGAGTGCAAAGTTCTCAGCTGTCGTCTCGACAGCTTCCATAAAGAGACAAAGTACTAGAAAGGCAGCTGTGCAGGGTGCCCATTCTCGACGATGCTTGGGTTTCAGGGACTTGGTGAACATGTCGAAAATGTGCTGCATCTCGCGCATAATGAGCTCGTCGACAAGAGACTTGATCTGGCGGGCGAGCACTCGCGGTGTTACCCAGGGCGTGTTCTGGGGCACAAGGCCAGATTTTCGAAGGGTCACGATGGATTTATTGGTGAGGCATAAGTGTCGGGTCATGATGTAGTGCATGGCATAGATGGATAGAGCGCGCTTGACTAAGGGAGACTTGACGCTTGTTAGGCATTGGACAGCGTTTACGGCAAAGTTTCAGCTACTTCGTGCGAAGCTGAAGGTGATGGGAACTTGGCGGACTTACATCAGATTGTTTTGCATATGTCTGAACAATTCTCAAAATCTTCATTGGCAACTGAGTGCTCCTTAATGAGTCAGTGACTTGCTCAGCATAGAAAGGCTCATTGATTATGTCTTTGATGTACGCCTTTACTCTCTTGCGCAAGCCATCTCTCTGCGCAGATGTGTTAAACTCGAGGCCGATGGGGGCACTGCCGTTTGATTGCAGACTGGGTCGACCCTGTTGTGAACTCATATGCCAATGTTGCAGCACGTCACACGTCTTGGCTGTGAAAAACTTGGCTTTGATGCTCAACACAGCGCTAAAGCGCAGTCCAGAGAATAACTCGACGTCGCATGGTTGCTCGACACCGTCCACGTGGAACCCGTCCACATTGTCCTTCAAGAACTTGACCATCTCCTCCTTCTTGAAGTGAGCGCGAATAAAGTCGGGAAACAAAACAGGAATAAAGTCTTGGAATTGCCAGCATACTACTTGGGGAACATGTAGCATGAGCCTGGTGCACTGCTTGCATGGCCGCTCCTTGTCACACTTGACTTTCCGGCTATGACAGTAGAAGCAGGCACCTAGTCTGCGGACTTGGAGAGCATTTTCTTTCGTTTCGTTGGCGAGAGGGCCCTTTCTGCCACGATGGGTCGCCCGCATGGCCTCGAAACACTCAAATGGGTTCAGGCGGCCGGCCTGGGCGTTGATAGAGTTTGGTGTCATGATGACGAATTTGCCTGATGATGCTGCTTTGCGCTTCTCGACCTTGCCATCTTTTACTTTGCGTATCGAAAGGGGTGATTTTGATGGGGATGATGATGATGACAATGATGTTTCAACTTTGATGGGCGGTGATCTGGGTGGCGAGGATACAGACGAGGCAGTTGGTGTGCTGTTTATGTAAGGCGACGGAATCAAATCCTCGAAACAGACGAGCTGTGCATTCGTGGCATTCGGACTATTAGCGTTCCACGAAGTTATCATCATGGGATCCTGCGGAAAGATAGGCTGCGTCGTCAGGTTGTCTGTCTGCGCAACCGTAGAGGGTTGTTCCGCCGACGAGAAGAAGTCTGCCTGGAAATTGGTCATATAAGGCGCCAAATCTATTGAGGCATCATGACTTCGTCAGTTCTGATCGTTTTACTCGATATAATGCACTCTCTCTTCTTCCTTTTCTTCTCTCGAAATTCTCATTTATTCGTCTCCAGAACATATTGAACTCACCATTCAATTCATGCTGTATCAAGTCACTCTCCGCCCCTGCAAAGAGGAATTCTTGAGAAGTTAAGAAAGGATTTGCTCCCGAGCTCGTCGTTCCAAGCGGTGTGCCGTTGTTGTTCGCCATGGATTGGCTGCTGAATTGATCGTTCTGTTCCGGAAATGCAACCAGCGACAAAGGCGAGACTGAAGCCTGGGGCGGCGTCAAGTGTGGATAGCCAACGATGGCATACCCGTTCAAGCTCCCGCTGACAGGACTGGAGAGAAATCCTACCGAGCCTGGCGCCGATGCACCGCTGGAGTAATCCAGGTACTGCCATGATTCATCGTCACCGGCGGAGTCGAAATCGTAGAGTGATGAGTGAGCGGACGTGTGGGAAGTAACTGATGCCATGATGTTGCCAAGAACCTCCGGTCCTTAAGATTCCAGCCGATACTTCTCGTCTTGCTTCTTCTTCTGAAACTCAGATCTTGTCGCTCACGCCGATGAACTAACTGCTGGTTCGCTCTACAATCGGCAGGCCGCTTTAACAGGTGTAATGGAAACGTGATGGTTTTGTGTCCGCTGTTTGTCACAACGCATCGATTATCGTCAGCGCTGAGTTGGCGACCGGTTTCTTTGACATGGACCGAATTATGAGACTTGCAGAGTACGCTATAATATGCAAGTCGCATAGCACGCTATAATATGCAAGTCGCATAGCAAAAGACAACATCACGGGATGCTACGAGTTAATATAAGCTCACAGTGTATTGGAAGACATGGCGCTAAGCCTAAATAGAACACCGAACGACCAGGGTTGGAGGAGCAGGCTGAATGGGAAGGCGCAACGATGCAGACCGAATCAACGCTTTAGTGGCCGAGCATCTTATCCCGACGGGCTGACCGCTTGGCTGCAGGGCAACAAGGCAACAAGGCAACAAAGGTAATCTGACGCCAATTGTTGACTGGGTTCTGTAGCCCCCACTGCCATCTATCGCTTTCTAGTCCTCTTGACACTCTCTTCTGTACGAAATGGGGAATTTTATGTCTCTTGTCCCCCCGGTTTTTCTTCCAAGTTGAATGTATTGCCGGGGCACGCAACGTAAACAATTCTCTAGGGTGCCGAAGGCGTGGTATTCCCTTGGACATGTTGAACAACCCTCGGCGAGAGAAGAATAGTGAACAAGGACAATAGTAGTGATGTTGTCGGTTAATCGGCATTTGGCGTAGCAAAGAGAGACAAGAGGAACAAATTCTTCCACGCACCGTTTCTCGGGTTCAACCGGGTACGGATCATGACGCAGGCCGAATCCTGCATGCTATTACGGTGCGGAACAATACCACGCGAATTGGGCGACTGACAATTGCCGTCTGCTGGACTAGGGAGAATCTGATGCGAGCGGATACGGGGGGCAGCTGGCATCACTCGAAACAATGTCCGTGGTACTTAATAAATATCCTTCTCCGGAGCTCCTCTGGGTCCCTGCAAAACAACTTCTTTCCACAGTGCAAGTTTCGATCCGATGAATGCCCCAGGCGCTCTATGGAAGGGCAGAACGGGACTGGTACTGTATGAGAAGCGTGAAGACGCATTCCGGTGGTAGAGCGAAGGATTTATTCCTTAAGAGTGAATCGGAGGCATACGCTCAATTTGATAACTTCTCTCCCGCTACGGGAACGCGTGGGTGTATTCTGACGATACAAGTAAGCTGAGAAACATACACATTCGATTGGATGGTTAACAGCATTCAGAAAGAAAGCAAAATCATTTGTGCGTAGTAACTATATAGTGTGTATGACCAAAATCTTTACATGACCGTGCCTGGCCACCGCCAACTGACGCGATACGTTAGCACTACGTCCAAGTGCGGCGACATTGCAACCTCCGACAGTTACTCGTACAACTCTCACCAGCACGATGATCCAAGGCAAATCCCTCAACAGAACAGTTGCTTGCGAATCATGCTAGAGCCAAAATCGAGCAAAACCAAACCAGGAAAAAAGTAAATACACAATATGATCCATATAAGCGGCCACCCGCATTGACCAGGCAGAAAAGGGATTGTATCCGCCTGCCGCATCCTCTTCGTTTGGAAACAAAAATATAGTTGCTTCCCGCAACAATCGTACCAGCCGTGTTGAGGGGGCCCTCCAGTTCCAGAGAAAGGGCCAGTCAGCGCGTACGCACAAGTTTTAAGAGACGTCATCATAAGGCATATCCACTTCCTCTCCGTAGCCGTAAAGGTTGCATAGCCATGCAGCCATGTAGCTATAACACTGTATCATCCAAAACAAACATGGTAATAACGGGAGTCAGGGCCTCTAGCGACAAAGGAGTCGTGTAAGAGTCCTCCCCGCTCCCTTTCTCATTCATCCTTCTTTTCAATCTTGCAATCCGATCTTAAGGAAAACACCTCCTACCAGGGTTGTTTTCAGTCAGATTGTGCTGCACATATGACGATCTGGTGCATGCTAAAACGTGGAAGTTGTCGACATAAAGCCGCAACGAAAAATTTAGGATCGGTATCGCCCCTTGGTGCGCTCCAGAATCCTGGTTTCTGTATCAACGTATAATCGGTCAAGGTAGTCCATGGCCGATGCATCCTTGAGGATTTTGGCGACTTGAATTCCTGCCGAAATGAGCTGCAAAATGTTTCGGTCGTCTTTTAATGGACGACTTTGGTGTTTTGCGGCGTGACGCATCTCGAGTGAGTTCTCCAGGATCGTCACTAACTGCTTGATCTGACCATTGTACAGCACCCTAGCGGGAATGCGTCGCTTGGTGGCCAGTCGTTTGAGCAAGTACACCCACTCTGTCCATTCTCGGTCTTGTGGCCGTTCCACAGGTCTCATGTCCTGCGTCAGCGGGATGGGAAACTGGTATTTGGCGACAAAGTCAAAGGCGCATTGTGACAATCGGTCGTTGACTTGATTCAGCACGGCGTCCTGCTCCTGGACATGGAGATTGGTGGGCAAGTGTGGCAGCTCCCGCTCTTGCATTTCGATTACTTCTTGTGGAGGGCGTTGGAGGAATTGGTGAGGACCATCAAACTCATCTCGGTTCGACGGCCGACGTTGGGATCCTCGCTTGCCGCCGGATCGTGACTTTTGGTTGGGACTGCTCAAACCCATGACGTTATCAACAGAGTAATCCGACAGGCTGGGCGACGTCACGATGTCTTCAAGCGACCCGGTGGGCGAGTAACCGTCATGACTATCCCACGACCCAGCCTTGCCTGAGTGCTGATAAGCGCTTAGAGTGGCACGACCCACGGATGATGAGCCTACAAGTTGGGGGCGAGAGGCAAAACTGGAAGTAGACGAGACGTCGGCTCGTGAGTTGAAGATGTGGGAATTCCGAGGGATGACGGTAGTCTGGTTGTAAGAGTTCCCATTGTAATTAATGCCGCTAAATCGCAATGTTAATCAAGGTATTCTCAAGAATGGGTTCTTCCATAATTAGGTTCTGGTTCTTACTTCGGATGAGCGTAAATTCCATGGCCGAAGCTGGCGGTACCGTACGGATCAGCCAACGCACTGCGCACATTGTTAGTTTGATGCAGCATTACCAGGCATGGGGATGTTGATCCCGCACCTCTGAGATTTGTTCCAAGGGTCTCTGGAAACGAGAGAATTAGTGTAGGCCAACGTGGATGGCGGCATCTCTCCTGTCATCATGCTGTAATGTCACAGATTCGCGAAACTTAGGGCCACTGCTGGAGGACCTGATTCCAACGGAATAGACTACCCAGAAGAACGGAATAGATTTTAGTACGAGAAACGATGGACTGAAAAAGACAAGTTCACCACACGCGCACTGAAGCTAGCGTATGGCTGTTCCGACGGAAGTTTTTTTGTTCTCTCTCCGAGGACTGGTAGTCTAAAGCAAAGCAGTGACTGAATGTTTCACCGCACAGGACAATATTCCAGGTGAGTCCGGTATTTCTCTCTTGGAGACAATCAATCCAACTGGTTTGAGCAATGCACGAAAATCGATGACAATCCTGGGTAATATTTCCGGGGGCTGCTGGGAGCGGTGTGATCCGAAGGGCAGGTGAGCAAAAATGTCCACACCTGCAATGACCAAGTCGACGGGAAATGGTCGCTTGGTGCGATAGCAAAGCACTAAATCAAGTGCAGTATACTCCGTAATAATAGTCCTGGGTCTTATCCACGGCTGGATAGCCTATTGGCATGACTCCGTGGAAAGGCAACAATCAAATGGAATAGAGAAGGGTGTAGAGAAACACGGCCTACAGTAGGGGGAGGATGAGGGCCGAAGTGTGATGGAAGATATAGATTTAGAAAGCTGGGGTGAAGGGTAAAAGGAAGAAGAGAATTAGCGAGTCTTCAGACGGAGGACAGGCGGAGGAATGTAGATATTATATGTTCCATCGTGAACTGCCACGCCACCCGAGATGGAGCAGATATGCGTCAAGCCGAGCAGGTAAGGCGAGTCAGAGCCTGCAAGACCAGGTAGGGCAGGATAAGGCAGCGGGGGAACCGGGAAGCACCCAAACCACGACCAGGAAACCCTTGTCGAGTCTCGAGACCGATGGCCGTCTAGGACGAGAATACGGAGTAGTTGTGGCATGATTAATTTGCGAGCAGTAAGCCAGGAGCCTGGTGCGGCGGATCATCAAGAAGTCACGGTACTTGGGTTGGAGCCCCCGGCTGTATGCCCTGCATTCCCTGCATGCCCTGTATGCCCAACAAAGCGCAGAAAGACGTGCGCTGCCCAATCGCCCGCCGTTCCTTGGCTCCCTACAGTGTATGCACATCCCTCAATTACGGAGTCAATTATGGTATCAATTGATTCCTGTGCTTTCCACCTTCGCCGGCTCCCTTTGTATTAATAGGATTCTGCACCGCGAACTCACCCGCCTCCTTGGAAAGTTGGGTTCTCGCATAGTGCCGTTAGAATTTCGCAATCGTATCAGGCGGTGAGACAGCGACGTGGACAGAGCTCGAGGTCATGGTACTTGTGTGTGGGCTGGGGCTGGTCACTCGTACACTCGTACACTCGGAATCGAGGAATCGAGGACTCGAGGACTCAAATGAGCGGCCACGGAATTCTGACTTGTGATTTGCGCGGAGTGCATTGTAAAGGCTGCACCAACGTTCTTACAGTACTGTTCCTGGGACGGCAACTGGCTGGCATCATGCCAGCAGCTTTGGCCCTGATCAAGGCACCAGCGCCCGAGTGGCCAATTTTGGGTATCACAAGGGCGCTCAGCGGCAAGACCCTGCTTTGCATGTCGAACCTTGGACAGTGCTCCATCTGGTGATAATCTCACTGCGGGCGGCGCATGCACGCCATTTTCCTCATGAAGAAACCGATACTATTATGGGAGTGTGCCTGTACTCTGCTTGCATGTACGATGTCCGACCGCTGCGCCCTGCTGTGGATACGTGTGCTGGTCGAAGCAAGAGTATCTCGTACACATACACGCCGTATCATGGACGTGATAGACAACAGATGGACGGGGCCATCTTCGGTTGGCAGCCCAAACGAAAAACGAAACAATGGCTGGCGTCAGGCATAAGCGAGCTGGGGTTTACTTGCATCGCCATGCTTTTGCATCATCAAACCACCAAGCATCATGGCCCCTTCCTCCACATGTCTCGTCTGGGAATTCGGCTCTTTCCTGTCAGATCGCCCGTGCCACAGCGCAATCATCTGGTACCACCTGGCGGCAGGCGGTGGTCAGTTGCCAGCTTCCAGTCTTGAATCGCCAAGTCGTCAAGTCGTCAACCGGATGTAACTCTGTAGCGCCAAGATCTATTAGTGCTGATGTCGAATATTTCTCGGCCATTTGTCCTCTTCACACACATCACGAATGTGCGATTGCAATAGGACCCAAGATAATTGCGAGCCAACAGTCTCTACCCATCTTCTCTTGTCCAGCAGACGGAAGAAGTTCAACACGTTGACCAGACCAGGTGCACGCGACGTGCAAAACTCATCAGCACCGCTCACCATGAGAAGCAACCCAATTGAAGGGTCGACCTGCACTCTGTACCTGCAGTCAAATTGGCGCCCCTACGTCACCCACAGATA
Source organism: Atkinsonella texensis (assembly GCA_001008035.1). Lineage (NCBI taxonomy): Eukaryota > Fungi > Ascomycota > Sordariomycetes > Hypocreales > Clavicipitaceae > Atkinsonella > Atkinsonella texensis. Next base: position 46,353 of record KQ061701.1, read on the forward strand.
CAATACTAGTAGATGACCGAGGCAATTGGGCATCATTTCGGCATTGCCCGACTCAGTGGCTTACTAGTCGCGCACCATCAGTCCCAACCAACCACTATCCAGGAAACAGTCAGCCCCATTGGATATTCCGCAATATTCGGTCCTAGTTCATAGTGAACGCGGATGGACCCCCTAAACATGAATGATCCAAGACCGACACTCGGGTGCTACAGCTGCCTTTCAAAACGCCGATACATACGCCTTCAGGGCTGTCGCACTGGCCTACAATGGAAGTTGAACAAACTGCCGCCAGTCCACAAGCCCGAAGGCTTGTACAGTGGATTTGCTGTGCGAGGACTTTCTCGTGCCCCCGGTGCTTGCCGCGCTAATTCGCGTTTAGGATACACTTGCCATTCAAAACAACTGATCTTATTCCTCACGATGCCCAATCACACCACATCGGTGCCTCTTTCGTCCTCTTTGGTTCTAGGTGAATTGAGCTGGGACGGTAAATCAACGTCATATTACGGAGTACTCGGTACTTCAACCAATAAATAATTAAGAAGGCGTTACAGCTGAGGTGCCGTACGAATCTGATACCTGTCAGGGTCGAAGGTTTGCGGCGCATTAATAAGAACTTGCACATAATGGGTGGCTGGACTACTCCACCCAAGCCCACCAAGGCTCACCGTCATTTACCCCACGCACTTTCCATCGCAAGGACTATACTAATTCGAGCTGGCAACCGTACCGGTATTTTGAATTCATTGCAGTCACTCATTGGCACACACCAACCGGGCTGTTTTATAATACCCGATACTGCTGGGGCAACTATGTCGGCTTCCATGGCCGAACGAATGCCCTTCAGCTAATCGGCTTCAAAGAAAGGCTGATGAGACCAAATAACATGACAATAATGGCCCGTGACAATGACAGTTTAATGGCAAATTATGACTTGGCCATATTGAAGTGTTACCCGCATGGTTCCTGGCTTGCCTTCCTATCTGACTGTTTTTTTACTTCCCCAGCTTTGCCTGTCCTCGGGCTGACCGGAGGCGACGGAATGTGAGGAACGACGTTCTGAGGAGGCCGGAATATTTCAAAGCTTGAGCCTTTCGGAATGAAGTCATTGTCCAGACGACTGTGCGCATGTACAGCTGAGACAGGCTGGACCAGCAGCCATTATGAACACCGCAAGCTCACCGCCGCGACTGATTGTAAACATGCTGACAGTAAAGTAAAATAGGTGGACAATATGCCTCACTCATGGCATTAGTTGATACAGCGCGGACTTAGGATCATGAAACGATGCCTACCAACTTACTTGATACGCGGAAAAATGTTCTTACGTATCAACTGGGATACCACGTGTCGGCAAATCCAGAAGGAGCGAACCGATAAGGAAGGGCGAGAGAGATAGGACACAGGACACGCGTGACCCGCCATCCAGCCACAATCCCACACACGTGCTGCGCGCCGTCCCGTTGACCGCCCCTCGATTTTTTGAATCCCTTTGAGTGCAGCATTAAGTGGGCTATCTGACCAATCATGACTAGCGGGTCTGAGGGATACGTGAATGGAGGCGAGAATCTCTCATAGGGGATATCAGAAGTCACGGGTCCTTTGAAGTCCTTCTCCTCAACCTGCACTCTATGCTGGCGTACAGTTTGGAGCCTGTCAAGCTGAAGTGCGTACTGGCTCGCACATCACACCGAGCGAGCCGGATGAATATGGTTCTGGGGGACCCTATTGAGTCACCCTACAAATCACGCATGGAGTTTTTTTTTGATTTGCTCCCACAACGGCGTTGTCCCGCTTCCAAGATCGCCAGCCACGTAATTACGAGACAAACAAGGTGGTTCAATCAGGGTGGTCACACTAGACAGCACATGCATGGGCCACAACGCATACACACACTTCTACGGAATACCTATTCGAACAGTTCTCCCACCTTCTTACCATCACGTTTGCCGAAGCTTGGCTGGACCAAGATAGTTCTGAATCATACTCTTCAGGACTTGACGCCGATCATCTTTACAAGTAAGTTGGCGGTAAATCAGCAACCGCAAGCAGACAAACAAACAAACAGCAAACTGGCATTTCAAATTTCACATTTCATCATGCGCGCGGAGCATGTCGCGCTAAGTTCTTTGCAAGGACTGAAGACGAGCAGAGCACCTCTTGCCAGCGAGCGGGGCGGAGAAAATGATTTATGACCAACAGACCAAAGGAGAAAATGTCTCGCAATCGTAGCCAGGCTTTGCCAAGCTAATTAGCTGCTTGTCCGCATCTGTAATATGTACGCGAGTCCCTATTGACCTCTCAAGCCCCCCTCTGCTAATCTCTAATGTCAGCCCGGATGGCAGCCTCCAGCATCTCAAGTATGCATTGCTTCGTTGTCTGCGGCCAGTGCTCCCACATCACGTCTCATTTCGCTCCCTGCCGTCCAGTGAGCGGTGAAGATCGATTGCGAGTCGCTGTCCCGTCTCCACCGAGCCACATTCTCCCTAGTCGGTATTATCTCTCATCATCAACGAAGGGAAACCGGTCACAACATCATCCCTGTAGCACCGGCGATTCAAGCACAATCACTCGCTATCAAAGTGCCAGCGCATTCATGCGGCACCCCGATGCCCCCTGTCGCCGACCCTCTTGGTGCGTCACTCGACAGGCCGTCTTGTGGGGCCACGCCGACACGAACGTGATGCAATTCTCACGGTCAGGCCTTCATCACGACAATAAAACCCGCATGCTCCCCGTGAGCCCAACCCATCCTTCCCAAGTTTACATTTTTCCTGCCCAATATCGCAGCCCAACTCCGAAGCAACCGACGCCGTACGCTTTCCCTTTTATTCTTCACAACCCTTTGCTCGTTAGTTTTAGGCCAACAAGCCTTTCCCGCTCCCACTACCTGATCTTGCCACCAAGAGACAGCCCAAAGGAACCTTGCCGTTTTTGAACAAGATCAACCCTCAGGACTCTTGAAATTCTCAGGCCCAGTTCTCCCAAAGCATTCGGGCATCCAATCCCATATCCTTTTGCCACAGGAACAGTAGTGTTTTGCCACTCGAATACTCAATCTGATCTAATTTGATCTCTGTGTGTTTGTTTGTCGCTCTACTACTCTAGGATACAATGCCAATTGCTCTTATTGTGTCTAACCCGGCAAACATGCCAGGCAACATGCCAGGTTACACTAGCTCAGTTGACCTCGATGAGGTTCAATCACACTCTAGGTACTGTTTTTCTTCCATTTCAGCTTCCAGGATATTTGCTTCAAAAAAAAATCATGTTGCTTCCAAAATCATGTATCTTTTCATTTTGTACTTATTGTTCTCTTTCAACACGGATCTTGCTCCCATGGATCTCATATGAACACGCTCCCACGGATCAAGCAGACCAATGGACCTCAAACAGCAATTTTTCATGCCACCAATGGACTTGGAGATACCAGGAACACAGTACTCGCCCAAGCCGGGCAAGGGACAGAAACAAGAAATTAATACAGATGCCATGTTCAAGACACATGAAGTGCAGGGCAGGATCTACAAAGCAACATGACAAGGGCAGCGACGACGTTAGCATTTGCCAAAGGAGCCGTTCATCGACCCAGGAATTCATTCAAACTCCCGCCGTGAACCCCCACCCACAAACATGCTTTCTCAAGTCTCGTTATCAGAAACAATTGGATCACAGATGACCCAATCTGTTTTAGATATCTGACGATTGGTAAGCGTCTGTCAAAGAACTAAACTGTTCTTGCAATCTAATTTGATTGCGTCGCAGCCGCGAAATGGATCAACTTGAAGACCACGTTGGACTAATGCCCTGATACTGAAAATTGGACCTTCCAATCCGCATCAACTACTTGGCTTGCTTTTAGACCTTTTGACGAACGAAGTTGCTGCTTTATGACGTCAATTCCAGAGCTGCAGCATTATGCGTGAACACTACCGATGAACGTTAGATTCGACAAATCCGAAGCCACCAAGTAGCTGACAGTCGCAAATCTATGGACGCAGCTTTGCAAATGGCTCCATGCACTCCATCCCGCGGAAAGCACAACATATCCATCAACATGGCATGTTTCATCCTGGATCTCGACCAGACGCCCTTGAATCAGCAAGACCCTGTTATAAACCCTTTTGAATTGGATAGTACGGCATGTACTCTAGCTGGGTCTGTAAACTACTCTCCCGAACCATCAATCAAGACAAGGACTGACACCTAAATATAGATCAAAGTTGATTACAGCTCTGTACTCGGTTTTCATTTGTCGTGTCTTATGTACTGCTTTATGCAAATATCTTTCTTTATACTTGAGACGTAGTGTTTATGTACTAACCAACAGCCACTATAGCTACCCGCAATCATCCCTATCTTCAAACTCTGTTGGCATGTTTTCTTTTGCTCACCCAGAACCTTCAACTGATTTGTTGAATGGCACATGGCAAGCTGCTGGAGATAACTCGCACACTTTCCATGAGTACTCGGACAATGGATCATCCCACTCTGGAGAAGCCGAGGATTATCTTTTCACATCAGGACAGACCACTCCCAGGGGATCAAGGCTAGAACATACGCAGTCCATGGATTCTGTTTGGACCAACCCAAGGATCACTGCACAAACCTCATCCGTGGCACAAGCCATGTCTAGAGCAGACTCGAGCCGATCTTCAGGCTCGTCTCTCTCTCAATCATCTCAGATGAGCACAGGTAATGCACCCGCTTTCAGAAATGTTTCACATTCTGCCAGTGTCACCGGAACCGTGGCCGGAATGGACTCTTGTCTGCTGGTGGCGGCCGATGCGGCTGCCGCCAACACGCAGATATACTGGCCTGATATTAGCCTTGATTTGAACATGGCCACTGCCACTGGTACTTTTGCTGTTTCTGATGCCAGCCCCATGCACATGGTTCCTGCACAGATGCACTTGGGGCCTGAGTCTGTGCTGCCGGACAACTCATCACCAGGCTCCTGGGATTGCTTTTCCAGCTCCATTTCACGTACTTCCTCCCCTGCCAGTATTGATGAGGTCTGGCTGCCCAGTGCGCTGAGTCCCAACTCATCTGACATTGTCGTTGACTCTCCCAGGTATGTCAAGTCACCTCCCGCCAGATTCTGCGACCAGTCACCTTACAAATTTGATGTTATTTTAGTGCGGAGCGTAAGGTCTCTCTAGTCTCAGATGGGAGCAAGGAAAAGATTAAGCTCGAGGATGGCGACCTGGTCATGTCCAGTGCGTTTGCATCTCGCAGACACGGAAGTGATGGCGAGTCCTCGGCTCGAGACCACGAGCTGTACAAGAACGCCGCACCTGGGCCCGATGGCCTCTTCCACTGTCCTTGGGAGGGACAAGCAAGTTGCAACCACAAGCCCGAGAAGCTCAAGTGTAACTATGAGTAAGAATTATCCCCTTGTCCGACCAGACAACTAACGGCGAACTGACCTAAATTGTGTTATAGCAAGTTCGTTGACTCCCACCTGAAGCCATATCGCTGCAAGGCCGAGGCCTGCGAAGGTGCTCGCTTCTCCTCCACTGCCTGCCTCCTTCGCCATGAGCGAGAAGCCCATGGACTACATGGCCATGGTGACAAGCCTTTCCTCTGTGTCTACGATGGATGTGAACGTGCCGTTCCAGGCAATGGGTTTCCACGCCAATGGAACTTGCGAGACCACATGAAGCGCGTGCACAACGACCACGGCAGCGCCGGTGGTTCGCCTCCTTCCGGCGGCAGCAGCCAGTCTGCTAAGGGCCGCAAGAGAAAAACGGAGGCTGCAGAACCGGCGAGTGGAACACGCAAGGCGACGCTCAAGTCTATGCCAGTGGCAGACACAAAGCACATTCCTGCCAAGCCCCTCCTTGAGCAATGGCTCGACCAGAGGCGCGTCGTGGAAGAGATGGTTCGCGGCCTGACCAAGCCGGAAGACGCTCGCAGCCTGCAGCAGATTGGTGACGTCCAGAAGCGCCTAGCTTACATGGCGGACATGACCAAGGAGCTCAGCTCAGCTGGCCTGGACATCCTGCCAGCCGAGTCGGCCCGCCGAACCTATTCTACTGGTTGAATGTAGGCAGATGGTAAGTGCATCCTATGATCCCGTCTTTTGCCCTGTTTGGCGATTTCTAACTCGGGATTCACAGGGGGCTGGGCTTCACTACGAAGCAGTGAAGGAAACATGAACAACAAGGGCCACGAAAAAAAAGAAAACAAGCGTTCTTGCCGCGCCCAGTCTTGCCCCATTGCTAGGATACGCACAATTTCTTCAAGGTATCTAGCTGCAAGGCAAACGGGAATTCGAGGATATCGAATCGGGAGCTACAGAAAGCTCAAGCAGTAGCACACTAGCCGCTCCAGGAGCCACAGGATCTGGGCGCAGGGGTCGTCACCCCGTGCAGCCGAAGGACCGGGATGGAAATGGCGAAAGGAAGGCTGAGCACGGAGTCAGCACGGAGTCAGCACGGAGTCCCGGAGAAACGGGCTACACGGCGTCACTGGACAGCCGATGGCGTGTCTGAGTGAGGAATTGCATGGACAAGTTTTGATGTGAACAGTCTGCCTGAGTACAGGCCAGAGGGAAAAATTAGCGACGTGATTTTTTGTTTGATTTGGATTTGAGTGTGTTTTGCAGCTGAAAGATGTTTTTATTTGAAAATTGGGGTTTTTTTTCCTTGCCTTGTTGTGCACTTTTGATCATATGGGCTTGTGGTGGTTTGTGTTGCTACGATGCGCGAATCCCGTGCTTGATGCGGAAGCCTAAGACATCAGACCTATGTCGTTTCAACCATCACCATTGATAAATCATTAGCCCGCCAAGTTCCACGAGCACAAATCCAGCTGCCCGAGCCACAAATCATTGGCCACTTCTAATGGGGCATGGGGGCGCAACAAACCCACCCCCCTCAACTCCCAATTCTAATGGGGCATGGGGGCGCAACAAACCCACCCCCCTCAACTCCCAATTGCACATTGCGTCATTAACAGCATCCCCAGTCAGTCCCACTAAAACAAGTTGGTGTGTACCGGCTCGGCTAAGCGCCCTCTCCGCTATCGCCTTTATACATAAAAAACTAAACCTCTCAACCCGATCTGGATTTCTTCTTCCGATGCCTCGTATCCGTCTCCCTCCCACATCACAAATCCCGCGCCTCGAACGCACCCTCACAATGTCCGACTCCATCCAGCGCAGTCCGCACCCAGACTTCCAGAAAGTCCAGGCCTCGCGGCCCCGGCCATCCAAACCCCCCTTCACATACACCCAAACCGCCTCGACAACATGGACATTCGGCTCCGGCGCAAACGCGCCCTTGCCCTCTCCTCCCCCCGAGCACATCCCCATTGATCCGCATGATGCCCGGCGCGCCCCGGCGCTGAACTACAAGCTCCTCATCTCGGCCATCGCGCCTCGGCCCATAGCCTTCCTGTCGACCGTCTCCAAGGACGGCGTCGCCAACCTCGCCCCCTTCAGCTACTTCAACATGGTGAGTCACGATCCGCCCATCTTCGTAGTCGGCTTTTCGTCCCCGGTCGCGAGGGCGAAGGACTCGCTTAGGAACCTGCTCGACACGAACGAGGGCGTCATCAACATCATCAGCGACCAGTTCATCGAGGCGGCTAACTCGACGAGCATTGACGCTCCCCCGTCGGTGTCGGAATGGGATGTAAGCGGGTTGACGGCCGTGCGGGAAGGCCAGCTCGTCAGGCCGGCCCGGGTGCAGGAAGCTGTCTTTAGCATCGAAGCCAAGGTGGAAAGTGTGCGGGAGTGGGAGAGTAGGAGGTCGGGTGAAAAGACGGGCACGATGGTCGTGCTGGAGGGCGTGAGGTTCTGGGCGAGGGAGGACGCGATTAATTCAGAGAGGAGCCTGATTGATCCTGCTGTGAGTTTTTTTTTTTTTTTTTTGGCCCATTTGCTTCTCACTTTATTTGAATGGTATTGAGAGTTGACTGACTTTCTTTGGCCATGAACAGGTTCTTAGACCGATTGGCCGCTTGGGCGGGATTACATACAGCAGGACGAATGAAGGGTTTGAGTTGACGAGACCCAAGTTCGAGGAGGATCTCGGTGGCCAGGCCGGACTGGACAAGATCAAACGAGAGAAGGGAGCATAGAGAGTGCGCTATGGCGATGCTTTCACGGATCGAGGAAAACTCCATAGAGGCTGCATTTCCATTTCATGGTAGATGGCATCTGACAAGTAGACCTTGTCGTTGACTTATGCTTCTCTGTATTCAAGACAGAAAGTCAGGCTGGGCCGTTCTGTTCATGGTTACCGAATTGTTCTATATTTGCGTCAAAGGGTTCCCCAAACTCACAAAAAAATGTTGATTTGATATGCCTCAACGTGGATGGCGCTAGAAATAGAAACTCATTCCCGATTTGGATATGATAAATTCGCATCCTAGATTCGCTTCCATCTCATACTCTGATAACTGCGCCAATATGCTCTCTCCTACTGCTGGTCCATCGTCCAGCCGCTCTTTCACGTGGATGATTACCACTTTCAGACCCTCCAGCGGTCGGGTAGAGTGGGAATCCAGGACCTGTCCCAGAGGCTCGACATCGTGGAGAGACAGCTCGTCGGTGGGCGTGGCCAGATGCGGGGTGCCAATGGTGTACTCTGATGTCGTCGTTCCACCGGAAGCCGCTGATTTCGGCATCGTAGGCCGGATCGATTTGGGCGATACTGGATCCTCGAGCCCAGATCCTTGCCTGCGGGTAGGGTTCTGTCGATGGTTGTGGGACTGGTCCACGCTGATGCGTTTGCGTTTCTTGGACTCGGTCGCCCTCATCTTGCGAGCTATCTTCACCTCGTTTGCGAGCGCTCTCATTTCGTCCATGACGAAGCAAGGCTTCAGATGCCCGAAGAGCCTGTCATTGCTCTGGGAGTCGTCGTAGCTGCACTCTATGAAGATGGCAGCCAGTGTGCCGGCGGCTATTTTGGGCGCCGCCTCTTGCCAGATCTGCAGGTTTCGCGGGCTCAGAGACATACCGTCTGGCTCGACGTCCCCAAAGATGAGGACCTCTCGCTGGTGAGATTGATCCTGGATGAAGTATGCGCTCGAGTCATAGACGCAAAACTTGTCTTGTTCGCCACTGTTTCCGAACGGCGACGACGCGGCCGATAGTGCAGCCTGGCCGAGGAGCAGCTGAGCCCTCGGGTTTGGCTGTGAGGCGAAATAAGCATGCAGGTCCCGCCGAGGCGTTTGCGACGGACCATCATGACTGCCGAATCTTGGCGATGCGCTCGATGTCGAGCCCCTGTGTGGGTGTTTCTCAATGCAGTGGCCATGGCTGACGCTCCAAGTCTTGACAAGGAGGCCGTCGCACACCTCCGTGTATCCTTTGCCCTGGCCATCTCCTAGCGCGGGACTGCCGCCTTCCACCAGTCGCAGGTATGTGAGCAAGCCTGCCCCGTTGTTTTCGTCACTCAGATTAGGCCAGATGACGTTGTTGAAGATGTGGTTCTTAAAGGCCTGGATTGTGCTCGGCAATCCGGCCAGTTTCTTGGGGCGGGTGCCAGGCAGGCCGGCTGTGTTGACAACGAAGCCCGAGATGTGATCTAGATGCGGATGAGTAATGAGGTATGTGTCGACGAGGGACCGCGTAACATAGGCCGCATTGGCCCCTATGGTTGCATATGGCAGTTCCAGGCCCGAGAAAGGCCCGTTGTCAAGTTTGAAGGGCAAGCTGGCGGGCGGTGATGATGGATATGCTTCTTCAATGAGCCGCGTGATGGCAGATAGATGAACGCCAGCATCAACAGCAACGATTGATCCCTTGGACCATCTCTCTGCGACGGCGCGGACCAAGAACGCTGTGACATTGGATTCTTGAGGACCTCCACCTGAGCCCTACGTGGTGTCAGTGTCCGAGACACGAAATGAGAAGCGAAACATCAGCCCCTCCACTAGATATCTGTGAATACTATCGCAACGCGGGTGCAAAATGAGATCTGAGGCTAGCACAGATCACCTACGCAGGCGGAATATTGCACCGCCGCGGCGATCAAGGGCATGAGAAGCTGACATACCAATACTATGACCTGCAGCGCAGGCTCCGGCGCGTCTGCCATGGCTGGCTGGCTGGCTGGCTCCCGCAACCCGTTTCGAGACTGACTGGTTGCGTCGCAAATGTGTGTGTGTGTGTGTGTGTGTGTGTGTGTGTGTGTGTGTGTGTGTGTGTGTGTGTGTGTGTGTGTGTGCAAAGCAAAAGCCACAGTCTATGGCAACATCGAGGGCCCAATTCCTGTTCGGCAAAGTAGTGAACAGACTTCCAGATCTAGTTCCAGATCAGAACGCAAGTTGAAGTCGAAGTCTTTGGAAGGACGATGGTGTTCGAGGTTGGTGTCTGTCTGCACTGAGGTGGTGGGCTGTTAACTGGAGTTACACTCGAGCCGCGTTAAGTCCCGACTCCCGAATGGTCAGCGCAAAAGAAAAAAAAAACGGTCTGATGTCTTGGTACGGTGTAGTGTTTCCGTCGTCTGTTTTGATCATAGCACGCCCCGCATTGGCCGGTCTATTTTTCTTTTTCCTTTGCCGGTGAGAATCTGATCGGATCCTTGTCCCTTCGGAACGGCAGAGCAACACGTGATGGAGGCAAAGTGAGTAAGTAAGTCGACAACAGCTGATCTTTGCGATGGCGACCTTTGATGAAATTTTTGGCCTCATGAGGCCGGAGCTGCCGAACATGCGATTCCGGGTCAAGGGCTTCGGGCGGGCAGATGGAAAGCTGCGAGTTCTGACGGACCACCCTTGATTATTGGCCCATGGATGATGACGGGCGCCGAGAAGGGTTAGGCAGGAGCACCGTTTACCAATATGAGGACTAGTGAGGACTGGTGAGCGTAGGACGTTTTTGCCAGCGGGCTAGGAGCGATTCCAGGGTCATCCTGTCGCCGTGTTGTTGGTCCGCCGCATTGCTGATGAGCTGCGACAGATGCGGCGCCAAGGGCCAAGGACGCGGAACCCACACCGACTTGGATACACTATAGTACATCCGAGGTACCTCTGCGCCGCACGGTGGCTGTGTGCGGCGGGATGTATTGAACCAGAACCTGCTGGCGTCCTTGTGGTGACGTCCACGCCGTCCACGCGGTACACCATGTACCCACCCACCTCTCGTTCTGCCATGCCATGCATGCATGCATGCGGACCAGGGGTTTGCATGTTTGCATATCGGCGATGCCGCAGGCCCTGTTCAAACTCCCCTGCCCTGGCTCTGCGGCTTTGCCTGCGTCTGGCGAAACGTCCCTGCCCATCCATCATATCATACACGATACACAGCAATTGGAGCCACTTCGACGACGAGGACGTTGCTCCGCCTGCTGGCCAGGCCGCCGACTGAATCCCCCGCCCCCAGGAAATATCCCACGTCCCGTGCTCCGTAGATCCCCTTGATCCCCTTGATCCCTCCGGCCGCTGGGTTTTCCGACCGGTCCCTCCCTCGGTCCACCCAATCTCAGTGGACCGAGGGGTTGTGCTGCGGCAGAGTGAGGTGCTGTACGGAGTAGTTGAATCGGGTACTGCCTACCTAGGTAGGTGGATGCCTTAGGCACCGATCTCAGGTACATACAGTCTGACTACTGTACCTAACTTAGGGTCCCCTACCTTCGCAACTTGTTGGCAGCACCTTTTGGTAAAACTCCTCGACTAGATTCTTAGTGATGATGTTCTCTTAGGAACCACAGTCTATAGCCTATTCACAAGCTGCGAATCTAGGCCCCTTAATCGAACTTAAAACAAAGTAGATCCTGCAATGCCCTACCATCGCTTTTAGCTCTGCAACGTCATTTGATCCAGCGATGCTGAGGCATAGCCTCGCCTCACTTTTGGCACAAATGGTGTCTTCTGTGCCTATATTAGGAATCTACGTCTATCACATTGTCCGGAAACTTCCCAGAGAGCCTATAGTCCTTAGGCGATTGCTCAACGTCTCGGAATCCGGTTGTGGCGTTGGCTGGTGTTGCTGGGGAGAACTTCCGCCACAAGCCTGCTTGGAGTCAATTGCTGGTGCTTCGCTGTTTGATATAGACGCCGTTGCTTTGTCCATAGATCCAAAGCTACGTTGGGAGGCAAGCAAGCTGCCTGCAAGAGTTGAGTGAGTTCCTGATTGTTCGACGTCTACTCAGGGAGCTGGGTTATAGTCCTATCTTTTGATCGGGTTGCGGGAAAGACCAGTCTTGTACCCTTTAAAGCAGCGTAGGCCGCATCGCGGGAAGAAATTTCGACGGCTGCACAGTGTGCTGAGAATACAGAATGTGCCTTCGTTGTGAGAGCCGGCGAGACATGCTGGGTTCTGATTCATACACGACTTGGATTGCCGCCTCGGATTGTCGCCTCGGATTGTCGCCTCGGATTACCGCCGCCGCCGCCGCACTGGTAAGCCTTGGAGGAGCGGCTGCTGGCAGATACAATCTGCTGGCCAAGCACGCACAGCTCCGAATCGGCTTCTGGCTCATGGGTCCACCAGAAACCGATAAACCGATACCTCGGCAATACCTCGCACTAGACACGATAGCTGTGGTGAGTGGAAGTACCTCCTTGTGCATCCAAAAATTGGCCTGGTTGTAGCCTTCGAGCAGCTTGACCCAGAAAAAAAGTTCATCACAGATGGGGGCAGAAGCTTCCAACGCCCGTCTACCTTTCGCCGATGGAACCATGGTGTTCAACGAGCCTGCGCGTCTGTTCTTCTCTAACCAAATCCTCTTTTCGCACGCTATTTCTTAACATTCGCAATCCTCGCTGCTTGTCCAGCGTCGCACCCTTTCGTCGTCGCCGTCAGGGCAACGGAAGAGACGCCACAATCATGACAACCACCGTCGAAGTTGCAACCGTTCCATCGACCGATACCCCAGGGACTTGCATCTATGTGCACCATGACAAGGGATCCTACCTCTTCGGCCAAGTCGCCGAGGGAACTCAAAGAGCTTTTGGGAGCCGGAAAATTCATTTTTTCCGCACCAAACAGGTCTTTCTGAGCGGATCGGTAGGCTGGGATCAAATGGGTGGTCTGGTTGGATACCTACTCAGTTTGGGAGGTGCTGTCGAAGCGGCAAAGGAGCATACAGATTTGGAAAATGACAAGAGGAAACAAAAAGGACTGAAGTTGCTGAAGCCGACGACTCATGAAGGAATTGGTGTGCATGGAGCTGACAACCTGGGTCATATGCTGGCTGCTTGTCGCTTTGTTATCTTTCGACAAGCCATTGAAGTGCGGACGCATGAGGATAGGCAAGATCCGCGACGATCGAACCCTGAAAAAACAAAACCGGATTGGCAAGATGACTCCATCCGAGTTTGGAAAGTCCCCGTCAAGAGAGCTCGCTCGAGCAGCCCGCCGAAACGAAGACACGAGGAAATGGTAAATGAAAGTGAGACTAACGATTCTTTGGATATGCCTCAGAAACGAAGATCAAAGGTGTCCAAGCCTGAGGTTGCTGGCATGATTGTGGAACGAATCATGTTTAATGGTTGTCTGAACAACCGGACGGTGCTGCTGCCCCGAAAGATTCGTGACCTCAAGCCCTCGGATACTGCAGTCATCGTTGTCGGATCCACGCTCAGGGCCTACACAGGGCCCTATGCATGTGACGGTGGTGAGCTGCAAAACCCGGACGGAGAAGCTTGGGTTCTCCCTGAGTCCGGGGATGATGCTGGTGATGAGACGAATGGGGGAGGTCTCGCCATCAATCATTATCCATTGCCAAGGACCGCGTACAGCGAAACTTCAATGTCCTACATTGTCAAATGTCATGATCGCCGAGGCAAGTTCAATCCAGCAGCCGCGCTTGGATTCGGCGTGAAGACCCAGGAATTTGGACGTCTCACGTCAGGACAGTCTGTGGAGGGCAAAGACGGCATGATCGTCACACCTGATATGGTGCTGGGCGAGCCCCAACCTGGCAAGGGAATAATTATCGCAGACATAGCCACACCTGACCTTGTAGATTCCTTTATGGAGAGGCCAGAATGGGGGAGCGAAAAAATTATGGAGCACGTCCAAGTGATGTACTGGATTCTCGGCACCGGCCTTGCCTCCGATGCCCGCATCCAGCAATTCACAGAGAAACATCCCCAGATCAAACATGTTTTCTGTGCTAAGGATACTTGCCCCAATATGATTACACACACCAGTGCCGCAGAGACACTAACAAAACTTCGAAGAATCGACCCAGATCGATTTCCTCTGCTCAAGTTTAACAACAAAGTCACTCACTCAGCGCCACCGGCTGGCTCGCCTATCGAGTTTGGACGCGCGGGCCAAAAGTTTCAATTGATGCCCCGTCTCGTGTTCGATGACCAGGCCATCGCCCCGTTTCCGAATCTGCTGGGGGCCGCGCAATCGGTGGATCATGAGTTGCTTGCACAGGCCAAAAAGGCCAAAGCCGAAGCTGCAGAGCCAGAGTTCCTAGCTCGCGTTGAAGAGGCAGAGAAGGACATTCCCAACAGGGACGCCGAGATCATCCCCCTGGGAACCGGATCGTCAATACCCAGCAAGCATCGCAACGTATCCGCAACTCTTATACGAGTTCCCGGCGTTGGAAACTACCTGATGGACTGCGGCGAAGGCACTCTCGGCCAGGTCCGCCGTGTCTTTGACGCCGAAGAGACGGCCGATGTGCTTCGCAATCTCAAATGCATCGTCATCAGCCACATCCACGCGGACCACCACATGGGCGCCGCATCTCTCATCAAGGCCTGGTACGAGCAGTGTCTCGTGGACAAGAACAACACCGCCAAGCTTGCCATCTCCTGCATAAGCCGATACCGCAGCATGCTGGAGGAAATCTCGCAAGTCGAAGACATTGGCTTCCACCGCCTGCGCTTCCCCAGCTGTCCCCGGCCCAGGGAACCAGACCGTACGCTGACCACGTCGGAAGACCTTGCAGACGGGCACTTCGGGCTCGCCGCCATCAAGCGCGTCCCCGTCTCGCACTGCTGGCTCTCGTACGCCACAGAGCTCGAGCTAACGTCTGGCCTGCGCATAGCGTACTCTGGCGACTGCCGGCCGTCGAGCGCCTTTGCCCAGGCTTGCAAGGGGGCGCACCTGCTGATCCACGAATGCACCTTTGGCGATGACAAGCCAGACCACGCCAAGGCCAAGAAGCACTCCACCATGGCAGAAGCCATTGGGGTCGCCAGGGAGATGGAAGCGAGGATGACGCTGTTGACGCATTTCTCGCAGAGGTACACGAAGCGCGATTCGCTGCCCTGCTTGATGGTGCGCGGGGAGGAGCAGAGTGTTCTCCTGGCGTTCGATCTGATGCGGGTTCGACTGGGGGACTTTCAAAAGGCCGGCCTTTATGTTCCTACCATACAGGGGCTCTTTGAGAGCTTAGATTAGATTTAGATTAAACCCGGGCAATGTATATTATTGCTTGATATTGGCACAATAAACCCCTTTAGTTTATTTTTTAATTTTTTTGTTCTACAATCGAACAGCGCCTTCTTCTCTTTCGGACGCCGAGGTACTGTACTGGTAAGGTACGCAAAGACAGTTCTGTATCTAATGCCTGACACGCCATGCCTTTTCAGAACAAGGACGAAGAAAAGGAAAGGAAAGGAAAAGAAAAAAAAAAGAAAATCACACCCATTTACAACCCCCTATTGAGCCACACCTTCCCTCCGTTGCCACCTTTCCCGTGAAACTCCTCCTCCAGACTATCCGCCGCAATCTCCTGCTGCTGCGGGAACACCGCTAGCGCCAATGGCAGCACGGCAAACGATGTGGCCGCGATCAGGGCCAGATTCAGCCCAATCGGGATGCCGGCCGCCAACCTCGGCCTCGCCCTGACATACTCGCCCTCCATCATGCGCTTATACCAAGCCTGCTTCGTCTGTATGTGATACAGCACCATGGGCGGAATAACCATCACCGGCGAGCTATTAAACACCCTGCTCGCCGCCGTCTCGTAGACCGCCAACCGCGCCGCCTTCTGCGACCTTCCTAGCGAAGGCACGTCGCGCTCCGACTTGCCCTCCTCGCTCAGCTTCTTCTTCTGCTCCTGCGATAGCACGGGCCGCACGTCGATGCCCGTGGCGATTTCCCCCCTCCGCATAAGGTAGGCGTTGAGCGCACCGGCCGTGGCGACAGCCGCAAAGGGAACGAGGCGCTTGAGGATGTTACGCGTTGCGTCCGCGACACGCAGTCGGGGGACGAGGGCGTTGAGGCCCAGGGCCACGGAGCAGGATGCCGAGACGGCGACGGCGTAGGACTTGGCGAGCGTGGCGGTTGTCATGGGGGAGGACTTGTTGGCGTTGGCGGAGTTGATGGCTACGTTGAGGGACTGGTTGGCTATTTGCCAGGCTATTATGCCGGGGGTCTGCAGGCCGGGCTGGAGCATGCCTGCCGTGACGACGAGGTTGGTTATGACGAAGGAGGACATGCGGAAGGGGAGGAAGACGGGTTCGCCGGTGTCTGGGGGCCTGGTGAGTCAGCGTGTGCTATATTGAAACCGTCGAGGCTGTGGTGGTCGAGTACCGGGGTGTAACGTCGAGTCGACTACTTTTTTCGCGTGCCATAGCTCAGGCGTCATGTGTTCAATCTTGCCGGTTTTGTAGTCTGTGACGAGCTCCTTAGCTTTCTCCAGACCCCTTGTGCCGGCGAGAAGGGTGCTGGTGCGGACATTGTTAGCCGTGTAGCAAGGTGGATATGTAGATCCTGAGTGTCTTCCAATTTCAATTTCATTTCTCTGGTTTCCCTCTTCTTCTTTTTTTTTCCTTTTCACTCCTCTCTTTTTTTCATTCCGCCATTCTTTGCTGATCTGTCCATCTTGCCATCTTGCCATGTGGGAATGCTTGCGGTAAACGCACCTTGGATCCGTCAGCCCAACTGCATGTTGTACTCGTCCTAGGTACGTGCTCAAGTCGTACTGCGAAACCGGAAGGTCCCTCGATCCAGGTAACGAGGCGGACATGTTGGCGGTTGGGATTGAGGGTAGGAAACCTGCGCCAAGCAAGCCAATTGGGTGGTTGCGAGGCCAATCCGTTCACCGCGGAAGCTCGATCGATTCTTTTCCAGGAGGTGTTGTGGGCGAAGTTGGTGCCATGCCATTCAACAAGAGTCAGGGTTTGGGTCAGGGTCAGGGTCAGGGTCAGCGGAGACCGGTGTCGGCTGATTGAGTGACACACGGACACACACCGTTTGGGGAAGGAACAGGCCAGCGTGATATCCGCGGAGTACGGAGTACCTAGGTACAACATACAATGCCACTGGTGTATAGGGTACAGGCCCTGCCACTCGCCTTACAGCTTACACGTTACACTATGCGATCACCCGAATCGATGTCAAAACCCGTGTCATCTGGTGGAGGCCGTTCATTATTGGTCAATGGACCATGGCATCTGGCTCCACTGTTGCTGGCTCCATGGGCCTGCTTGGAAATAATACGGATGTGACTGCGGTTGGCTATATGCCGTGACTTGCGAGTGATTCCCTGGCGTGCATTGCGACCCAAGGTTGTTGTGCGGTCGGTAATAGTGATGATGATGATGATGGGGCCACTGCTGCTGCGTCATGTAATGGCGTTGCGTGGCCACCACCGCCTTGCCGACTGAATCGGCCAACAAGGCTGAAGTTCCGACTGCGGCTCTGTTTCCGCATCTGCTCCCTCCGCCTCTTCCATTTCCTCTTCCTCTTCCTCTCCCTCTCCCGAACTCGGTCCGATTCTGTGCCGCATCTGGTCCTCCATTTCCCTCCTTCTCGCTCTCCCGCTTCTTCATCTCGCTCTCCTTAGCCTTAGACATTACAAACATAGACAGGTCACCCATATGCGTCCTCATAGCTGTATCAATTGCATCCCCGAACTTTTCTTCCTTGCTTTTCTTCCGTTTTTCGTCCTGCCTGTTCTTGGAGTCGCCCCTTTTGTCCACGTGCGATTTCGTCAAGCTGTATCCCAGAGTCTGATCGTGTGATTCCCTGGGCACGGGCATGGGCTCCGCCTTGTCCATCCACGCGTTGAACGCATCTACAATCGTTTTCGGACTGCGCACCGTCAAGCTGAAGGGGCTTTTTTCCTCAGAGGGGAAGCAGCGCGTATCTGCCAAGAGCTTCTTTTCCGTGTAGTACCACTTGGGGTCGCATATCTGCTCGAAACACCAGAGATGCATGACCATGGCGACTTTATGAGCATCTTTGACGCCGTGTCCTGTCTGTTCTGGGAATTCGTCAAACGCAACTCGATAGAAGCCGGAACGAATCGTGCTGTTGTCAGGGCAATCTGCCCACCTGCACTTCTTGTCTTCATGCTGGTTCCGCCTCCCGTCCCGGTCCTTTTGGCGATGACTGCACTGCGCCGGGTAAGCTTGCACCCAGAGCATGTAATTTTCCTGGCTTCCCAGATATCTCTTGATATCCTCCGTCGTGTATTTCTTGAATTTCAGCTGACCATCCGGCAAGTATTCGAACAGCTTGTTGCCTTGGTCATCAATCGGACCCCAGTCATCTGGTCTGAAGGCCCATTCATCGTACCATCTGCTAGGGGCGCGGATTTCGTCGAGCTTTCTCTTCTCTTCCTCGCTCAGCTCCTCCTTTCCTGTCTTGTTGTTTCCCTTTCTAGGAGCGCCATGCATGACTATCTTTATACGCTCAGACCTGTCTTGCTTCCAAATCATGTCGCGGGGCACACGGTTTCCTTCCTTATCGTAGGTAAAACTGGCATATCGCGCGTGTTCCTCATTGTGAGCTTTGTAGAAAAATGCCTGTGGCTCATTTCCAACGTAATCAGCCGGATGAGACTCACGACTCTCTTGCATTCTCGCAGCTATTTGCTTCCTCGTTGGTCGTTCATCAACACGCTTCCCTTTATCCCCCATTGCTGGATTCCCTGGGACCAACGTCAGTGAACACCTTGAAGTTGGCCGCTGAAAAGCTTGGTCGTAGCCTGACGCGAAGGCGCTGGGTCCTTGTCTCGCACTTGAGTTCCGCCCGTTTGGTGTCGGCGTCGAGACATTGGCCGCAGCTCCTGATCTTCTTCGCCCCAACGAAGCAGTACGTTGAGATGGCGATGGTTTCGTAGACAGTAAGCTTGGGCTCCTGCCGATCGCGGCGTATAATGCACTGCTCCCAAAGTAGTCGAATCTCTCTGTTGCATGTGGTTTAGGAGAGGTTTTTTCGAGAAAAAGGCCACAGAGTTGCCTTCCAGGCACTATGGGTGATGGAATGATCCACCAAGGCGAGGAAATATTACCTCGTCCAAGTCCTCTTTGATAACCTTGGACGAAGCCCGTCATGTCATCAAATGTATCCGCTTCCCCCGTAGGCGCTGATGTATCTTCGATATCTCCGGCCTGTATTTGGTGTGACAATTTCGACGTGTTTCCTTTCGCAGTCGTCCGTCTTGTCGCCCTGGGTGCTTCACCATAGCTACCATCACCGATGTCTGCTTTTGAAGAGGCAGCGTCTGAAATATTGCGGATATCACTGATGGAGTGGTGGTGAGCAGGCATCGGGCGATAAGTCTGTCGAGCAATGGAATAGACCTTACTTTATATAAGAATTATGTGTCTCTATCGCGGTCCCTGACAGACTGGAACAGACTGGAACATTTTGACATCCACCCAACCCATCAAATGGATTGCCCCAAAGAGTCTGGAGCTGTTCATCGCCTGTCAAGTCTAAGCCTGGGAATAGTGGCTGATACTGGGAGCCACAGTCGCCGGGCAAGACGCCAAAGTCAGTGACGGCTGATGTAGGCGGAGGACACCAGCCCGGGAGAACCAGCTCCCCGTCTGTTCTGTTGTCGCCGCATGGTAGGTTCGGGTACGCGTGATTCATGGCTCACGAAGAGCGTAGAGTTCTTAAGCGGAATTTTCAAGCCTGCGCCGTCGTGAACAAGGAGCATTCATTTGGAACAGATGGTCTTGTGCAAGTATTGGATGTGCGTACTCTCTGCATCCCCGAAGACTATATACTGGCCGGAGAGTTCAAAGGAATAGGAAAGCTGCTTGTTCACAGGGCCTGCTGGGGAATATCAAGGACTCCCCGATGATCTATACACCCTGCTACGATACAAAGACAACCTCATTCTCAAGGTTCGAGTTTGTGCGGAATTGTTCTATGGCCCTCTGTTCACTGGTAAAGCAATAGCCTGAGAACAAGTGCTCGGTGAAAGAAGGGTTTGCAAGTGACTCCACGCTTGTTGTGAAGGCGTTGGCAAAGGCGTCAGCAGAGGTAGAATAAGCTTGTTCAGGGGAAGGGCTCAAAGAGCCTCCTTTATCAGAAGGTGTGTACGGGCAACAGCGCAGGCTCAGACCATCACTCCGGGCAACTCCTTGAAAAAAGTCCATGAGATGCAAACCCGAAACGGGACATACATCGTTGTCTTGGAGAAAGCCATCATCTGTCATCCAATGTGGCCGAGGGAAGAGCAGCCTCCGCGGGAAAAAAAAGTATGAAGTCCAAAGCTGGCTGTGAGGCCATGATCGAGACAGCTCTAGTCATGGCCTAGTCATGGCATTCGCCCAGGACATGTAGGAGGTGCCTGTCTCTGCTGACTTGTTTGTTGGGACCCAAAGGGAAAGGGAGCAAGTGGCTCGTGCTTGAATGGCCTGCAGTCGGCAACAGTCAAGCCCATTTCTTTGCGCCCTGACACCAGGGCCTGACCCCAATTGCTGATTTCCATTGTTTGCCCCTTGAACGGCATGGGACACGACAAAACGCTGCAAAGCCGGGAACAAACCAAGGAGCCAAAAACCACGGCCAGGAACTGCTCGGTCGTTCTGCATCTGTGTTGAAGTCATCGATTTCTTCGTAGACGATGAGCGCCTTGATTTTTGACATTGCAAATCAGACATCGCGCCAAGCTCACTTCCCTTTGTGTCGACGGGACGAAGCGCGGCATGTCTGCTGTGCGCCAGTCAGCTAGCCAACAATCAGCCTCGGCACCTGGCACGATCCAATATGCTTTTCCCGCAGAAGTTTTTGCGAACATCTACATCGAGGTCCTCGATTCATGTTGTCTTTCACTGCATGGAATAATGGTCACTAAGAAAGTGATTCGCGTGAGCACCCAGCTGGGCTCCCACACCCACCAGCCAATGTGGGAAGTTGAAAAGCACATATCATCTCATGCACGTTCGCGTCGCGTTGAATATGCGAATCGGTTTGGATATTGCACAATTGCCAAAGAACGCCTCCAAGCCTCGTTCTTATGTCGCGACCACCATTCTCCCCACCTTAGGGGCAGCACTACCTCCCGAACATGCCGAGACGGCGCTGGAACGGTGGGCATCATGGCATTTGGTCTGCCTGTACTCCGTAGGTTGGGCAAAATAGTTGCGCGAAACTCTGATGGCGACTGGCTGCATAGTTCGCAACTTTGCGCATCCAAATGTTTCCAAGTCTTGCTATGGCATTGCATTCGCCACGGTGCCTCCGTATACTTGTACTTTTTTTTTTTTTTTTTTTTTTTTTTTTTTCGAAATCGAGATGATGCGCAGGCTACAACGACATGCCTTCAGGTTACATTGACCGCTGATTCATAGACGTCGAGCTCACCATCCGGACTCCAAACAACCCGTAGCGTAAGAGATCATCTTCTCGTCCATTTCCCAAATAGGCAGCTGTCCGGTAGCTCCGGCCAATCGGCGCGCACGGGACGACAGCCAAAGCGCCTCGGCTGCTCTCATAAAGCTTGCATTTCATTAACCGCTAGCATCTGGCGTGGACTACCGGGATTGCACCATGTGGCCTATATCCAATGTGCAATGAGTGCGTATGTTGTCCTCATGACTGACTCTGGCACACAGATCAAGCTGGCAATCTTCGTCAAGGCTGCTACGGCTGCAGTGCGCCGCAAATCGGCTTCCCGCTCGGCGGCAAAGTCCTCATCTCTCCGACGCGATTCATCTGCTTGATTGTGATCTCTATCAGTCACCAAACAATTAGCCATGGATGTATTTAGGCAATTTAGATCCGGTCGCATACTCTGAATTGCGAATTCGCGCAAAACTGGGTAATACGAGGATCGTCTGTTCACAAGGAGGTTGTCGAACTGTGGCTGTGGCTGGAACATCTTCACTCGATACGTATATTTACTTGTTTTGTGGGCATTTCTAACAGAACTTGTTGTTGAGGTTGCGTTGGCCACACTGGCCAACTAGATGTACTTGTAGGGGTTCATGATACCCACCTGCAGAATCAGTAGCATTAGCCTATAACATCTTGGATCATGAAATCCTCTTGAATCCTCGCAGGATGATTGAGCCCTTTTTTTGTTTGGATATTGAGTCCAAAAAGGGAGATAATAAAAAGTTCACAACATCCTGGAAAAGTGGAGGAAATGCAGACCCAACTGCGAGACTTACCGGGTCGTACAGGCTTTTAATCTGCTTCATGAGGCAAATCATGGTCTCATTGCGGCTGTACCCAATGTAATTCTTTTTCGCCAGGCCAAGGCCATGCTCAGCACTAATGCTGCCTTGTCGCTTCTCGATCCATTCGTACACATACGGTTCCAACACCTTCTCAACTGCTTTATCGTATCTGCGTACACAGATGTTGAGGTGGAGATTTGAGTCTCCCATATGGCCATAGCCGACAACGTCGACAACTGGGTGGTTTTCAGATTCGCCAAGAAGCCCAGCCTCGGAGAGCCTAGCCTTGACATCATGGACAATGGAGTACATGTCTGCAAGGGGGATCGAAACGTCATACTTGTAGGTTCCACCCCAGTGACCAATGCACTCTGTGATGCCTTCACGCCAACTCCAGAAGGTCTTGATCTGTGTAGCATCCTGGGCCACCACGCCATCTGCGATAACCTCGTCTGACATGACTTGTTCTAGGAACTTTTCCAGCTTTTCGTAATCATGCTCGCTGTTCGAGCCACTAGTCTCGACTAGGCAGTAGAAGGGATATTCACCCTCCAACGGCTTCGTCCCCCCTCTCACCTTGTGTACAAGACGCTGACTGGTCCCATCCATTAATTCAAAGGCCGAAAGAATCTCCGAGAGCTGCAACTTGGCTTCCCGGAAGGCCTTCTGGGCCTTTTCGTAGGATTCCAATCCAAGCAAAGCCACGTTGACGGCAGGCGAACGTTGGGCACACTGTACGACGAGCTTGGTGATAATACCCAGCGTGCCTTCGGCTCCAATGAAGAGCTGTTTCAGATCGTAGCCTGTGTTGTTCTTGCGCAGGGTACACATGTCATTCATGACCGTACCATCTGGTAAAACGGCCTCCATACCAAGCACGCTTCCATGCAGGCTGCCATAGCGCAGGAGGCGCAAACCTCCGGCATTTGTAGAGACGTTACCGCCAACATGACAGGACCCTTTAGCGCCCAGGTCAAGGGGGAAGATGTATCCCCTCTCAGCGACGTATTGATCCGCAACCTCCAAGATACACCCAGCATCCAACACGAGAGAGCCGCTGATATCGTCAAATGCATGAATAGTATTCATTCGGCCCATGCTGATAACAATCTCGTCAAAGACAGGGATAGAGCCACCCACAAGCCCGGTATTGCCACCTTGAGGCACAACTGCCAACTTCTGCTCATTGCAATACCGTAGAATCTTGCTCACATGCTCTGTCGATGCGGGTTTCAACACCAAGCGACATTGGCCTTTGTACTTGTGCATCCAATCCTCATTAAACGGCTCCAGGTCGGCCTCGGCGTCGGCATTGACCCCATCGATCAATGCCGAATCCTGCCCCAAGAGCTCTCTGAAGAAAACGACATGTTCTGGTGTAAGTTTCGCAAACCTCGAGTCTCGTGTAAGGCCGGGATATGTCTCCGAGGTAAGCTTGGCTGCGCTAGAGAAACAACGGATGGAATTCGGGGCCGAGGACGACGCCACCACATGGGAGCAGATGGGCAAGGTTGATGGCGACGGAGACGAGGAGCAGCAGGAGGCGGCAGGTGGACGAATTGCCGTCTTAGGACGTCCACGACTAGCAGCTGAAGCTATGAGGGCCGAAACGTGGCGAGCGTCCCCGTTGGTGACTCGACGGAGAAGCTGTGCTCTCGTAGCCATGGTGCGCGTGCTGCGTGAGTGCGTGTGTCGTGCAGTGCGTCGATGAGGTAATGTCGTGATGCGCGGAATGATACTGGGGTTCGCTGCAAAGGAAAAGAGAGATGAGCAAGACTACGTGCGGGAGGCAGGCAAGCAAGCAAGCAAGCAGATGGAGTAGACTGCGAGTCGTGACGGCGCAGACTCCGTCTCTCCCGCGCAAGAATGAGGCCCTCTCCGAATTCAAATAAGATTGCAAAGAGATTCTCCTCTTCACCTTTTTTTTCTCCTTTCGCGTCTCGGGTTTGAGGTTCAAAGGACATGTAGGGTGGCGAGTGGGTCGGGGACCAAGAACAACCTCCGAAGCCGGCCAGTCATAGATTGCAACTACAAGGGCATCCCAATCTTCATGTATCTCGGCAATTTTCCTGCATCAACGTCACGTTTCTTACATATGGGCATCAATACGACTTGTGATTTTCAAAAGTTGACATTGGAGAAAATTCGTCGCGTAGTATTCTCCTCTTTATATCATTTATGATGGGTCGTTCGGCAAATCACCCGCAGTTTACCAGAACATGCAAACTGTTGTCTCCAAGGCCCGTTGCGGTGCTGCCACCACTGTTCGCATTTGATCTCCCAAAAGAGAAGCAAGATCATCTATGTATTTTGGCCAGGCGCCTCATGTGCAAGACCCCAGAAAAAGAATGGCTCTATCCACTAAGATTGTACAGAAAGCCAGGTTAGAGATGCCATCGATATACAAGAAATATTTGCCACGAAACAAAGTCTAATTACTACATGCTGCTGAACAACGCTCCCTAACCGTGTAAGCCGTTTTTTATGGACCCTTTCTGCGGACTTTGATCACCGACATTGACCTGTTCTCCTAGGACGTGTTTTGGCACGTCGTCTTGGTCGTCATCAATGTCGATCATCTTCTCCATGAATGATATATAATCATATTGTGGCTGACCACGGTCCTGCGACATGTCCGGCCCTTTGTGTTGGGGCATGATTTCCACGAGCTTATCGATTACTTCATCGGGTACCAAACTGTGCCGCAAATCCATTTCCGTCACATAAGGTTTGTCGTCTGCGACCTCACGGAATGACTGGAATACCTGCTCGGCCGTATTCTGGTCTTCGGTAACATCCACCATGAATCGAATAAATTGCTCAAAGGTCACCTCATCATGATCGTTCGATGTTTCCATAAAGTAGTCGTGCATTTCATCCTCCGAAAAGACTAATCCTAGTGAAGCAAGCGCTGCGCCGAATTCAAGTTCATGGAGGGAATTTGAATTGTCTCTGTCAAAGTGTCGGAACACACTCTCGAATTCCTCCAGTTGAATCGGTGTCAAGTTGGTCATGTTGCGTGCCACCATCTGATTTTCCAAAAATGCCAGCTTTTTTTGTACAGATGATTTCACGAGTCCCAGCTCGTACGCTAATTCATCATATGTATATATTGTGAAGTCATTCTCCTCAATATTGGCTTCGCTGCATTTGGTATCCACGGCTTCGATTGTTTCCAGATATCGGTCCATTGGTGTTAAATTGTCGCTGAGTTTCTTGACGTGATGCCACTGATCCTCGACATCACCATCAAGGCCGGAAATTGCTAGTTGCATCGTGTTGAGGGCCATTGCAAAGTCATTAGCCTTATCAGCAAATGACTTTCGTAGAGCATTCTTGATACTGTTGCCTTGTCAGTTGTCTGGCGAGGGAGCTACTGAAGCCTAAAAGAAGGAAGAAAAGAGAAAAAAAAAATAAAAATAAAACATGCGTAGAAAGTACTTACTCGCGAATTGTTTCATTTATCAGTTGAGCCCGCATCATTTCCTTCTTTGCCAACGTGCCCCAGACTGCCTCCAGTGCATCCAAGCTCAACTCTGGAGGCGGATCGTATGGTCGCAATCTATAGGTTCCGAGCTTCGTTTTGATGTTGCCCAGCAAGGTGGCGAGGTCACTCTTTTCAGCAACCCAGTCTCGCTTTATACCTCGTTTATAAGCAGCAAAGTCTTTGGCCTGGGCTTTTGCATCTGCATACGTGCCCTCGAATTGGGCCAATTGCCATTCTTCAACCTGGAGTCGCAATGCCTCTAGAAGCGCCTTCATTCGTTTCTCATAAGCGCTCTGCATTTCCCAGGCCCCTTGCATGTTATTAACGAATTTTTCCACTCTTCTCCCCGCATTCTCAACCTTTTCCATTTGAGAAAAGGCGTGGAACCAGTAGGCAATACACGTCATCAAACTTCGCTCATCAGGTTTAGGCACATCGCACACATCTTCCACATCAAGTAGCCGAGGAATGCCGATTTCTTCGTGGGCAATATCAAAAGCGAGTTGCATGTTTCCACGGTGATCAGATTTGTCCAACGAGTCGAAATCGATCAGGTCCGGCCTGTGAATGTCCAACAATGCACAAAATGCAAGGCCATCGTTCCAGCTGGCACTGAAATCTCGAACTTCCACCCCATCGTAACAGGCTGTCTTGCGTTGACACCAGAGCAGCAATCCCTCCTTGGCCGACATACCCTCCTCATTGATGTCGCTAATGGTGAAACGAAGAATTAGGGTCCAGATAAGTCCAAGCACAATCTTTCGATTACCATCAACAATATCCTCCGCACCAATGTTGGTCATTTGAATTCCTCTGCATTTGATAAAGTCAAGCGCAAGATTCGCATTTTCGAATTTTTGCACACGTAACTTCGGTTTCGAGGCGTAGCGGCCAACGGACTCATTCGACAGGGATTCGAGCAGATGTATAAGCATGACCTGACCATGAGCAATTTAGTGTCTCATTCTCCTTCAAAGTCAGGGGGTCGGTCAGAGATTGGCAACTTACACCATCGCTGAAGTCGGCGACGAGATCCTTGACCTCCAAGTCTCTTGATACTAACTTTGTATTTAACCTGCAAGCCGTACTCTTGTTAGTCTGTGCTTTCTTCTCGCCCCCTTTTATCTGGATCGTAGGCGTACCATTTTGTAAAAGTTTTTTGTTGGACGTTAATCCACCTTTGCTGTTCCAGAGTTGACATCTTGACAAGGTTCAGCTCTGTGGCAGGCTCTAACGCAGCAAGAGCGTCCGCCGTGCTATTATCGCTTGATGATCGCGACCGATTGCTCCAGCTCTTGTTCCCAGTCCAGGAAGATTTTGCATTGCCGTCCCGCCTTGACCGCAGCAGACGTGCAGCATGCAGCAGCTCCCTGTTGCGTCTGCTGCGCCTGGTTGGGAGCGAAGAGCAGTTGGCCTGACGTTGAGTATGGCTGGCGGTAGCTGTGGTACAATTGCACTCGGTAGCAGCCGAAGAGGTAGATACGATGGACAATATCGAAGATCGGGGTGATGTCGATGCTTGGGATGATATGTCGTTGGCTGTGCTGCCGTTGAGCAAGCCCCCGTGAAAGTGGTTGCAGCTGGTTAAACAACATTGGGAGCTCTGGTGGGCCCCTTGCACGTTGCCGGGCGGCGATGATGGCCTCCGCTGGCGGGTGACATCCTCAACTGAAGCTAACGCTGCCATTGATTGCATGAGACAGTATCCACCAGCGCTTTGTAGCGGTCTTTAGTGGTCTGAGTGGCTGCGCGGCGACCCCACTTGCACTTGCCCAAATCTCAAAGCCCTGGATCCTTCCTACCTGCTTGGGCCAGGTTCGTATTGTTGCTCCGCGCCTTCACACCTTGTTCGCTGGCGATTTTTGATCCGATGTCAGGGTTTGTTATTGATTGTCCCGTTATGAGATCGAATCCTGGAGGTGCAGCAACAATGTTGGGCTGCAAGGCACAGATCGGACGGTTCGGACAAGGGTGGATGACTGCCGAGCAGATTGCCTCAATAACGACCCATCTGGGCGACACTTCACTAATCGGCCACGAGAATCAATATGATGATCTGCCGGGAAACTGGCCATTGTGCACCGGCGGTTCTTGACGGTTTTATGTACTAACGGCAGAATTTGACCTCGTAGCCTCATAGTTCCTTCCGCGACAGTGGACGCGAATCAATCATATTCAGGGTCATGCTTATGCATCGCAGTGTATACTGTCTGGTCTTTTCTTGAAAGTTGTTTCTGCCATGCTGAACTCGGATTCGCCGATTCCTGTGACTGCGGACTTTGTTTTGCCCCTTTCGTCGAGCGAGAGGGTATCGCATTTAGTCTGTAACACAGATCAGCCAACTCGACCAGCTTCTGAAACCTGTCAACCAAAGGGTCAAGTACCCAAGTCTTGGGCTAGTTACTTCTGCTGACCATACCTGCCGCGTCCATTATGCAGTTTGGAACAGGGGTAATTATGCAGAATGGAAATGTTTGTTGCCTCACTTGGTTGTCAAAGTCCTGGAATATTTGGTCCGTGGCACGGTGATGACTTTGAGAATACTCCACATCTTGACCAAAGTAAAGGAAGAGTAGCTTAATACTGAACCACACTCATTCACTTTGCCTAATCCGAGTTTGAGGACTAGCTGGACCGCTTCAGATTGCGAATTGCACGTGTACAAAGAATAATGGAAGACAATTAGCCATTTTGCCTACCCGTTACCTAAATAATCATTGCCGCATCCGGTGACGTGGACCTGCCCGACGTTGAGCGGCAAATTTTGGAAGACAGGACCAGGCAAGGCCAAGACAAGTCTAAGTGATTCCACCTATACAACTGCATGTTTATAGGGTCGGAATTCTTTATACCGCCGAAGCACTTAAAGTACAATGATATAAAACATTGGGTATGGGTACAATGATATGAAGGGCTGCCCGAACTTTTGTACGAGCTTGCTAGATTCGAGGAGTCATCGCTCATTTTCTAACCTTCTTCCCAACCGTCTGTTTTGACTTCGATCGTAAAGTATATCTCTCCTTCTTCCAAGCCGACACGAGGTGGTCCACATTGCCCATGTCGTGCTTCGGCTTCCTCATATATGTCAATCTTGCTCTTCTCGCCCTCTTTGGTCTGCGCCAAATGATATCGATCCCCGTGACGGATGGACTGTAGATTTTGAACCACATCTCTACTCCCGTCTTCATCATCTGGCTTCGCAAGAGGATGGCTGTATCGACACCACGTCGGCGGATCTGGATAAAGGCGCCGGAGAAGGGTTCTCCAGCCCTCGTTGTTACCATGAGAACATCTCCCACCTTGGCACTGTCGGCATGGTCCTTGGAAAACAAGCGTGTTCGAGCACCCGTAGGGTCCAGCAGGGCGACTTGTTGCTGACGAAGGATAGGCATAGGATCGGGGTTTGTTGATCGAATGGATGGGGCTTGGGGCCAAATCTGAAATTTCTCAAGCTTGAGTCGCGAAACACCTGTTATCAGATATTAGTGATAGGAACCGTACTGTAGAAGGCCGGGTCTATCCCACGTTGTCTCTGCGTGATGGTGGTTTTGCTTGACGCTGGGATATCAGTTGCGGTCGCAAAACCTCGCTGAGCAGCCTTCTGCTGCCGTGCTTGGCGTAGGGCCGTCTTGAGGCAGCCTAATGACCGCCTCGCCGCTGGTACGTGGTTCAGCATCCTAGGGTTTGGCGCAGGAGAGCCTGGAGGGCATTGAAAGGCTTGGAGACATCGAAAAAGCTCGGTGCAGAGAGATGGTCCTGTCATGCCCGGCAATGCTTTCTCTGATTGGCCTGTTGCACCTTGCCGACCCACTCCTAGCAATCCTAGATGCATTTAGCGACCTGGACTTGCGCAAAAAACTCTTGGCCAGCAATCATCTCATCACAGCTTGACGCAATAATGTCTACGACGTCCATGTTGTCGCCCCTGCGGTCGTTGGGTTGCCGTCGTAGCTACACCTTCTTCCCATGTGCCACAAATCGACATTTTAGCTTAACAGCTCGCAATGGTACGTTCGAGTAGATGTAGATTGACTTGTCAAGGAGGCTAATCATGGATTGTCTGCAGCCGTTCGGGCAGTATTCACCTACACCGACAATACGGAGTTGAATGACGTTCTGAAGAAAATTCAAGAAACGATTATTTTGCCAGCTCACCTTCCCGAGAAGCAGCGTGAGATTGTCTTTGATCCCAAGAAGCGGTCCTACCTTGAACAAAATCCCATCGTGATCGAAGTGGATGGGTTAGAACACCAATTCTCCTCAATTGACCGCTTCAAGGACGTCGAGAACTCCAAAAAGGCTTTTGCGACAGCTCTACAACGCATGCAGACCGCCGAGGACTGGGCCAACTTGGGTACCCTCCTAGCTGGCTACAAGAAGGCTGGCATCAAGCTGAAGGATAGCAACTGGGGTAAAGTTGTACGGCTTGCTGGAATAAGAGGGCACATTTACGCTGTCATAGAGTGCGCGAAGCAATCCGAAAAGACCGGTTTGGTATTGAAGAACCTTGAAGTCGTGGTCGGCGTGCTCGCCTATGTCAATGACAAGATTGCCAAAAATGTAGGCAACGCGGCCGAGACGAAACAGGCATTGAAGTGGGTGGAGCTGGTTTTGGACCTTTTACAGCGGCCGGAACATGCCATGACTACTCAGAACACACGGGAACGGCTACACTACTCACGCCTTGTCCGCGGCATGGTTTTGTATGCACGCGCATCCGCCGTAAAGACGGATGCAGCAGCCGAGCGCGAATTCGATTTGCTCAAGGATGAGGTGGCGTTGTTAACTTCCCTTTGGGAAGATGCCGTCAATAAGGATTTGGCTGAAATTAGTGAATTTGTCGAGTTGAGCCCGGTTTTGGAGCGAAGCGCAAACCAGAACACAAAGCACAATCCCCGAGGCCTCAACGGAAGTGCCTATGTTCGGGTTCTCGCCCAGAATATCAAGGGCATTCAGGTCGCGCAAGAGATCCTAGGACAAGAAGCTCAGACGCTATCTCCCATTTTGAACACTTTGGATAGCCATTTGCAGGATTTTGTGAATCAGAGTGAAACAAAAATAGGGCGCTGGACAATGGAATACGAAAAGGTCTTTGGGGAAAAGCCCAACTGGCCTGCCATCAACACTTAGACGGCGTCAGCATAAAGCAAATAAGGCGGCTATCGATGTACCATGTAACATTTCGAAACATGTATAATTCATGCTTACATCTGTATTTCTCTTCTATTGATATAATATCCTCTTCTAAGGCAAGACGATGTACTTTTCCAAATGCCTAGGTATAGCTTTCAAAAGGTCCTTCTCTGCCAGCCACTTGCGACTGAAGAGACGATCTGCGTAGCGATAAGCTCCGTCACAGAGCATGGTGACAACCTTGTGGCCTTTGCCAAGCTTCTCAGCAACCTCCTTGGCAGCAACAACGTTTAAAGCTGAGCTGGCACCGAGATATATGCCCTCCTCATCCAAGCACCTATACACCATCTCGATGCTCTTCTCGTCAGAGATGTGCAACGATCCATCTAACAAATCAATATCAGGCTTCAAGTTGTCTGTAATCCGGCCCTGGCCGATACCTTCTGTGATACTGGAACCAGTGCGCTCAATCAGCTTGCCCCCTGAGCTGATGTACGAATGCAGGACGCTGCCCGGCGGATCGGCCAGGAAACTCTTGACTTTTCCACCCGAAACGTCTTTCAAATATCTTGTGGTGCCGGCCAATGTGCCGGCTGTACCAGTCGAGCAAGTAAAGGCATCCACGGTGCCTTCGGTCTGCGCCCAGACTTCTGGACCCGTCGTCTCGATGTGCGCCCGTCGGTTGGCCGTGTTGTCGAACTGGTTCGTCCACACTGCGTTCTCGAGGCTCTCGGCGTGTCGCTTGGCCTGGTGATTGTAATTCTGGGGGTTGTCGAAGGCGACAGCCGGGACGGGATACACCTCGGCGCCAAGGAGGCGCAGGAGATCAATCTTGCCCTGAGACTGGGTATTGGGCATGTAGATAACGAGCTTGTATCCCCGAGATCGGCAGACGTGAGCGAGGCCAATGCCCGTGTTCCCGGCGGTTCCTTCAACAACGGTACCTCCCGGACGCAGGAGTCCACGCTCTTCAGCATCTTTGACGACGTAGAGAGCTGCGCGATCTTTGACAGAACCGCCGGGGTTCATGAACTCGGCTTTGCCGAGGACTTCGCAGCCAGTCTCCTCGGAAAGCCTGTTCAAGCGGATAAGGGGCGTGTTACCGATGGCTGGCGCTCTGAGTTAGACGTGGCATCATATAGAAATGCATTTGAGCCCAGTGCCGATCACGAGCATGTTGACGTACCTCCAGTCAGGCCCTTGGAGATGCCTTGGGCTTTGGACACGGTCAACGTGCGAGCGCGGGGCTCAGCAGCTTTGGCCGCCGCGACGGCGAGCCGCGCAGCACTACATCGAAACATCGAGACGACTGAGGGTGCTGCTGGACGGGAAGCAGGGCGAGGGGGTCAACTGGGCAGCTGCAGCTGTGGGTTGGAATGCCTACGGCTGGCTGAAGATTGGTTTTCATAGCGTGGCTTTGTGTATTTGGCTGCACACATGTGGCTAGATTGTGGCGACGACATCCGTTACCGGCGTGGTATCGAGATGCACGATGGTGGACTATGTAACTATCCGGGTAGGTAGTCATTGTATTTCTATGAATGGGAAACTATTCGCAGCTCTGTGATTGTAGAAATCCCTCACCTTTCTTCAATTGCTTGGTATTACGCTTTTAGTTTTACGATGAAAGCATTAATATCACTCTCAACGTCAGTAAAGAGAGTTGCATTCTGCGTTCTAATACTAGAGCAAAGAGGCATCTTGCGAGGTCTAATTAATAAGGGTGTTTCACAGACCTAAGGCATTATGATGCTATGAGGCAATAGGGGGCGCAAAAGGGCTATTTACATCCCGCCCAGTTGCTTGAAATATTCAACCTATAGAATAATTTCTCGGGGGGGATTTTGTTTTGTATTCTTCTTTCATTCCCAAGTCACTCCGTGAGCTGCAGCGCCCCTGTCCCGTGTCCCACAACTTATGTACCTTATGTACTACACGTCACTAGCAACCTCGGCTCAAAGCCGACGCCTTCCATGCCGCCGCCGACT
Source organism: Atkinsonella texensis (assembly GCA_001008035.1). Taxonomy (NCBI): domain Eukaryota; kingdom Fungi; phylum Ascomycota; class Sordariomycetes; order Hypocreales; family Clavicipitaceae; genus Atkinsonella; species Atkinsonella texensis. The sequence continues at coordinate 79,254 of KQ061701.1, forward strand.
GGAGCTTCATCCTGTCCACTTCTCTTAGGCCTAAAACGACATTCTCACTAGGGAAACCGAACACTCCCCAGTGATCAGTTTGTCGCTCGCAAAAAGGCAGGACCCATTTGTGATACGTATTTCCGCTACATTGTCGAGATTTACCGCCGACTCGGCACAATGAACACTCTCCGCTTCGTCATACCTGTTGCTCGAATTCCCTTCCAGCGCTCGACTCTGCCTCGCCTGGCCCGCGCATACAGCTCCAAATCTTTCGAGTACATCCAGACTACTTCTCCTAAGCCTGGCGTTGGGCAAGGCGAGTTTCTCCATGTTGCCTTGACGGACGGACGGCCAACTGACATGCACAAAAAGTCACGCTCAACCGACCCAATGCTCTCAATGCGCTTTGCACACCATTAATCAACGAACTGAACGAGGCGCTCAACGATTTCAATGCCTCCGATGAAACGTCCGTCATTGTTCTGACCGGTTCGTCAAAGGCGTTTGCCGCCGGTGCCGACATCAAAGAGATGGCACCCCTCACCTTCTCCGAGGCCTACACCAAGTCATTCATCGAGTCGTGGTCCCTCTTGTCCACCCAGATTAAGAAGCCTATCATTGCTGCCGTGTCGGGCCATGCGCTCGGCGGAGGTTGCGAGCTCGCCATGATGTGCGACTTGATTTACTGCACTGAGAAGGCCAATTTTGGACAGCCCGAGATCAAGCTCGGTACCATCCCTGGTGCTGGCGGCAGCCAACGCTTGACCCGCGCTATCGGCAAGTCCAAGGCCATGGAGCTGATCTTGACTGGAAAGTCCTTCTCTGGTGTTGAGGCTGAGAAATGGGGTGTTGCCGCCAGAGCGTTCCCTAACTACGAGGCATTGATGGAGGAGACTCTCAAGACTGCGGAAACTATTGCCGGATACTCCAGAGTTGCTATCCAGGCTTGCAAGGAGGTTGTCAACAAGAGCCAGGACCTCCCTCTGCGAGATGGCGTAGAGTTCGAGCGTCGTGTTTTCCACAGCTTGTTCGGGAGCCAAGATCAAAAGATTGGCATGAAGGCGTTCGCTGAGAAGAAGCAGGCCAAGTGGTCGCACTCGTAGTGCTCGAATTGGGAGGATGCAGGAACAAAATGGAGTTGGATCTACAGGAATCATGAACTACCTACCTAGGTATTTGAGGCTCGTGTACGAAGAGTTCGCTCCAACGGTAGGGAATGTATTTCAAGTGCATCATGGCGTTCTTCCGTCCCCGCCGCTTGGCTACTTCAATCAATTGTACAGCAGACCGAGGATAGACGCACGCTGGGCTCGTATTCTGGCGGGGTATACTCCGCAATTACAGTAAGATGTTCAAATCAGGTACCTACCAGGTGGGTACAGTGCCTGCCTAGCATGACACGCGATACCAACCAAGCCTTAATTAGGTACCCAGGTGGGTAGGTACTGTACCTCCACTGTACTCCGTACCTACCTAAGGTATGTACTACAGGTACTGACTGGTCCAATAGAGTATAGTGATAGTCAAGTTCGACTCTTAACAGCGCTATCGGTCATTGTCCTGAGGTCTATTTGGTACCTAATGCAGAGCCCTCACTCACCTGAAGCAAGAGAAGTCGCGTTCACTGTCGCCGCTCAGCTCATGCGCTGCGGGACACGCTCCTGATGAGCCTGACACCCGGAGTCGGCGAGGCCGGCGAGGCCACATGCGCTCCGGTGAATTGGGTGGGCGTAGACGTGGTACTGAGGGTACTGAGGCTTCGACAACTAATAAGGCCGCTAAGACCGCCCCGCCCACCCGAAGTGCTTGCCCCGCCGTGCATTGACGGAGTCAACCGCCCCCAACTGCTGCGGCAGCCGCCTTTTTTTTGGTCTCATCATGGGACTGATGCCGATGCTGATCCCATCCGGTTTGTCTCCGCACAACTCGAGACCTGGATTTATTTTTTTCTAGCTGGGGGTGCCCCTCGTGATTGCGCCTTCACAAGAGTCTTTATGCATTGACTCTATGCCCCCGGCGAGTAATATGAATGGCTTCCCGAAAACCCAGCTTGGATCTGGAGAAGGAGCTGACGTGCTCGGTATGTCGATTCAAGTCTTCTTCGTCTCTCCCCACCTCATACGTCCACTCAAGCCTTCCCGACTTCTCCCGTCGCTGTCTACCGTGGTTTTGTCCACTGACGTTGATTTCTGTTCGCAGATTTGCACGGAGCTCCTGTATCAACCTTTGACCTTGCTTGATTGTCTTCACACCTTTTGCGGAGCCTGCCTCAAAGAATGGTTCCATTACCAAGCAGCAAAAGCTGAAAAGGCACCGACACGGCCATCTCCTCAAGATGCCATCTTTACTTGTCCGTCATGTCGAAGCCCTGTGCGCGACACGAGGCACAATGCCACCGTAGTTACCTTGCTTGACATGTTTGTAGCCGCAAATCCAACCAAAGCCCGGTCCCAAACCGACCGGGAGGAGATGGCCGGTAAATATAAGCCGGGAGATCAGGTGCTGCCAAAAGTCAAGCTTCGCGAGAGGTCTGCAGAAGAGAGGAGGGCAGATGAAGAGAATCAACGGTTAATCGCCGAGGTCCGGGAAAGGAGCTTGAGAGAGGCAACTCCTGGTCATCGATCTCGAGATACCTCGCGGCGACACCGGCACAGCCGTTCTGTTGACGCCAGATCCAGCTCAAACCGGCCTCATAGCTCGGATTCACGGCGCCGTGCTGCCGGAGAAGCTGCGAACTCGTCTCGAAGTGAGGAGTCGAGTCGCCAAGAATCGGACAACAGCGCGGCAGGGCGAGATCGACGGCGGCATAGGAGACGCAGTGACAGTCGTCAACGCCAGATTGAGCACCAAACATCGCTCCGGTCACTGATCGGAACGACGGAAATGAGTGAACGCGATATTGAACGGGAAATTGAAGACTTTGCCAGGCAAATTCAAGAAGAAGGGCTTCTGGATGGTCTCGATTTGGACAACATTGACCTCAGCCGAGACGATGACTTGAGTCGACGCATCACGGAGGCATATAGGCGGCGACAGAGAAAACGAGCCCGTGCCGAATCTTCAAGGCGGGACGCGCCAACTGATTACAACTCGGCCTCGAGAAGCTCAGAAGCAGCCCAGCCAGATCGGCTCAGGGCTGCAGACAATGGCTCAAGATCTCGCGCCAGCTCCAGGTCAAGAAGTGGCAATGGCCAGCCGGAAGACAGAAGCAGGCCGCCGCCAGCTGGTTCCGCAAATCTTGAAGTACGCGATCCAGGAAGACGTCCAAGGCGCAGAACCGCAAGTGGAGGGCGAAGTGCCACGACCCCGATTTTCTCTACGCACGGCGCGGAAGCCCGCCCGGCCACTCGATCTCAGACTGACCTAGTTCTTCGACCACAAACATCTGATCCCGTGGTTCCGCGTCAAAGCTTCAGCGAAGGTCGTAGCGCCAGCTCGCAGTCAGTCCCGGTTGGGTCGCATACGAGCAACGAGCTTGCCTTGCCAACCTCGAGCAGTAATGCCTCTTTTGCCAGCAGAGCGCCTCAGTGGAATCCTGGCACGGGAGAGTCATCGACGGCCATGGCGGCATCTGAGCCAGCTCCAGGACAGCTCACCAGGTCTCATCCACCATCAGAGCTTGCCATTGTTCATTCCACTGTCTCGAGCCCGCTCGCCAGTCCTACTACCTCGTCTGGCCACCGGCGGACACGGTCTCAGCTCTTCCCGGAGCCGTCTATTTCATGTTCAAGATGCAAAAGACAACATATAGAGTACGAGGTGCATTACAACTGCGCCACGTGCGCGGACGGGCAGTGGAACATATGCCTTGGCTGCTACCGATCGGGGAAGGGTTGTCAGCACTGGTTTGGGTTTGGCTACGGCGCATGGAACAAGTGGGACAAGCTGCGAAGTCAAGGCGACGGCTCCTTGGAGATGCCACATATGCTCACCGCAAGTCGCTATCTGCCACCTCCCTCAACGCCGGGCGGAGCGGATGGACGGAAAACGCTAACAATTGACGATCCGAAAGGCCGGCTGGAGACAGGGACGTTCTGTGCACGATGTTTCGCCTGGACAAACGAATGTTACTGGCGCTGCGATATCTGCAACGAAGGAGACTGGGGCTTCTGCAACAACTGCGTTAACCAGGGGAAGTCCTGTACACATATGCTGCTACCATTGACGCATGAAGCTCTACAAGCGACAAGCAGGCCCCGCAGTCTCAGATCTCCAGGACGACCGCCTGCAGCGACTGTATATACTGGTCCTCAAGCAACAAGCATCGGACCGTTCAAACCACTGACGTTTCGCACAAGATGTGATATCTGCCAAGACCCCATAATCCCTTCACATATTCGATATCACTGCTATAGCTGCACCAGCGCGTTGGTCCCTGACGCACCGCCTGGCGACTATGACATTTGCTCTACATGCTACAACAATTTGGTAACAAGAGGACAGATCAGCGCCGAAAACGGACATTCAGGTTGGAGAAGGTGCTTGAACGGCCATAGGATGGCGGTTATCGGGTTCGCAGAAGGCAAAGTTGGCCAGTGGCGCTTCATCGAGCGTGATGTTGTGGGTGGCCGAGTCCTTCGGTCAGAACCATATGAAGGTCCCGAACAAGGGCTTCAAAGATGGTCTTGGAGGAAGGGTAATGAGAAATGGGAAAGGCTTGTGACAAAGAACGTCTCGGCTACTGCACCAGTCACAACCGAGACTGCGTCGTATACACAAACCTTTCCTCCTGATGGCGGCATGGGCATGAAGGCGAATGCACGCTGGGCATGGTACCCACAGGCTGATTCGGGGGATGAACTGCTATTCCCCAAGGGCGCCGAAATTCGGGAAATTGAAGATGTAAATGGAGATTGGTTTTTCGGGTCATACATGGGAGCCAAGGGACTGTTCCCAGCGCCGTATGTACGACTGGGACAGAGAACATGAGCAATGATGGGTAGGCGTGTATTACGAGTAGAGGAGCATAGCCTTGGTATCGACACATGGTAACTACAGATGTTGACTGATTGAGAGGACATTTACCCATTTCCTTATGATTGGGTGAGGACCGTTGCTTTTACATAGAGCTACATAGATTGCTATGCGTAAAGCCTGGAGTGGTATAATATAAAGGAATCGTCTATTGAGTATATACATGAAAGGATCTGGTGATTGGAGAGGCTCGTCGTGTATGCTTCGTGGAAACTTGGTGGAAGCACTTATCCAGATCCAGGGCAAGGCAATTTAGTTAAGGCTAGCTCTACCAAGTAGGGCAGTGTACAGTGGGTTGTATGTACCTTGCTCCCAAGATTACAGCACTGTTGCATAACAAGAGCAACTACATGAAACCTGAAACGGAAGAGGTAATCCTCCCCCCGCCCTTTTTTCCCTCTTACCTACAACGCAAATAAAGCCCTTACAAACGCTAACAATCAGAAATTACTGTAAGAGCAGGTGTAGCCTCTTACTATTAAACATTAGCTATACAGAGAGTGTTACAGTAGAAACCTAGTTGTATTGTGCTTAACCGTATGCGCGTTAAGGCCTAAAAAGGACAAATTACTGGAGGTATCTTCAGGCGTAAGTAAAAGGGGTTTACAGGTACCTTGCTGCGTGCCGGTTCTGGTCACGTAAGGGGTGGATTCGTACCGTTGGTGGCCGAATCCGATCAGATCATAAAAGGGCATAAATGCAAGGACATAGCAACTAGTGACTGTGTGTTTTGTATGTGATGAGCCTGCGTTAAATCCGACTTCGTCTCTGCCAAAAGCGGCCTTATATCTGAGCACGTGTTGTAGGACGAGAAAGGTCAGATCTGGCTGTGTGTCGCAACATACCGCTTCTGTTCTAGCTTTAGTTGCTGCTGTGCGTTCAGAAAATCGGTTGCTGCGCGATCAATGGCTCGTTGCACAATATGTCGGGCGTGGCGGCTCCAATAATATCACTCGACAATGCCCATCATCCCGGCCGATTATCGTCATTCTCAACGCTCAACCATCTCTTTGGGGACCGTAAGGCCCCGATTGCGTACCGATAGGGTTCTAGGGCCAATCAAAAACATCGTAGTAAGAGGTACTTTTCTTGTACGCTTGATTTGGACTATAATAGAAGTACTAACAACAGTCTAGGTTACAAACAGCTACATCACACGTCTTCAAGCTATACCTGCTTTAGTTCCTAGGTAGCTAGCTTGGAGTCACTCAAAGTCCCGACCGCGAACCAGGAAAAAAGCGGGGCGGGTGATGCAAGAGCCATTCGGTTGCAGATTCTCCAGGCGTTTGAGACGGCGGAGCTGCCGACGACAAGTGATGAGGAGAGGAGGAGATTGCTTCACTTTGCTATCATGGGAGGTGGACCGACGGGCATCGAGTTTGCTGCCGAGCTGCATGATTTGATTGCGGAAGACTTGAAGAGAATGTACCCCAGCCTGCTGGACTTTGTCACCATCACCGTTTATGATATTGCGCCAAGGTTCTCCCCATGTTTGACTCCAAGCTCGCTGCTTATGCAATGGAGACATTCAAGAGACAGGGGATCGCACTATCCCGCCACTGCGCAGGTTGCCTCCCAGCAGGCGGTCTATCTGGGCAAGCAGCTGAACAACCAGGCGAGCGGGTTCGCGGATCCCTTTCGCTTTCGCAACTTCGGCGTTATGACGTATCTGGGCGGCTGGAGGGCTATCCATCAGAGCAAGGCGGATAACCTGACGGGGTGGGCAGCGTGGGTGCTCTGGCGGACGGCGTATCTGACGAGGAGTATGAGCGTGAGGAACAAGATTATGATCCCGGTGTATTGGGTGATAACTTGGATTTTTGGAAGGGATATATCGCGATTTTAGGCAGGTGTGGAAATTGTACAGGTATGAATGGAAAGCATCTCCCTCGATGCCATGTCTCGAGCAGAGAACGACGGCGTGTTTACCCCAGAAATATTTTATATTATATCAATGATTCGTAGCCATTTGCCTGATGCCCTGTGCCAAACTTTCCGGTCATCAACTGAGAGATGATTTGTGTCGGGCCGATATGCCGCTACAGCAAGATTTAGGACGCAAGAAAGGGGCTACTGGGTGGACTACATCGTCATGCTACTCAAGCGCCTGCGTACATTCGCCTGTTTTGACATGCCAGATCCGTACTGTTTTGATCCGACGAGTCAAGGACCATGAGCCCTAAGTCATGAGAATAGACTGCTGAGAGTAGTGAAGGTTTATGACGCACCATATCCGTACAGATTAATCATGAGAGCCTGAGACTACAAGTCTAGTCTCAGGCAAAATACTCACAGACTTACCACACCGTATGGCCATCGGAATATTACTGACCGTTGCCTGTATTCGTGTACCATATCTGAATCATAGAATACGCAGAGCCGGAAGCTACGAGGCATCTGAGTTATGTGACAAGTCAATGTCCCGACGACCTCGAATATCTCTCTCAACTGGGGCTCAAATCGGAGAGCCTTCTCGCCACTTAGTACTTTCTTTCGAGCATAATAAATGCGTGCAGCGAATAGTTCCTGGTGCTCGAATCCAGTATAGATGAATCGCCGATAAATTTGGCTGGCATGGGGACTAGTAGCGGAGGCATTATCTATGCCTTTGCTTCATTTCAGGCCTCACCTCTCGTGGCAGAAGATCCGGCAATTACCATCATCTTTCACTCGTGGCCAAGCAGCATGTCCGTCCCCTGTTTCGGAAGGCTTGAAGTCAGAAACATTTCACTAGGCACAATCAACTGTTGATCCACTAATACTTCATGACAGTGTGTACGCACAGGCACTGTGCTAATATACTGTGAGCGGGTCCGCTTGGACATTGTTCCGTCCCATTTGGTGCACTAGACCGGATAGCTCCAGCTTGCCGCCAGCCGTTGGCCAGCCGGTGTATCGTGGGTAGGCTGCCAGGCCTGGCGAAGCTCCCTCTGAATAGCGTACCTCATCCAAGTGACGCCTTCATCCACGACTCAACTGGCGACCCTCGTCAGCCCACACGCTTTGTCGCACTTGCATTTCCCGCGCGCAGTAGACAGATTTCGTCAAGAGACGCGAAAATTAATAGCATCTCATAACAATGGCTTCCGGTTACGACAGAGCGCTCTCTGGTAGGTCAACAAGACCGCCTATTACTTAGATGTCTGCTGACCAATATCTCCCTCCATAGTCTTCAGGTTCGAAGTGCTGACGCTTTGCCACTCTTGAAAACTGTCTAACTTTTGGATAGTCCGGACGGACACGTCTTCCAGGTTGAGTATGCTGGCGAGGCTGTTAAAAGAGGTGCGTTAGCAGGCGAAACAGTTCACTACATTTTCCGTCGTAGTGACATTGGTCATCAGGAACCTGCGCCGTCGGCGTCAAAGGGAAAGATGTTGTCGTCCTTGGATGCGAGAAGCGATCAGCAATGAAACTTCAAGATACTCGAATCACGCCCTCGAAAATCCAGCTCCTCGATACCCATGCCGCATTGGCCTTCGCTGGCCTCAACGCCGATGCACGAATCCTGGTCGACAAGGCCCGATTAGAGGCTCAGTCTCATCGTCTCTCTGTTGAGGACCCAGTGACAATTGACTACATTACCAAGTATGTTGCTGGTGTGCAGCAACGATACACGCAGGCCGGCGGTGTCCGACCGTTCGGTATCAGCACACTCGTCGTGGGCTTCGACCCCGGCAGCAAAGTTCCCAGACTCTTTCAGACTGAGCCTTCGGGTATATACTCAGCGTGGTAAGTCCACATCTTAGGATCCTCGGGCTATTCGCGCGTGCTCTGGCTCACCGTCATTGTAGGAAAGCAAATGCCATCGGCCGATCCAGCAAGACCGTTCGTGAATTTCTAGAGCGCAATTACAAAGAGGATATGGACCGCGAAACCACAATCCGACTTGCGATCAAATCACTTCTCGAGGTTGTGCAGACTGGTGCGAAGAATATCGAGATTGCTCTCATGGCCCCTAGCGCTACCATGGAGATCTTACCCACTGAAGAAATCGAGGGCTACGTGAAGGAGATTGAACAGGAGAAGCAAGAAGAAGCCGCAAAGAAAAAGACAGGGCGAACACCTGGACAGGGCACTGCAGCTATTCTTACTAGAGGACCTGACGACACTGCTGCTGAATAGTCGACGGCGTGTGCGATGTGATATACAGTCTGGAAGATGGGCATCTGTTTTAGAGGTGTAGCAAATAGCACAGTGCAGATGATTTGTATTAACACCGACATCATTCAGGTGTAATGCCTTGCCATGATATCATCTTTGCTCATTGATTTTTGATGTAAAATACAGCCCAACCGAAAAACGCCTAGAACTTTTCGTCGTTCGCGCTGAAATAAATGTCACAGGCAACCCAAAACCGGCGCTTCTTAATTATCCCAGCTTATCAGCATCCTCGTCTGGATCAAACATAGCTCGATAGTCCTTTTGCCTGACACGCTCATCTTTAAGCATCTTGTTGTTGACTCTCGCGTCCTCACTCTCTATGGAGAGCGCTGCCTTCGGGGTTTTGGCATCGATGACAAAGTGGTTGTCGCAATGGGGGCAGTATTCGTCGCTCTCCTCGAATTCTTGGGCATCCTTTCGGAAACATTTCTTGCACTTCTTGCAAGCGAATACCATTTCGAAACTTTGAAGAAGAGGGTGCTTCTCTTGCTCACTGTGGCATTCGGCGCAATCGAACCACTTTCGGCCTGATATATATCTCACTTTAGCGATTCCATTTTACCGCAGCAGGAATGCAGCTATTTGCCTTGAAGAACAGAGGGTGGTGGTTGACGAACAACATGGTGACCGGATAGACACTTGGGCGTTGAGGATATGTTTGCTGTTTTGTAAGGTTCAAATTAGTGAAATTTCCCACAAATAAGTCAGAGGCCACAGCTTACCACATGGCGATGCTCGTGTTCTTGTGACAGTATGTAACGGAGATTTGAAGGGAAAGTCTGCTCAACCTCGCCTGGTTAGCAACTTATTAGCATACAAAACATGGTGGGGTAAACGCTGGTAGTTGCTGCATCAAGCCACCGCGGGTCCCCACTTAACTAGCATAGTGCTTGCTGTTCTTAGTCATCACGCTGGCGATTTGTCTCTCTCGGCGGGATCCATAAGAAATACCTCAGGACGTCACTCTCACTTCACGCTTCTTAACTCTTCATCCACACTAGTCGCGTAACAACGATCGTCTCTTGCCATTATCGTCACGGCGGCACGAGCAAACCATGCCTCCGAAGCGAAAGGCAGAGGTAGCCGCGCAAGGAGTGACAAAGGTCGGCAAGCCTTCGCGTATATCCACGCCTGGTGCAGCTACTCCTCGTAGTTTCGATAGCAACGATGAAGTGGAGGAGGACGATGGGCCCGTCGACGAGGTCCTCGAGCGTGATATAGACAGGAATATTGATCTGTTTTCCCTGGATCGTTTTCAAAAGAGACACACGATTCGGGAGCCGCTACCGCACATTTTTGGTGACCATGATTTTTCGTACCTGGACCTCAAGAAGGATCACCAGAACCGTCCACTATGGATTGATCCTCAAAAAGGTCGAATCATATTGGAAAGTTTTAATACGCTGGCGGAACAAGCCCAAGATTTCTTGATCACCATCGCAGAGCCACTTTCACGTCCGACGTTCATGCACGAGTACGCCCTTACAACACACAGTCTGTATGCTGCAGTCTCGGTTGGCTTATCTCCCTCCGACATCATCAATACTCTAGAGAGGTTCCTTAAAACACCTCTACCCGAAGAAATTCGTAACTTCATCACCAGCTGCACGCAAAGTTACGGCAAAGTCAAGCTCGTCTTAAAAAATACCAAGTACTATGTGGAAAGTCCGGACCCCGAAATGTTGCAAATGCTTCTCAAGAATCCCAAGATTGGGGCGCTACGAGTTCAAGGAACCGAAGAAATCACAACATCTGCTGCTCCCAAAATCGGCGGATTGGTTATTCCAGGCACCAAAAATGCAGCAGGCGTTAAACAAGCAAATGGCCTCCAACAAGGGGGTGAACAAACAAACGGTCCAGCAGTCAACGAAGCCGACGTATTGGCCACACTCAATGAGGAAGACGATGAGGACCAAGAGGTTACACATTCGTTCGAAATCGCCGACAAGGACGTTGAGACGGTTCAGAAGGAATGTCTGAACCTAGGATATCCCGTCTTGGAAGAATATGATTTCCGCAGAGATGAGGTCAACTCAAGTTTGGAGATTGATCTTAAGCCCGGCACTCAAATTCGACCATACCAAGAGAAGAGTCTTAGCAAGATGTTCGGTAATGGCCGAGCCAAGAGTGGGCTTATAGTCCTGCCTTGCGGTGCTGGTAAAACACTTGTCGGTATCACAGCGGCTTGCACAATCAAGAAGGGGGTCATTGTGCTCTGCACCAGCTCCATGTCAGTTGTGCAGTGGAGGAATGAGTTCTTGAAATGGTCCAACATCAACCCTGATGACATTGTTGCATTCACGTCGGACTCGAAGGGCTCTGTATTCACTGGAAGCACGGGTATCATTGTCACAACCTATTCTATGGTCACGCAATCCAGAGCCCGGTCATATGACGCTGATAAGATGATGAGGTTTCTGACCGGGCGTGAATGGGGTCTCATGCTTCTTGACGAAGTTCACGTTGTACCAGCCAACATTTTCCGAAAGGTTACATCTTCTATAAAGACGCACTCTAAATTGGGGTTGACTGCCACCTTACTACGAGAAGACGACAAGATTTCTGACTTGAATTTCTTGATTGGACCAAAGCTATTTGAAGCTAATTGGATGGAATTGTCCAAGCAGGGACATATTGCTCGGGTTCAATGCGCCGAAGTGTGGTGCCCGATGCCCACTGAATTCTATGATGAATATCTCCGGGCACCTTCACGCAAGAAGAATTTATTGTACATTATGAATCCGCGAAAATTTCAAGCTTGCCAGTACCTAATCAATTATCACGAACAAAGGGGAGACAAGATTATTGTGTTCTCGGATAACGTGTATGCTTTGAAAGCATATGCGTTAAAACTAGAGAAGGCCTTTATTTATGGTGGTACTGGCCAACAGGAACGGCTCAAGGTGCTCGAAAATTTTCAGCATAATCCACTCGTCAATACCCTCTTCTTGTCCAAAATTGGAGACACATCACTTGATCTACCAGAAGCGACGTGTCTTATTCAGATCTCGTCGCACTACGGATCGCGTCGTCAGGAAGCACAGCGTTTAGGGCGAATTTTACGGGCCAAGCGCCGAAACGACGAAGGCTTCAACGCCTTCTTCTACTCATTGGTCTCCAAAGACACGCAAGAAATGTACTTCTCATCGAAGCGGCAAGCATTCCTCGTGGACCAGGGCTACGCATTTAAAGTCATCACACAACTGGCCAACATTGAGAAAACACCAGGCCTCGCATTTGCAACAGCTAGTGAACGACGCGAGCTCCTTCAGAAAGTGCTTGTCGAGAATGAATCCATGGAGGATGAGGACATGACTGACGACCTGTTCCATAGTGGTACAATGGGCCGCAAGAAGAAGAAGGGGGCTCGCAGAACCGCGGGCACACTGGGAGAACTCAGCGGGGGTCAGGATATGGCCTATATCGAACAGAACAAGCGAGTCAATCAAGGATTAAAGAAGGGCAGGGGCAAGAAGGACAGTAATTCTTTCTTCAAGAAGATCGGAAGGGAGAATGCTAGACGTGCGGCCGCGCAATGATTGCAATCCGATCTCGGCTTGAGCGTGCAGTTGGTGGGGAATTTTTGCCGATGTGTGACATTACTTTTCGGAAGACGGCAAAGCGAATGGGCTGGGGCGTTGTGATCTAAGTCAGCTGCCTTTTCTGGGAGGAATGTACATGGGACTTTACGAAGGGGACATTTCGAGAGCGATTAGGCTTGGATAACTGAAGCCAAAGCCAGTGTATCCGTATCCATCCCGGCTTGATGTCATGACTGTCATTTCTTTACCCTGTGACGCGCTTTTTCCTATGCTAGATGATTCGACTGCATAGTGGGGTGTGGAGCCAAATGCTTACTCCACGCGGATCTGCATTGGTCTTCGCCACGGCATCATTAAAGTGCTTGCAGCACCTGATGAACTTTGTAGACTTTTCGTATTCTCGCTTGTCGGCTGGGCACCATTGAAGAGCTAGGCCCAGAAGATGGAAATGGTATCAAATCGGAGCCAGTTTACAAGCCTGCTGTAGTTCGTACAAAAAGAGAAAAGCACGATGTTCTCTTTGAGAGGATATTTATGTTTGCACACACCATGAACACCGCTTGCTTGGGATCTGAAAATCTAGCCATGCGACTTCAAACAGGGCGGCCGGAAGGTCGGTGGACGATCACACAGATATGGGAAAGACGCGTCATCGTCAGTTCGTTTATAGCACAGGCCCGCGCTTGGGTCGCTCGGTTTACAAATTCATGTGAGATACCTCCTGCCTGGATGCTGCGGTTCCCGCGGCGGCACCAGCGTATCTGATCTGGCTCGTGCCATATCGAGGTGCCTTGGCGACATGGGCTTGACGGGACGCCGGGTTCGTTCTGCAACACAACAGCGCCGGTATAATGCTACTTAAACTCATGCTGAGCTGGACGGGCCGTGGGCCGTGGGCCGTTTGCCGCGAGCCGCGGGCGGGAGGGGGAGGGAGGGCACGAGGTAATATGTGGGATATGCCGGAGAGCTGCAATTTGGCGGGAGAGGGAAAAGCCCGGAAGCTTCTGGGCAAGTTGTCGAGAGGTGCGATGTGGACTCGACCTAGGATATCTATCTCTGCCTCACATAAGCCAAGACCCAGCACTGAGGTACAAATTACTTACGACCCACTGTACCCCTGTACCTAAGGTACCGCCTACTTGGGGTATGTAAGATACACCCACGATACCCTATACCTAGGCGGATGCCAGTACGGGCACCTGCCGTAGGGCTGCCGGGCAAGTGCTAGTCCTGGCTTTGCCAGACAACTAACTCGACTCCGCGACGCCGCCATCAAATCTGCTCTTAAATAAATCTCGACTTTTACCTTCACTCTCTCGTCTCCCCATCACCAAAAAGGCAACTTCGTCACGCTTCCCTGCGCGATTGCATCCCCAGCGTCTCGCCCGTGCGCGCTGGTGCATTTGGTCGTCCTTGTCAGACCTTAATTGGTACTTTGCGTCTGTCAGGGCAACGTGCCAGCGTCGGCAGCCCCTGCGACCTCGAGCCCTGCGAGCGACCGCGGGCTCGGGATCTGGAACCTGCATCGGTGCCACCACAACAACACCACAGCCTCGGCAAGGAACTCTCACCGCTGAAATCTCACCCATTCTCTCTGCATAGATCGGCACAGCCTCACTGGGTTGCCACTTGGCGCTCCGAGACAACTTGAGTTGCATCTAGTAAAGCGTTGCTTTTTTTTCCGTCAAGCTCCGTTTGCTTCTATTATTCGGCAGCAACCACCCGTATACGATCCGGTCCGTGATTTCTTCCTTGGCTCCTCGTTCCTCGTTGAATGCTGCTTGTGAGTGGTCCCAGCGGCGTTGGGCATCATTTCTTCTTGGTGTCGTGTTACCTTGAAACTTCCGCGCGTCTCAGGTCAGGGATCTCGACTCAACGAGCTTGCAAAGGCTATCTTCCGATCCGGCCGCTGTGTTACCCTGACAGGGAATTGCACCAGACGGCGGAATTAACCGTGTCATCTACTACAACACCACCCCTTGTCTACTGCATTGACTCAAAAGAAGCCATTGGTTTTCGCCTTGCTCAGTTGTCTCCTTTCTTTCCGTACGCCTCCTCTGTTCACCTTCTGTTTTTTGACGCAACGGCCTCTGTGTGGCACTTGAGCTCTGTGTCTGTACAACAGTCGAATGACTGGTCGCAAAACCCTTGTCATTCAGAATTCTGAATTGATATTTCCGCGCAGCACAGGTCGCTTTGTTCCACCTACAATCCAATCGCCCGGCTACAGCTATCAAGCCATCACCAAACGGTGCACCTGCCACTGTTTTCAAGCTTTTCAAGGGCTCCTTATAACCGCCAAGGCTTCGATCGCCAGGAAACTTTCTCCTGTTTTCCTCTGCGTGCTTTTCTTCCTGGTCATTTCACCATGTCTATTTGCTCTTCTATGCGTACCAAGTCCTTCGATTGGACTTGCGCCTAGACGGGCCACAACTCAGATCATCAAAGAACCAGTATTGGTCTGGCAAGACCTTTCCAACTTTAATCACGGAACTTTAATTGCATCACGCACAGTGGATGCACAATTGGTCTGAAGCACGGATCTTCAAATCGAGTGTGTAGCTCTGGGAAGAAGGGACATTTTCATCTCTAGACACGGAAATCCTTCACAGCACGCATCACGTCCACTTCCGGTCCAAGTATTTCCGCAATTTTCGTCATTTTCTTCGCAAACGTCGTCATCATGTTCGAAGGGGCGCGTTCCTACGTTTGGGGCCAACTGAAGGCCGCCAAGCCAGCTTTTATTTCTAAAAAGCCTCATTTTAGTTTTATCACAGTTCATTGTATGTACTATACCTCCTATCTTCACAAAATAGCTACGCGCTTGCACTAACCATTCATACCACAAAGACTTTTGGATCATCGGAGCAACTCTGGTGTGCTCGGTTGCCATATATATAGCAGGGAAGGGGAAGTTGGAATACATTGATTCCTTGATGTTCGCGAGTGGAGCAAATACACAGGCTGGTCTGAATCCTGTCGATGTCAACCTTCTCAATGGATTTCAACAAGCCATGATCTACTTATTCGCCATGACATCAAACCCTATTACCATGCACTCCTTCGTTGTTTTCCTTCGCTTGTATTGGTTCGAGAAGCGTTTCCGGAGCTGGGCACGCGAAATACGAGCTCGACGCCGCACACTGACTAAATCCAAGTCACAAGCTCGTAATGATATGCATCTGGCGGAACAAGGGGTCAATGGTCGTAATATCACCCTGATTCCGCAGAATGGCCGGAAACAGAGGATAACCAACGATGGTATTCTGCTAGACGATAATAATCAACAGCCCGACCATCCGGCTGTGCACAAGAGTAATGAAAGTGATACTACTGCTGTCACTGAAAATCTTTCCCAGCCAGTTGATCAGAGCATCGCGGAGAATCCGGATGACAGATGTCAGGAACAGCGAATAGGCTCGGCTCGAAGAAGTAGCCGTGATTCTGGTCATAATGTCCAAGCACCGACGGCCATCACCTTTGCCGAGACCGTCAAGCGTAGCGATGGGCTACGAGACGACGAAACCAAGTTTCCCCAGAGCCGTTCACATGCGGAGCATATCGCCATTTTGGAACGACAACGAAAGCAGGATGATGATGAGGTCCTTCGAATCCCGGGCCCCCGAGATGCCGAACGAGGCTTGATGCCTAGGCGACTTCAGGCTGACGACATCCGAGAAGACGACGACAACTATCGGCTTGACCGTTCTACCACTGTAGATTCTAGGAAAGGTCGTGGTGCCACTGACACGAGACGCATAAATGAGCGTCAGTCGACCATAGTTATCTCAGAGCCCGAGAAGCATCGGCGAGACGAGATTCAGGGCGACTTCAAAGCTGGTGGTGGGACTTTAGATGCTTTGCGGTTTCGGAAGCCTCGCATCTTCAACCGTTCTCAGAATAAGCACCAGGAGGACACCGAACAGCCTAAACCTGTGCGGGCCACCCGGACTCGCACTTTAGACACGATCCGCTCCGCGTTGTCAAATTCTAAAACGGAAGACATGCCATACCTTTCCTACACGCCGACAATGGGCCGAAATTCCAACTTTGTTGGTTTGACATTGGAGCAGCGAGAAGAATTAGGCGGAATTGAATACCGATCCCTCAGAACGCTAGCAATTGTTCTTATGGTCTACTTCTGGGGGTTCCATCTTATCATTCTCATCTGCCTGCTACCCTTCATTCTCGAGAATGGCCACTATGGCGAGATTGTCGAGGCAGACGGCGTTTCAAGAACTTGGTGGGCATTCTTCACTTCCAATGTCGCCTTCATGGACGTCGGCTTCACTCTCACTCCTGATAGCATGATCTCCTTCAGGACGTCAGAGTTTACTCTTATGATCACTTGGTTCTTCATTCTCATTGGCAACACTGCGTTTCCTGTCATGCTACGCTTTATCATTTGGGTCAGCGCCGAGCTCGCTCCAGTTGGGTCCGGACTATGGGAGGAACTGCGATTTCTGCTCGACCACCCTCGTCGATGCTTCACGCTCTTATTTCCATCCGGTCCCAACTGGTGGCTTTTCTGGATTTTGATCGGCCTCAATGCGCTCGACCTGCTTTTCTTCATGGTTCTCGATCTTGGTTCAGAGCCTGTCGCCCAATACAGTGTGAAGAACCGTGTTGTGATTGGTCTTTTCCAAGCTGCATCCACGAGAACGGCCGGTTTCGCAGCCGTCAGCATGTCTGACCTCCACCCTGCCATGCCAGTGCTCTACATGATTATGATGTATATCTCTGTCTTTCCCATCGCCATCTCTATCCGGCGCACCAACGTGTATGAAGAGAAATCGCTCGGCATGTATCAGAGCCATGACATTGACGATGACGATGCTCCGGCCTTGTCCTATGTCGGAACCCATTTGCGCCGTCAGCTGTCCTTTGATTTGTGGTACGTGTTCCTGGGCTTCTTTGTCATCACGATTAGTGAGGGCCCTAAAATCACTGCCAAGAAGTTTTCGCTGTTTGATGTCTTATTCGAGGTGGTCAGCGCTTACGGCACTGTGGGTTTGAGTATGGGTGCCAAGGGAGTCAATGCCTCGCTGTGCTCTCAGTTTACCGTCATCGGCAAGCTTGTCATTGTTGCAATGCAAATACGTGGTCGACACCGCGGCCTGCCATACGGACTCGACAGGGCTATCCTCTTACCCAGTGAAGAGAAATTCAGGAAAGAGGCAGAGGAGCAGGAGGCAGCCTTGGCAGCGGCCAATACTGCTATATCGCATGCCGCCGCAAGTAGCATTCAGCACCCAGGAGCGAACCTGACTCGCACTCTGACTCGCACTCGCAGCAGGAGTCGCGAGCGTGGTCACAGTAGCAACAGCGTCGTCAGATCATTCCTCCATCCCGGACCAGTTGTACCTCGTGATGGCCCATCACATCAGCGCAAGAGCTCGACAGACACCCAGGGCGCACCTTTGAGCCCCATATCGACGACTTTCCCAGCACCGCATCGAGACGATGAAACGGCGGAGCTGGGCCTTGTGTCCAGCGTGGGTTCAAGGCCATGGCAACGCCGAGCAGATACCACGCCTGTGTTTTAGGTAAACCCATGGCGTTAGTTTTTTTTTTTAAGACCGAAACACGTAATAATGAGCCCTTTTTTCCTATTTCATTCTTTGTCGGGGGTTTAGAATCAGTTAGTCAGCAACACAATTAATTTAGTGCACGTAAGAACGAGGGAAAACAACGGCGCATTTCTTCCAAAAAGCATTATCTGGGACCATCGGGG
>KQ061701.1:97671-113339 GCA_001008035.1 Atkinsonella texensis
GTACAGCACAGTATATAGCTTTGTTTTCAGCGCAAGCAACAAGCAAACCGTATCATATTTCGCTCCAGGAAATTCTATTTAGTCAGATGATGCACCGCTTTACCCAAGTTTCCTTCCCGCCAAAAAATAAAAAAAAATAAAAAAAAAATTCAAAGAACAAAGAATGGAATCCCACGACAAACTAATGAACGCCAACATCGGCTGCATGGTATATACAATTTCTCAACATCTACTTATTATCAAAAGCACCCAGATTTTTCAGTGCAAGAGCTAGCCTTCTGTAATCCTTGAGGAGATCCCTTACTTCTCCGAGCTTGAGATCGCCTGGACTCTGGAGCTCGAGCCATCTTTTGTTGGGGGGCTGGAGCTTAGGAACCGTGACTTGTTTGGGGGGCAAGGAGGCGATGTCGGAGAAGGCCTTGGCAGTCAGCTTTGCTTGAGTGAGTGGGTTTGTTTCAAGGGGACTGTTTCACGTACAGTGGGATCGCCTCCGTCAGCGGCATTTGCATCCTTGGGGGCGTTGCGAGCGAAGCCGCGGATCATGCCCATACTTGATAACCGCCCGATGGGGTTGAAGGAGCTGCCTAGGTTGCGGACCGAGTCGAGCATGGCGGGAGCCGGGACAGGCGTGCTGGCCTTTGCGTCGTCCGTCTTCTTGGTCGAGGTGCTGCTGCGGGCGCTGTCGACGCTGGCGTCTCGCCTGCCTATCAGGCTGAGGACGCGGTCTTCCGGAGCGGACGGGCGCTTGGGGTGGTGCTCTGCGTCCTCGGAGCCTCCTGCGACTGAGCTCGACGCGCTGCCGTTGTCGTCTTCGTCCGGGGGAGGGGGCGTGCTGACGAGCTTGCGGGCGTCGTCTAGGGTTCGGGGCACGGCGATGGGCTCCTTCGGCCCCTGCTGGCGTTCGCGGAGCTTGCCGAGGAGGAAGGAGTAGCTGTCGCCGAGGCTATTGGAGATGGTCTTGAGCCCTTGGTCGGCGGTGCTGAAGACGGCGCCGCTGGCGGCTCCGAACGCCTGGGCTGGGGTGTTGACGAGGTCGCTCAGCGTCCTGTTTCGCAGGGCGTTGGCGGCTTTGAGCCCGGGGGGCGACGGGGCAGCGGGCTTTGAAGCTGTTCCGTTTCCACTGCTTGCTTCGGCGGGCGCTGCGATTCCATATGCTGGTGGGAATGTCTCCGTCTTTGGCGCGCCTGTCTGGCCGTCCGGCTTGGGCGGGCCAGAAGGGTGCTCGTCTGCTCGCAGGGTGGACAGATCCACGGTCTGAAGGAAGCTGATGGCTGCCTCGAGATTTGTCAGGCAGTACGCTGTTTCGCCCGTCAACTTCTGCTCCCAGCGGAAGAACTGGATGAAATGAAGATCACTTATGACGTGGAGGTTCTCGGGCGGTAGGGTAATGAGCGTGTAAATGAGCATAGGCATGATCTCGTCGGCAGAAGCAGAAGGGTGGACTTGGGCCAGCGTTTCCACGATGCTTTTGTGGGCAGCTTTAAGGTGATTGCCCTTGGCCAAAGGGTACCGGGCCTCGCTCATCTTGACTATGTCGCTCCGCGCTTCCTCCAGCGACTCTCGCATCTGTTTCGTCACCTGTTGAGCAGCCTCTGCGTTCTGAGCCCCTTCTTGTCCATAGTTGACGCCCAAGTCAGCAGGGCTGATCCCCACCAAAGCGAGGGCTGCTGTCTTGGACCGTAGCTTCTCGTCCTGCGCCTCGTCCTGCGTCGTCCGATGTCTGTATATTTTATCATATATGCCCTCGCACAGCCTTCGCTCCACTGCCTCTTCTAACATCCCTCGCTTGGCTTCCAAGACCTTTCTGGCCTTTTTGCGGTTGGCAAGCTCTTCGGCCGTGATCATTTGTCGCTCCGTCTCCATCATCGGCTTGTCCTTGGTGCCTAGCGACGTTGCCTTTGACCGTAGCCGACTTGCGGCCGAGGAAATTGAGGACGTTGAGGGCGCGGGCGAGATATCTCGTTTCTGTCGGGTAGCCAGGGCGTTGACGTGTGTGTTGACGTGGGACGAAGCAAGTGCGTAGAAACTTTGGAATAGACGCGACAGCTTCTCCATGTTCGGCGGCGTGGAGT
This sequence comes from Atkinsonella texensis, assembly GCA_001008035.1. Lineage (NCBI taxonomy): Eukaryota > Fungi > Ascomycota > Sordariomycetes > Hypocreales > Clavicipitaceae > Atkinsonella > Atkinsonella texensis. Next base: position 99,744 of record KQ061701.1, read on the forward strand.
GTACTTTGGCACTCAGGGATTCGATAAAGCTGGAACCGACACGGGATTAGCAACAAGATCACCTTTGCAGAATACCGAGCATGGTCACACCTATCGGTTAGACTTATTAGCTCAATTGGCAGCTCATCCAGCTCGACCGAGCCCCGTGGCGGCTCGGCATTTTCCTCGTTATCGTTGTGGCTTCCGGATTCGAAAGCATCTGGAGCTTCCTTCTCGTGTTCCTCGCTGAGTGGGCCTTGGTCTGAAGTGTGGGGTATCGTATTTGCTCGTTTGGGTACCGTGAGTTTATTCTCGCCGTTTGGGGGGTTGCCGCTCGAGTAAGTTGGCATTCGCGGTACGCCTTGCCGGATGGCGTTGGAATTCAACGAGACTCGTGATGACATGGGAGCTGTACGATTTCAAGTCAAATGGCCGTCTGTCCCGATGTGTCGTCAGTCTTGAACCTCGAGCAATCTTTGGCCTGAAGCGGGATGTTGTGATGTTGTAAACAAGCGTCAAGAGGCCGGCTTTCTAGGGCAAGATGCGTTGTACCAAGAATCGGGTTTCAAGAAGACGTAGCTGCAGTGATCCATTAGCGGCGGAATTAGAAATGCGTTCGGTTCCAGGCCAGCCTTACCTGGCCAGAAGACAGGCCGTTGTGGTGGAGGGTGGTCCGGAAGGTGCAGGCTCGTGATGCAGAGAGCTCGAGGGAATGCTTCGAGTTGGAAATGATGGATTTGTTCCGGGCGCACGACTCGCGAGCTGGGGCAGTCAATGCAGATTACAAGATTCTCATATGATTACAGCTGCACGCCGACTGTATTGAGTTGGAATTGCAAAGGTCGCTTGTGCCGAGGGATGGCTTTGCGTAGCTGGCTCGGAGACGATGACGAGGCGCCTGAAGCTGCTTGATTGATTGACTGATTGATGGATCGCCGGTGTCTCATGGCACAGGCTGCGGTGGTGCGGGTGCGGGCCACTGTGTGCCTCTTCCAAGACGTTGATTGGACGGGTGAGTGCCGTGACAACTTTGGCTTCTCGGTACGAAACGACGAAACAACGAAACCACTAAAGATAGTAGTGGTTGAGCTAAGCCTGAAATGGAATGTTGGCACGCATTTTGACGAGTTTCGACCTGGGCATGAGATGTAAAGCCATGCCTCACCTAATCATCTCTGCTCATTGTAGTCCAGCATTTTTCGGGACTGTACCTTTTTTTGTGTTGTTGCCCTGCTGTTTCCGGGTTGCTGCCATATACTTCTGTCATCTCACATCAATTGTGTCAGCCCTTGATCGACGACGATCAACGTCTGCAGTCCGCAGTCTCCATGATCAAACTAGATTCGGGGGAGAGTAGCAGCCGTGTTGTGAGGCTCTTGGAACATTAAACCTTTACAACGAACGTGTGGGGCTAAGCAGAGTTGGTCCTAGGTACCTCTTGGTGTCTGGCATAATTATAAGTCACCAGAGGCACGTTCCAATGGAGCCTTTCGTGACGTAAGAGGTGAACGAATTGAGTGTTAGCACAAGTTGTCGCTGCAGTCGCCCGTAGTGTCACCGCCCGTAGTGTCGCCCGTAGTAGCTACACCCGCTGTACGCCCGCTGTACAGTACAGCCAACCAAACCTGTATCATCTTACAGAACTACCTAGGTACCTAGGTAGGTACCTCACGACAGAGCAAAATCGACGCTCATCACGATACGCGAAATTCCTGCATCATTTCACAGGCAATTAGGCTGTAATTTGCTAGTAGTAACCTCAATTCATATAATTTAGCTTAGAGGGGCTTTACTCTAGAGCCTGTTTAAATAATTTGCTAAAGTACCGTAACATCTTCTGATGACCCTGTGGGGTGATATTTGATTGGTTGATACTAACCATGTACGGTAGATCTGTAATATCATGCAGGCGTTGGTTGTTGTATGTATCGTACACGCCGAGTCCGCCATCGTCGCCGTCTTCACCATCGTCACCAGCGTTGGCGGCAGTTGGTTTCTTTCAGGACTTGCTCCGCTCGCATGACTTTGCACATCCTCCCTTGTCCCAAGGCTCCCTTCATCTGCGCCTCCTGCCTTCCACAATGTCTGGCCCTCCCTTTCGCAGGCAGTCTTTTCTAGGCCGCCTGCGTCCTCAGCCGCAACTGCCACCTCATATTCACCACTTGTCGCCGACATTTCTCCTCGAGCGAGCCGCCGCTGTTGAGCCGAATGCCGAGGCCATTTTCCACATAACCGCCAATGGTGCCACTTTGCGCCGTTCCTATCAGACCTTCGCGGACCGTGCCCGCGGCCTGGCCTACTATCTCAAGAAGCACAAGCTGACTCGAGTCGGAATCTTGGCTCCAAACACACCTGCCTTCCTTGAGTCGATATACGGTATTGTTGCTGGTGGCGGTGTTATTGTTCCCGCCAATTACAGACTCAAGAAGGATGACATTGCCTACATTTTCGAATTTGCCCAAGTAGATTGCATCATCGTCGACAAGGAGTTCCAGAGCTTGTTGGGCGCCTACGCCAAGAAGCACAGCAACGTGCCCTTGATTGTCGACATTGTGAGTTGCTCAGCCCGCGTGGTTGGCGCATATGTGACCATTGCTTGCCGCGGCTAATCACCTTTCTGCAGGACACCGATGTTACCGGGGGGCCATCATGTGGTCAATTCAACCAAGCCATTCTTGAAGGCCTTGCCTACGACAGGCAACAGGGAGATCATGCTTGGGCTGGTTTGCATTCCAAAGTCAACAATGAGGATGACATGCTCGCCATTCCCTTCACATCTGGCACCACATCACGACCCAAAGGCGTCGTGTATACCCATCGTGGAGCCTACCTTGCTGCCATGGGAAACGTGATCGAGTCTGGTCTCAATCACGGACGCTGTCGATATCTCTGGACCCTCCCAATGTGAGTATGGAAGCAACACACCTGCTACTGCGGCATGCATTGACATCGCTTACAATTATTGCCTTTCTAGGTTTCATGCTATGGGCTGGACATTCCCGTGGTCAGTCGTAGCTGTCAGGGGCCTCAATGTGTGTTTGAGAAAAATCAACTACCCTCTCATCTGGAAACTGTTGAAGGAGGAGGGCATCACGCACTTCTGTGCCGCCCCCACCGTCAACACACTCCTAGTAGTTGCCAAGGAAGCCGAAAAGTTGCCTAATCCAGTGCAAGTGACTGTGGCGGCCAGTCCTCCTTCGGAATATCTCTTTGAGCAAATGGTACGAAGACAATTGATGTATCGTCATAAGACTTATAGTTCTAATCTTCCACCGCAGACAAATCTCAATATTATGCCTGTGCATGCGTACGGCTTGACGGGTAAGTTCCTTTCCAGCAGCTCTCCAGCTCTGTCAAACCCCGTGGCTGACCAATTTGCAGAAACATACGGTCCCATTACAAAATGCTACCAGCTTCCCGAATGGGATTCACTTCCGCCTCAACAAAGGTTCTCCAAGTTGGCCCGCCAAGGCCATGGAATCGTGACCAGTTTGCCCATTCGAATCATCAAGCGAGATCAGCCTGAAGGCGTACTCATTGATGTTGCCAAAAATGGTCAAGAGATTGGAGAGATCGTCTGCTTTGGTAACATATGCGCCAAGGGGTACTACAAGGACGCAGAAGCTTCGCGTAAACTCTTTGCCGGCGGCGCCTTGCACTCTGGGGACCTCGCTGTGTGGCATCCCGATGGGAGCGCGCAGATTTTAGACCGAGCCAAGGATATTATCATCTCGGGTGGAGAGAATATCTCATCCGTCTCGTTGGAAAGCATGCTTGTGCAGCACCCGGACATTCTTGAAGCTGGTGTTGTGGCAGTGCAAGATGATCACTGGGGCGAGCGACCCAAAGCATACATCACAGTAAAGGAGGGCAAGAGCGTCCGTGGAGAGGAGGTTATTTCTTGGGCGAAGCATCAGAGCAGCATTAGCAAGTTCATGGTGCCGAGAGAGGTTGAGGTAGTTGAGGAACTGCCCAAGACGAGCACTGGCAAGATCAAGAAGAATGAGTTGCGGGAGTGGGCAAAGAAAAGGGCCAAATTATAATCATGAAGGTGTGGTGAAAGTACATAGGTATGAAATCATTGATATTTCTTTACCAGAAAAGCGGGGCTCATCCCGCGTTCGAGCTATCCATGATGTTCCGAATCCTTGGCTGCTGGGCCATCGCGGCAGCCAGAACCTGACAGAATAGAAAAGGCTTGAGTTAGTCGGTATGACTACCAAGCAGTCCAATTTGACTCGTGCATGTCAAAAGCTTTCCGCTAAAGCCAAATATCCATCCATCTATCGGCGGCGTGCTCATCGGCAAGGCAGGTGCGCTGCTCTTCCGACAGCTGTCGCAACTGCCCCAACAACAGCCCACATTTAGCAGTTTCATCATTGGCCTCATTCCACCGACGACGACGACCTTCTTGCTACGCTTTGCTGTGAGTCGGCTTTTTCACTCTCATCCGCCTCCTATTACTCACCTAACCTGAAGAGCTGGGTGGCGTGTGTGAATACCTTTTTCACAGCATTTAGCGTCGAAATCAAAAAGATTAGGCATCGCAGGTTGACTTGGACGTTTTTTTTTTTTTTTTGCAATAGACATGAGCGCGTTGCGGCCTCTGCGGGGTGGCTGCCTTTGCGGGCGCAACCGTTACATCATCGCCCTTCCGGAGGACGGCATTCAGCATGCGCAGGTGCTGTTTAGCACGGAGAGATTGCATCGTAAGTAGAGTTGATCTTACTGCAGAGCATACCCAGCTTTTTTATTATTTTTTTTTTTTTAATCTTGCGTCTTGCCCATCTCTTCGCATTTTGTAGGATGACGCTGATGGTTGATTTGCGTGCAGAGGAGCCGCTTGCTACGCCTTTGGCAGCCTACATTCGAGTGCCACTCTCATGGCTACACAGCACGACAGTCGCCTTCTTCGATGACGAAACACATGCAATGATCCGACGGGTTTACACACACCCCAGCCAAGAGCATACGAAACGCAATTTTTGTGGATTTTGCGGCACGCCGTTGTCGTATTGGTCTGAGGAGCCTCGTAGTGAGGCCGAATTCATTAATCTCACCCTGGGCAGTCTTCTGCAGGAAGATCTCCGAGACTTGGAGGATCTCGGTCTCATTCCTGAAGAGACTGAAAGCGAATCGGAGGCAAAGCAATCGGAGACCTGCAATCAAGGCACAGCGTTGCGACAGTCCTTTGGCGTTCCGTGGTTTGATGGCATGGTGGAGGGCACAAGACTAGGCAGAATGCGCCGAACTCATGGTATCAAGCAGTCACAGGATGGGACGGTCAGGGTCGAGTGGGAAATTGTCGAGCAGGCGGATAGTTCAGAAGGTGACGACGATGCCGAAATGGAATCAGCTTCCAATTCGTCTGCGAAGCGAAAGTTACAGCAGAGGGATGGCTAGGGCATCAACGAGCCAGTTTCAGGCTCTAGTTCTCTTGTTGTAGTGAAAGATGTTGACTGGGATTGTGCACCCAGTAGTCGGAGTGAGACTGGACTCCGACAGGAGAGAGGTGCAGAAGCGAGCGTTGTTTGTTGTCGTATTATGAGGCGGCGTCAAATGAAAAGGATAGAGGAAGAGTGGTTCGTGGAAAGCCGGTGGTAGTTCCAAAACGTGAGTAGTTCAGGAATGGTTGAGAAGAACACCTGGAATGACTGGAAAGATTCTTTGCTTTCCTACGTCACGTGTCCGTGTTGGTAGAGTAATAGAGCAGATAAATGAACCATCCAAGTTGGCATTTACCTCAGAAAACGTCTTTTCGCAGGTGTCGGAGCAGCAGGAGGCGCGGAAGGTGTTGCAAGCCCGGAGGCCCTCCCTGTTCACAGTGGGTCCCCATGTTCTCACGGTGGAATAATCCCGCTTGAACTTGAGACAACGACGATCTGTCGAAAGAGAGCAGGCTACACACACGCAGACAGATGGTAAATGAACGACGCACATCGCACGTGCACAACCTTGGTACGAAAACCCGCAACTCATTTCTTTCCGTCTTCTTGTGTCCTCTGCACGAGAGAGGCCCTCGTCCACGCTTCTACGGCGCGAGCCAAGGTTGATTCGCATATGATTTTCGTGGGCGACCTATCTCGATAGAATCTGAGCATCTGTACGCAGTGACATGCCATTTATCTTCCCGTTTCGCTGCACCCGTGGGTTCTTAGGACTGGCGTGTAGGGAATGACGTTTGCGGCAGAAAACAGAAGCACACGTCCTCGGCAGCACGCAACCACAGGGGAACAGCACGGCGCTGCGCCAGAATCACTCTTACAATCTCGTCCAACGCGCTCGTCCTACGTCGACCCTTTCACGCGATCGTGGCGACTCGTTACAAGCACAGATGAAATCCCTTTCTCGTCTACTTGCCAGAACACAACGACTTATACATGCAAGTAAAGTACATGCAAGATTCGCACCGCCCCTTCTCCGTCCATCTTCTCCGCCTGTCTTTCAAAGACTGGTCCGGCCACTGCTTCCTCTCGCTCCAAAGGTATATATATGATAAAAGAGACGCTCTTGGTATCACTGTGTTCACGAAACCGTTCGCGATTCGCACGCCGAATTTGGGTGAAACAATCCCACAAGGCAGAATTGGCACATGCACCTTCCTCCTTGACTCAGCCCGACGATGTAGAGGGCGCAGGCCACTCGCGATCGAGGCAATCTCATATGTACAGCGCGCAAGTCCTTCCTGCCAAAGTCGCTTTTCCAGCACCGAGCTCCATCATGTCGTGATAGCGGGCATTGGCTCCATGGGCAATGCAATCCTAGACTCGCCAGCCTCGCCAGCCTCCATGCTACGGGGCGCTGGGGCGATTTCCGGATCGGGAATCTGGATATCCAACTATATTGCATCGTCAGTGGCGCTCGAATAGTAATGAAAGGTTCACAAAAATACACAGCTGCCACAACTTACGTTCATATAGCCCGTTTGCCGAAGTGATATGAGCTTTGGGGGAACCACACCGTCTTCAGATGACATGGCCTTCTCCATTTCCACGTTCCATCGCTCGATCCATTTCTCAAGGTTGTTCAGCCTCGACTTGGCTGCTGTCATGCCAAAATCGTCCCATAACCAGCCAGTGACAAGACCCAGCATACCGTCCAGTATGTTCCGAAAATCGAATGGATCAAATGTGGAAATCAGTTCTCCGTTCAGTTTGTCAATTACTCGTCGGAATTCCTGCTCTGGCATGCCTGCTGGATCCAGTATTTCCGGATAGAGGTTGGAAAACGTAGGGGCGAGATCTCCCGCAACAAGCCAGTCGCGCTTGACTCGTATGATCCTCGTGGTGGCATATTCTAGGGAATCCATTGGAACATGGGGATTCAGATGCGGATAACATGGGTGCTGAGGGCCCCATTCCCCACCAGCGTCTGGCTGCACGTCCTCTCCCATTATGGAAGAATTTGATGAAGATGGTGCTGTATCGATGCGATCCTCGGCAGACACATTAGACAATCGTGGCGCCATCGCGCCTGGTCCGCGTTCGAGGTCTCTCGAATACGGCCTCCCCGCCTCCTCACTAGGTCTAGCCATGATTGCCTTCTGTTTCCCTTTACTTTTTGCTGACTGTTTCACAACGTACAGTTGGTCTGTCTGTGAGTCGTTGCCAAGTATGGCTGTTTTAGCTTCTAGGGTCGTTGATACGGGGCGAAGAGACCGCGGCCGGTCGTACGAAACACGTATGGAGCGCGGTAAACTTATGCGGCGATGACTGCTACCGGCCCGCTCCACCTGAAAGCTCGCTCTTCTGGACGTTGAATGCCTGGACTGTCGCTGTTCTGGAAGGGTTAAGAGAGGATAGCTGCCCCCACTAGCAACTGCAGGGTCGTATGGTTCTGCCAAGTTCTTGAGCGCAGGGTGCTGAAGCGGGATGGCGGGCAGGGGCGGAGTTAATGGTGATTGCTTGCGATGCCGCTGCTTGGGGGGGTGGCGTGGTGTTGAGTTCGTCGGGTTCCAGAGGCGCGCGACGGATGACGGTCTCGGGCGATTAGCAGCAGCCTGGTTTGCTTTCTTGAAACCACGAAACGGAGATTGAGTGAGGCTGGGGTTGATGGTTCGGCGAGACGTAGACTGGTGTTCCTGGTGTTCAGCGTTGCTGGCAGTCACGGCCCGTCCTGCAGCGGGGTCCAGAGAGGCGGCTGGATATTCTGGTGATTGAGACGAAGGCTTGAGACGAGGAAGCTTCGGGTCATCTCCAGCAGTAGACCGCTCTAGTGCGTTTGGCGTCGTGGAAGAGGTCAGACCGGCACTGCCATGGGGGCGGTGTTCAGGGGCGGACGAAATGCCGAGGTGGACGCCGGCTGCGGCGACAGAACTCGACCCAGCAACAAGGTGCGGTGGTGCTTGATGTGCGGCAATGTTCTCCGAATCTGTCGGGTGAGAGGATGATGTCGCAGCAGCAGCGAAAGCTACGGCCCTTCCGGCAGCGGTATTGTCGTGTTGGTGTGCGAGGCGCTGCAGTGGGACCGCTGCTTGGTGGTGATGCGGAGGTTTCTGCCGCCATGACGGCCAAAAGTTGGGTGACATGCAGGCAGCCACTAATTACAAACGGGTCCCGCCCAATACCCAATGGAGTGACTTTGCTGGTCCCAGCCGGTGGACGCGCAGCAGTCGGGCGTCGGGCTGGCGTCGGGCTGTTCCCTACCAGTGGGTGCACCCACCTAGGTACCTGGTAGGTAGGCAATGGCCCGAAAGTCTCACCTCTCACCGGAGTTGTGTGCTTCAGTGACTAGTGACTGCAAGATGTCTAGTCAGTTGGTTTCAAGGTTGATGGTTGATCGATCGACCAGACGGGCTGCATGAATCCAGCCGAGCCGCCATCACCACTTGCCGCTGACGATGATCGCGCGGTACCGGGTCCGCACAGCTAACCTTGTTCTCGACATCGGGCTGCTCTGCCTCGGTTTGTCCAGGAAAGGCAGAGCAGAGCAGAGCAGAGCAGAGACAACAGAGACTAGGCAGCGTCAGGAAGCAGGAAGGCAAAGGGATAAAAGCGATTTCAAGCAAAAAGTTTGAAACTCGTGCAAGCCCCTACCAGCCATTTTAAGCCACCAACGTACGAGCCGCACAGGACACATGTTGTCCCGCCCAGCCGGTTGAAAAACTCTGACTTGGGGCTGTGTATTTATCGAGGTCCGTACGGAGGATATTTTGTCCTATCATGTCCTATCAGTTTGTATCACGCTGCCAGTTAATTTGACGTTAGATTTAAGGACATCGCCGGAAGGACGTGTCGTGCTTCGGATAACCTGCCCACGTGGCGGGACAGATTTCATCAATGGTCGCGTCATGTAATTTGACCACCCACCCACCACGCGCGTCTTTCATCGGGGGCACCAACTGGGTCACTACCGAATGGCGAATTACCTAATAAATGTGCCTAGTGGACCAATGCAGTGGACCGACCAGTCAGGACCAGCGGAGTGAGGCGGTACTTTGATGTACGTGTGAATCTCACTATGAAAGAAGTCCCGGCGGTTTTCGGCTGTACAAAACGGTACTTTGACTCACCACAGCGATCATGCCACTAGGCACCTACCTGGTAGGTACCCAAAGGGATGCAGAGCCCCCCAGCTCGTACTTGCATTAGTCTCAGCCTGATACGTACGTCTCAGGACTCTGTCAGGACTCTTGTCAGGACTCTTGTCAGGACTCTTGTCAGGACTCTTGTCAGGACCGACCCATTTTGCTACCCCAGATTCTACCGTATTGGGCCTGAGGCTAATCAATCGGAGATGGTGTAGGAGCGGAGCGTTGCAGGCCACTTGCTTGCCATTCCAGTCCTGCATTCCGAACGGAGTTCAGTACAGAGCAATACAGGCGGCATAGTTCGGGAAGTGCTGTAGATCCAGGAATATGAGGGGGAGGGGAAAGAATCGCCCTGCTTGATGGCTGTCATGACCCGACCATGAGTCACTGACTCGGATTTGCAACATTATGACGTTGACCACCTGAGGTAATACAGCTCAGCTCAGCTCCGCCATGGAACCTGGAAACCCCCAATTTGTTTGTACCCGTCATTATGCACAACACCACTTTCATCTTCATGGCCTTGTTGCTTCCCAAGTCAGTCAAGGACACGGCTCTTACTCTCCCTTCCTACCACTCACTCACTATTCCGTATTGCCCGTCTAATGTCTGTCATCTTCCAGCTGCGCACATCATCGTTCGGCTCCCGCTGAGCCTTGAACGAGAAAAAAAATGCCGGATGAGGGTTCGCCTGTGCCCCAAGCGGCGTCGTCTCGAACCCCAGCCGCGACTGCCAAGGTGACAGGGTCCGCGCCCGCGGGCCATGCACTTCGTCGTTCCAAGACGCTGGATGATGGCCCTCCACTGCGACGAAAGTCGCATAATACAAGTCGATCCGAAGCTTCATTCGAAGGCTCGCCGCAGGGTGGCGTGCCTAGACGAAGCTCCAACTTCTCCGAATACAACTTCGATGAGGCACGCAACCTGCTTAACCCGAGGGTCAATTCAGGCCATGAGCTGCCTGCATCGGAAACATCATCATTGGCGACATTGTCTCTGGCTTTCGCCCTGCTTCCAGCACTGGCAGGCGCACTGTTCAAGAATGGCCATTCCGTCGTGACCGATATTATGCTTCTCGGCCTATCTGGCGTCTTCCTGCACTGGTCTGTGACGCAACCATGGTTTGTCACATCCACGCAATCTGCCCATCACACTTTCACACGTCAAGCAAGCTGTCTAACTGCCGTCTCTCTTCTAAACACAGGGTTTGGTATCACTCCGCGCAGCAAGTGCGAACACAACAAGAAGCAGACCATGAAATCGCCGTGAAAGAGGACCTCGATACGGACGAGTCGGGTCCAGATGCAGGTTGCAAGACCAGCAGCCTTGATGATGTGCCAGAAGAATCCGATGAAATCCCAAGGCAGAATGGCAAGTCTAGCCCTCGAGGAAAGAGATCCGCCCCTTTGACTACGCCGCAGCAGCACTCGGCACTCCGTGAGCTGTACATGCACGAGGTACTCGCACTGCTCTCGTGCTTCGCATTACCGCTGCTAAGCGCATATCTTTTACACCACATCCGAGTCCAGCTCAGCCGGCCGTCCGAGGGCCTCGTCTCCAACTACAACCTCACCGTCTTCCTCCTCGCATCAGAGCTACGAGCCTGCTCCCACACCATTAAGCTGGTCAAATCACGAACTCTCCACCTCCAGCGCGTCGTTCACGGCAACCCCTTCACGTCGCCGATACAAACAGGCGCCCACGTCGAAGAGATGCTTGAGCGTCTAGAAAGACTAGAAGCCCGCTCTTTGGCTGATGAATTTGTCAGAGACCACAGTGAGGGCATGTCCTCGGTGGGAACCGAGGAGAAGACCTCCATGATAAGAGATGTCCGGAACGCCATATCGCCGGATCTTGAGGCACTCAACCGCGCGGTCCGACGGTACGAAAAGAAGGCAACGCTGCTACAGCACCAAACAGACGCTCGCTTCTCGGCGCTGGGCTCACGACTCGATGACGCTATTGCCCTCGCGGCAGTGGCTGCCAAGAATAGCAGCTCCAGGAACAGCAACTACAAGAACATCTTGGTCCGGGTCGTCGAGTCTGCCATCACAGTCGCATTATTTCCCTTTACCACAATGCTCCAGATACTCATGCTTCCGCTGCGACCCATCTATGGCTTGTTCAACCTGCGCGCCAAGCGCTCTGTGGCTACAAGACATAGTCGCTCGTCGAGGGCCGGGAAACAGCCTTCCATGCAGCCGCGTTATGGCAGTGATAGAGTGCTTCCTCGTGTTATGAAGAGATGAGTTTTCTTTCTCGGAGGACTAACAACGCTTTTACATGTATTTCAGAAAGTTTGGGATTCTTGCAGCGGTTTACTATTGCCAAGTGTACTATTTTCTTGGGTTGGTACATTTACGTCGTCCTCTCTTCTCCCCATGATTCGGTTCGTCCCCTAATCGTCGGATGTTTGAGGGGCGCCCAGAAGAGATGAGACATGGTCTATACACACAGGGTTGTATCACGCAGTTGGCGGCTTTACGCGCAAGTTTAGGCGTGGGGCGCATATGGTTGACGGTTTGGTACTCTTCACTGCTATCATGTGTTCTATGATACCAATTTGCACAGAAATGAAGCGATGAGTAAGTTTGAAATGAGAGCGGTTATTATTAGGTCGGTTAATAAAGCATACCCTATACTTCAATTCCGAGCATTCATCAGGCATTGAGCGACATGGCAGGTATGACGAGTCCAGTTCAGTTCCTAGCTTAGCTGGTGCATAAAAAACACACTTCCTGTGCGTCACAAAACATGTATTTTTCTTCACACAGGCTAATCATGTCCGGTTCCCACGCCGTCTTGCAGATTGCTTGTCTTACCCAACGCCCAAGTGTTCAACGTGCCACGTTTCCATAGCGAGCCTTTGAGCCAAACGGAGGAGAGCAGAGCTGCCAGGACGAGCGGCCCTTGACTCTTTGCGGCGTCGTTCTACCGGTGTGATTTCAGCAACACTTGGGCAATGACAACTCAGGTCGCACCCGCACGGAATCGCCGCCTACACGCAAAGTACGATCTCCGAAAGGGATCTCGTAGTCCGCCATACGGCCAACGCCAAATGGTTTGAAAAGTCCACGGTGGTGCAAAGAGGCGACGATAGAAGCGACGCATGGACGTACATGACCTGATTGGCGATCTGTTCTAGACTTGCATCGTCGTTCGAGGGCTGCGAGCGAGCCGCCACGAGAAAGAAAAAAAAAGAAAAAAAAAAGAAAAAAAAAAAAAAAAACCTGGTCAAGTCGCACCACTTTATTGCTACACCTCCTCTAGCGAGCAACGCTCCGCTTCTCCGGGGAAAAGAAAAGTGGCCAAGCCAGCAGGAGAGCGGAGGGGGACAAAGAAGAATGTGGGAGAAAGAGCGGCAAGGGAGGCCTGGGCGTCCAATGGGACGGGCCATGTTGGAGAAAAAAGAAAGCCAGAAAACAGGCTCCAGGGTAAGAGCCTCGGGCTGCCTGGAACTGCCGATGCGTTTGTGCGTCCGGGTCACAGCGATGCATGAGATTATCGGGTGCAGAACTTGGCGCCGAGAAAAGGCCAAGACGGAGCGCTGATGCAGCTATTCCGTAATGTGCCCCGTCGAGCTTGGGAACGTGGTGGTCTGGGGGAATCTCAGTTCCCCCCGTGAAACTAGCTGTTGGCCGGGGGACAAGGAACATGCGTCCACGTCGGAGCCGTAGAAAAATCGCGTATCTACAGTACAAGCCCTCCCCGAGTGAATACGTTTGGCCGAGTTAGTTGTAATGTCTTGGAACAAACCATACAAGGTGCTCCGTACAGCAGAAGCTTTTGTGTGTAAAATCCATTCGGGGATTGATTCATCGATTGATTGGAAAAAGTTGGCTCGCTGCAAGCCCCGGATGAGGTGGGGGGGGGTACGTACTCCGTATTACGGATAAGACTGCCTAGCCCCGCCAACAGCGAACCACGAATCAGTAAAGCAAGCTAAACGTCGCACTTCGGCTCGGCTACATGCTTTTTTTTTTTTTTTTTTTTTTTTTTTTTCCTGTCTCGTTAAGGGGGGGGGCTTTCCCCCCAATTGGAAACCAATACTGTGGGGGGCACGGGGCACGGGGCAGAGAAGCGCATTC
>KQ061701.1:114129-199091 GCA_001008035.1 Atkinsonella texensis
CGTAGCAGAGCGTTTTCCTGAGTTGAGATGAGAACATGGGCTCCTGGCGGAAGTAACCGACCAATTTCCGGGCTATACTAGCTGGCACATATCGGAGCCATAGCAAATTTTCAATTTTCAAAAAATTTTTTTTTTTGGGGCGCAACCTTGGGCCTATTGCCCGAATCATGACCTGGCCAATAGAACAAAACAAGTGGCCGGGCCTCACGAAGAGCGCCTCGTCGACGAGGCAGTCGGTAGTAAAGCGACTACCAGTCCCCGTACCGCGGGAGGGGTACTTAACCTAGCATGGATGTCAAAAGAAGGGTGTGGGTCCGTCCTGAAAGTCCCCGGCAAAGCCCAGTGGCGGGAACCCAATCCGATCGGGAAGTACGGGGGAGGGGTGCGGGATCAGTGTTTGTCAATCGCATGAAATAGCCAACAGGTTTGGCACGAGGAGCTTTCGTTCTGGCGAAAGGCGACCTTGACTTGGCCCTGTCGAATGCGTAGAAAGGCCTCACTTCTGTATTAACAAGGCCTGAGGTTATCAGGCTGTGAAAAGAAAACGAAATCGCTATAAAGATAAAGTTTCACTTTGGCCCCCCCCCCCCCCTGGTCCAATAGATTATGGTGATAGTCAAGTTCGACTCTTAACAGCGCTATCGGTCATTGTCCTGTGGTCTATTTCCCCCCTATAGTAATTTAGACCAACAATAACCGAGCTACAAAGAGCCAGCCTACATTACATGTCTCACAGCCCACCACTTGAGAGCAGCTCGGAAGGGGGGGGGGGCTTTGCTTCTTTCGGGTAATCAAGCTTTTTCTCGGCTTTTCTCGCGTTGCCTTTTGCTGCATTGGGTACGACGCCCTCCGGGACCTTGTCCCGTAATTTAACTGTGACCCCGTGGGCAGAAGGATGGCCTACTTGCCGCCAGAACGAAGGAAGGAGCTGCGCGCCATGTCTCGAAGCTTGTCAAACGCAAACGCAGATGCACCCCCAGCTGTGCTGACATGAACCATTTGCTTTCACCCATCGTCAAGTCATGTCAGCATTCCCGCGGCAAGCGTAGATAGAAGCGCATTTTGAGCCAACGACCAACAGTGCACAAAGCGCGCCGTAAGCCGGATCGAGAACCGCCCCGATGTGCAGCTTCAACCAACGAGGCCGCACTCGGTCGTCCAGACGAGTTCTGCGACAGATGGCAACCAAAAAGCAAGCAGGTCATCCGAGCCCTTTTAACTTTTCGCCAGATGGGGCTCGAGCTTCGCCGGCCCCTTCATCCTTGGCCGCCTGTCCTCAAAATAGGAGTTCGGACAAGGGGCCATGGTCTTGGCGAACAGCCCCGTGTGTGGCTCAGCCTCGAAATTCCTTTTTTTTTTTTTTTAGGAAAGGGACGGGATTTGCGCACTCACTCACTCACTCACTCACTCACTGCCTCGCGAATATATATATAAAACAGGAAGAAAAAGAAAGCAGAAAGGTGCAACGCCCCGACGTCTTCCAGCAAACTGCGTCTGCTCACAACTGAGACCTAGGTAGGTGGGGCTGCAGCACGCATGATGTAGCTCTTTATAGCTTTCACGTATCTTACAACTTATATTATAGTACAAATTAGTATAGCAACATAAGTACCTCCAAACGCGATTGTTCTGATTAGTCTAATATCCCCGTCGGCACAAAAGTGGAGTCTTACGGACTCCAAGGAGATGTTTGTCTTGTCATCGCTACATGCAAACAAGCTCGTGGGAGCGAGCCCGCGCCGTCGACAACTCTTAACCGGCGAACCGGCTCCTCTGGCTGCCAGCCGCCACAACGCTCTTGTACTAAAATTATCAATCGTAATCGTAGCTTAATTAGGAAATAGAAGACTCTAGATGCCTCTGTATACCCCCTCTGTTTTTCTAATTCAAGTACACACGTCACAGCCGTCCGTGAGTGCATTGCCGACACGTTGGCGAGGTCGTCAACAGTTACCGAGCACATCTGTCGACTGGAGCCTGGCGTCTGGAGTCTGGAGTCACACGATGATCTTATTCGGGCCATCACCTGCCGCTTTTAGCTAATAATAGGAGCAGCTTTAATGGGCATGGGTGGCAGAGGTGGCAGAGGTGGCGCAGATGGCAGGGGTGGCATAGATGGATCGATTCATCTGTCCACGCCCCGTCCACGGCCAGCCCACGCCCCAGCTCGAAATGCGTGGTGCCACTCGGCGCTGCGCTTGTACCTGAACTAGGCTGAAAAGGCCAATGGTCCTGTCGGGAAGCCTGCCATTGCGTGGTCAAATAACATCATGGGGCACAAGGAGCGGGCTGGGCCATGGGACCCGTCCAGAAATATGCCCCCCCCCCCCACGTGTCAACTCCGTATTTCTCGTACCGAGTACCAGCTTCGTCAATGTGCGACAGTATGGAGTACTGCGTGGGATGACGGGGCTGGCTGGAAAAGAACACACTTCAAGACAACGGTACCAGATAAATTAGCATGCGCGCACACGAGAGAAACTTGTCCTACAACACGTTGCGGTGCCAGCTTTCCACATGGTCGACTCTCCACCTTGTGATCCCAGCCGGGAAATTGGCCCTACCAGCACATGATAGGCAGCGTGAACAATGTAAAAACTGCATCTGGCCTGGCCTTGTCGTCTCGGGCAAGGCAGCGCAAGGGTGCGCAAGGGTGCGCAAGCATCTTGGTGCTTTCACTTCCGGCATCCCGGCCCACGCCAGGTGGCACCATCCGAAGGCGGTTCTGCATGTAACCCGACCACAGAGCTACTCTATCGTGAATTAGACGGCGAGGTCTTGGTTTTCTTCTTCTGCTTCTTCTTCGTTTGCGCTTCAACCAGACAAATCCCCAATCCGCCCACCACCTTTCTTCCGCATGTCACCCTCCCACCTCATTGCTTTATGCATCCAGTTCTTTTCCTGTCAATTCGTTCGTTCCCTTGATCGATAAGTGCAACGCTCTGCCGAGTACACTTTTCCCTCTCTTTCTTTTCTTCGTCCATCTCGACAAGGCGTTCAGCTGCTGTGCTTTACACCCTCGTGTCTTACTGTAATATCAATCTTCTTTTCCCCACCACGGCTTTTGGTACATCATCTATGTCTCGCACACTGCGCGATAGCACGAATACGCTTGCGAAACGGCCCAATACGCGCAGTATCCCTTCGTTGCTTCTGCCTGCTTCCGGCATAACTCTTTGAGCCGAGCTGTCTTCTTTTCTTTGCGTTCTTGCTTACTCCGTTCGCTCTGTTAAACTGTGTCGAATAATTCAACCCCTCGATAATGCTTCGCAGGCTCGTATAAGACGTTGTCAAAGCTTACCCGTCAAAGTCGCACACGAGCTCTCCATTTCACCAACCTCGACAATAGTTCGAGGACAATGCTTCCGAAAGCGTGTCGCCTCTCGGCACTCCTTTTCCTGTTTTTATTTATTCAGTTCTCCCAGAGTCTTGCCGTTGTCAGGAGGGAGAATGGCGCAACGCCTGTAACGACAGCAGCCCCGTCTGCGTCCCAGCCAAATCCAACAGACTCTGCTGGCAAAAATCAAGATGCAAACGGATCGACGGGAGTGACTCCCAGCTCAGAACAGCCGAATATGACCAGTTCCGTCACAGTCAGTGCCTCTGCGACTCAGAATATAATAAGCTCTGCGCTGCCCACAGCGACTAGTGGCCTGGGTAACTCCACATTGTACAATGGTAGGTCATCTTAGCATGTATCCAGAACTCGACACCAGGCGGGAAGAGAAAAACTAATCATCTGATGACTTAGCGACAATACCGGAGGGCCAACTGCCTCTACCTCCCCAGCTGACTCCAGGATGGGGAGTGGCTGGATTTATTATGCTTGCGACTGGTATCATGTATGCGCTGGTCGGAATCAAGAATCAGTGGATTCATACCTTCTTTTCTACCGCATATACGACCGCTCTTGCCGTGGCAGTGCTGATTGTCTATGTCATGAACGTTCCCGTCAGCAATGCACTACAGGGAGGCTATGTCGTAGCCGTCATCATTTCAGGTGGTGCCGTTGGTGCTGCTTCCATGTTCTTCAAGGAGCTTACCGAAGGTTTCGGCTGTGCCCTCGGTGGTTTCTGCATAAGTATGTGGCTGTTGTGCTTGGTTCCCGGTGGTCTTCTGCAAACTGTCGCTGCAAAGGCAATCTTCATAGCGAGCTTTACTCTCGTTGGATTCGCCTTCTACTTCAGCCGGTGGACACGAGACTGGGCGCTCATTGTGCTCATTTCCTTTGGTGGCTCAACAATATCGATACTGGGCATAGACTGCTTCAGCCGCGCTGGCCTCAAAGAATTTTGGGCTTACGTCTGGTCGTTGAATGACAATCTCTTCCCACTCGGAGCAGATACCTATCCAGTAACGAAAGGCATTCGGGTGGAAACTGCTGCTATTATATTCATTTTTCTGACGGGTATCATATCGCAAATCAAGCTGTGGAGAATCGTTCGTGAGAAGAGAGTAAAACGAGCGGCAAATCGTGCTGAGGACCAAAGGAACTTGGAACGAGAGGACGAAAGTGTCGGCCGTCAGATCGAAGAGTTGAACGCCCAAGAGCGCCGGCAGTGGGAACGGGTATATGGTGATGGCACTGTCGACAGTATAGCAGATTCGCGTGTCACTGACCCCGGAGAGACCGGAAGTGAGAAAAAGATTCGAACAGCCTATATAGGTCTAAAGGGTCAGTCATCCACCGAGGCCATTGAAATGACTGAAATGTCCGAATCGGATCAGTCGAGACAAGGGCCCGATGCTTTGATGACAGGAGACGCCGTGGAGGGCAAGATTACAGTTCGTGTTGCTGCCGACGACATTCCTGAGTCCGCGACGGATGTAGAGGGCGACACGCTGGACGAGAAAGCAGAAATAAGGCAAGGGGGAATTGCCGACACGAAGAGACATTCGAAGGGTACCACTGCCAGCAGACGTGTTTCTCAGGCTCAGACCGTCGCCGAAGCACCAGAAGTTATACCCCTTCCATTCACAGTTCCTGAAGCGATCGACTCCCCGTCCGATGACCGCTCCTCGATTGCTACTTTCGCAGATGACGCTGAGGCAGCCGCGTCTGTGCCTCCTCAAAAACGTCGCTCACTTGCCAAGAGACTATCTCAAGGTTCTGCTTCGTTGCTCCGAAACATTTGCTCAAGACCAGAACGCACGGGTGGCGGCGAGGAGAACACTTCGGACGCAGGTGAAAGTACTGAAGAATTGGTTCTCAGCGGAGTTTGCCAACCGGAGGATGATGACAGGTCTCTGGCAGCCACAGTTGACGACGAGAGCGTAAGCGAAGAGAGGTCACACTTGACCGTGCAAGAATCTGAACAAAATGATGTTCCTGAGGAGACTGAGGCGCCCCGAAAAAGTATCGAGATCCATGCTCTATTAAGCGTTGAGGGCAATAAAATCCGGAACGACAAGGCTGAAGAGCAAAGCAAAGCAAAGTCACGACCAGTTTCAACGACAACCACTCCAGGTCCTGCTTTTGTTGAACAGCCTGGGACTAAAGCTATCGGGCTGGCGAAGGAAGATCAAAGTGATATCGAGAATGACGCAGAGCCAAGTCGGGCACCGTCCGCTGATCCCAACCTTGCAGAAGCTTCAGAGAGAGCACAGTCAGTTAGTAATGTCTCTTCAACTCCAGCCAGCTTGACTAAGGACCGCTTGCCACGACCACTCTCGAGAGTTGCCATGTCATATCGAACCAACGAATGGGCCAAACATCTGAGTAGTGCTGAATGCCCTGAACCTGATCAACTGCAGGTACTCACAGCGAAAGCGACGAAAAAAGCAAAAGAGCCAGAGGAGAGACCTGTCTCAGTTAATGTTGAAGAACTCCAGCAGACAGCAGAGGATGGCGGCTCTCCCTTGACCGCAAGAAGGCCAATTTCCGGAACATTAGACATAGTCGCCTCGAAAAACGACCCGAGGCGATCAACGAAGCAAGAACTGCCTCTGGCCACCACTGTTGCGGCACTGAGTTCCCTGGGACGAGAAACTCCTACTGAGCAACATAGACTACAAACCCCGGCCGGCCCGCTTGCACCACCTTTGAGAAAGTCGCCCTCTGCACTGCGGCATATATCCTCAACGTTCATGCCCATCGCCGAGGAAACTACCACTCAGCCTGCAGACGACTCCACCATCGAAGAAGGGGGTGTTGAATCACCACGGGCTATTTCTACTCAGTCTTCCCTGGCAGCTCTCGATGCATCATCACAGCCTCATGCGGCCCTTGAGAGCCGAGCTTCCGTCTCAGGATTGGTCTCTTATTCTAGCCCACAGACTCTGATTGGCCAACGGGAGTTGTTTCTTCGAAGCAAATCCCAGGGAAGCTTATTGCCGCAATCCCCCGAGCCAAGTTTCGTAAGTCAAGGGCATGGCAGTGACGCAGGCTCTCTGTACAACTATCCCATGTATACAGCTGCCCTCGGTCTGTCTGATCCTGACAATGTTCCCCTAAGCCAAAGGAAAGTGATGATGCGTCAGAGCAGCTTGATGTCACTACCACGCTCGTCGACTCAATCCCTGAAGGTACAAGTTCAGTCCGTCCCTGCTCTCCAAAGTGTCGAAAATCTGGCATTCGACTCCCATCAACCAAGGAGATCTATTACTTCGACTTCCGTTGCAGCAAGGGAAGCCCAACTGGCTAATTTTCGACAAGCTGTGCACCATGACCTCCGCTCAGGCACACCTATTATGACGAACACAGGACGAGAAACACCCTTTGGATCGACAACCCTACTCAGTGGAGGTCGTGAGGCGGAAATTCAACACAATATCGAGATGCAACGGAGTGTCCTCCTGGGACAGAAGGAGGCGGAAGCACAGCGCAGAGAGATGCAGAGACTAGAGAAAGAACACAATAATCGCGTCTTTGATGAACGGATGAGAAACGGAGATATGCTGGAAGCTCACAGAGAGGCCATGCGTAGGATGCAAAAGGCTGCAAAATAATCTGTCTAGTTGTGGATGGCAGGTGCTTACAGGTGCTGGAGGAGTGGGTGCGGGCTTTGTGACGAGGCAGGCTCATCCTTTGGCTCTTCTGTTTGTCCAATCACGCTGGTGCAGTCCTGTGCCATGGGCAATCGCTCTGATTTTTAACCACATCGATTTCAACGACTCTCGACGACGTCACAAATCACTTGACCTCACCAACTCCTATCCACCACTTTCATTCCAAATTACTGACCATATACCGTCACTGGTTGGATTGCATTTTTGTCTTGTTGATGTGGATGTCTTGATGAATCCGCAACATTTTTCTTTCCTTTTGATACCACGGAGTAATAGGATGCTCGAACGAGAAGACGAGGGCAGATGGTAGGCACGGAAGGGCAATTAGGACAATACATGGTCCCGCGATGGGTGAATTCATTTGAGGCAGGTGTATATCCCTGCCATATGATTGGAAGATGGCATGCGGTCTTTTTTTATAGAATGAGGCTCCTTCGTATTTTACATCTTGCCCTCCGATGGGTGCCCTTGTTCTATATACTTGACGTAATTTATGCACAATGCTAATAGCTATGATAATGATGCTCCTATTAGCCCTATTTTGAAACGATTACATGAAAGTGGGATATCGACTGACTTGAGGGAAAGAAACCCTGTCTACAAAGCTCGCATCGAGATCCCCTTCACTATTAATGAAGCTTTCTGGGACAAGCAGAAATTCCAAAACAACGCTAGTCTCTATCAGAGCGTCGAAAATTGCGTGCAGTGCTATTCCATGGTGTTATCGCTAATCTAACTCTCTCCTGACAAAAGATGTCTGAATTTCAACCCCACCAGCTACAGGTTTCCTCGAAATATTCGGTGACTCTGGTGAACCAGATTCTTGTGGCTTATCAGACCAAACGACAGTTTGAATAGCGATCCGTCCCGAGACCTGATAGGATCTATCGAGTGGACCTACAGAATTGACAGGGTCGAGGCTCGAACCGATTTCTGTGTCATTTTGAAACTTCTTCTCCCGCCTGAGACAGTTGCGTAGAAAGGTCGGAGCAAGAAAGTTGTATCGCGTACGAAACGGAAATGGGTTATGGCCGAGAAGTCTTGTCGCTGAAACGGACTCTGCACATTGAAAGTCAGGATGCTGAGATTGCCGCTCGTGTATCATATTGTTGCCGAATGACAAATGACAACTGGATGGGACAGGAGAGTTGGGTGTCTCAGTTTTGGCCCGTTTGCTGAATAGAAAATCGTCAGTACATGTGCGTTGAAACTACTCGAAGCAAAATTTTTGTTCTCTTATTTACCTAAGAATACTCCGCATCTGGCTGGAACCAAAGGAGCTTTCCGTTAAAACAACTTTGTCAGGATCGTATTCTCGTCGAAGGCCAGGAAAAGGGGTACCCAGTCCGAGAAAAAGGGCCATCTCCCGGTAGTTGTTGATGGCGTCCTTGGTCAAGCCAAAGAACACAAAAATAGGAATGGCGGTAGCAACGGGGATGTAGCAGTTGTTCATGACAACCCAATGGATTTGGCTTGATGGGACGAACATGATGGTGTCCCAGGGCAACGGAGAAGCATGATTGTGCACTTGGTCATAGCTATAAGGTACAAGACCATCCATCTGCGAGATGTTGAATGCAGTGACTGCCAGGACAACTGGTAAAAAGGGGATGAGTATGGAGAT
Organism: Atkinsonella texensis; assembly: GCA_001008035.1. Taxonomy (NCBI): domain Eukaryota; kingdom Fungi; phylum Ascomycota; class Sordariomycetes; order Hypocreales; family Clavicipitaceae; genus Atkinsonella; species Atkinsonella texensis. The sequence continues at coordinate 122,762 of KQ061701.1, forward strand.
AACCATAAGATATAATCTTCGTCTGGTTCTTTGGCTTCTTTGTTGGGCAACGCGATTACTCGTCAGCGCTGACTCCGTCATCTTGGCAACATTTCGAAATCTTTTGTAAATGAGGACTGCTCGCGTGGCAGAAAACACGATCTGTGTCAGTTGCGAACTGGAACCCGGGTGACCCCTAAACGAAATTTGATGGACATGGACGACTTACCTGCGTAGCCAGTCGTTATGATGGCAAAGATAGGTGGCGGAAGCACGAAGAAAAGCAAATAGGGCCAGGAAGTATGGGGAACCCAAGTGCAACCTATCAGTGTGCCGACAAGGTATCGTTGTGTGGTAAGTGGCCATGTCAAGGCCAGCTGGACGATGGGGAAGGGAAGGACGATGAGGGCTTGAATCAAATTCCGGCGGCGTCTTTCGTGGACGCTGAGGGCATTGGCTCGCATCAATCCAACTTGCTGGGCCAGATTTCGCATAATGGCCAACAGACAAGTGACGAACAAGCCAATGCTGATGTTGTAGATGTACGCATCAACATCGCACAAGCCGTAACCAGGCCACCAAGACCTGATGTTGTCATTCCTCCAAATGAGCGCGTTCACAATCGTTTCGATATTCTTAATCTCGACGTTGAAAATGAACACCACTGCTGCAAACTCTCCATTTCTGTAGAGCAGGCGAAGAGGGACAAGGCAGACCAGATTGGCCACAACGGCCAAGACCACCCTGCAAACCAAGTTTGCAGAAAGAGCTGGATTCGTGTACGGAGGCGAGGGATCGATGGTAGCCACGATTGTGGCGGAACTGCGAGTATCTAACGAATTCAAGAGCAGCTTGTCCATGATTTTGGCACAAACGGGACAAGAAGTTGCTTCGAGGAGAGGCAAGTATGAACGGAATGACGACTGCCTTGACAGAGACTGGCTTGTCCCGTCAGGGGAGAGAGGTTTAGTTGGCCCAGGAAAGGAGATGTAAGAAGCCTCAAGATGGTCTACTTGTTGCAAACTCTGTGCAACGACGTGTTTACACTGGTTAGACAATTTGGGCATGGTATCACGGCAAGCGAAACAGGAGTCTTATAGACTCGGCCGAGAACCATTCAGACGAATAGAAGCATGATGACAATTGTGATCCTGACGCAGCTAATGCCTTCCTAGCAGAGCCCTGTGCAAACCGGGCCAAGGCGATTGCGGGCTACAGCTCATTCCCGGCGCCTTGAACGCCGTCAATAGGCCGAGAGTTGCATCATGGAGAAGACTATAGCGACAAGAGATCAATAGGCAGCAAACAGCCTCGCATTGCAGTACGAAGAGAAACTTCTGAAAAAATGGACCAAAGCTGCGATTTCGCCGGTTTCGAGACATGGTATTCGTCGCGGAAGCACCCGTTGCAGAGTTCATAGCTTACAATAGATGATACGAAAGGTCCAAGTTTGCCAGCACTAAAAAGCTGACGCTATTGACCTGCGTCTATTGACACCCAAATCGGGAGTGAGCCCAGGTGACACAGCCGGGAACATGTCCAGTGTGGCGTCGTCTGGCGAACCACAGCCGGCGACAGCTTGCAGAAGATGCCATGGAGTCCTGAGATAGGAGAGGGAGGCTTTCCAAAAAAAAAAAAATCTCAACTACCTGCAACTGGCGGCATAGTTACATGTACTCCGTGTTCTTTTTCTTTTGCTGGTACATTCGACGCTGCCGCCATGACATCTGCCCAAGTGAGCCGGCATTACTCTCCCGCGCGGGCCGTGGAAGCCGCAGGAGCAAGGCCCCCCAGGTAATTAATTAATGAGGGCAAATTGAGAGCAAGCACATCATTGCTTGATCGAGCTGGTATGCGAGACGACGAGACGGCGAGTCGGCGAGTCCTATTGAGACAACAACTGCGGAGTTGGAGGCGAGGAGATGAGAGTGAGGGCATCGGGAACACTCGGCGGGTAGGGAAGTGAAGTTTGCCTGGTCCAGTTCACTTTGCGCTGACTGAAGCTACAGCCCAGATGATGTGAAGGCGAGTCTTGTGGGAGCAACACAACACACATCTCAGCATCCATCCCTTCCAAGTGCCATAAGACGCCTGAGACGACGACGACAGCTAGGCCATGAATTAGCTAATCAGCCAATCAGATTAGACAGGAGGATACTTGGATCCGCATATGGATTCCCACGTAGGAAGAGGTATCTAATCATCGGTCATTGATGTGCACCGAATGAAACCTTGCCAAGTTGTCGGTCGTCATCTGGCGTCGCCTTTTGGCATTTGAAGGACAACACCGTGCTACCAAGCATGTACATAAACAGCATCCAAGCTGTTGCTTCTCCCGTAGCAAAGCTGACTCTGAGCTCTTCCAATTAAATCCGTCCGGCAGTTGTATCACGCCTGAGCCTGAGTCTCCATCCATCCAGCCTGCTTCAAGCTGCGAGGGAGACGATTAGCCAATCATGGCCGAGTGCAAACTCTTTCATCCATCGCGTCCTGACTGACGCGACGCCCGGCAGTGGAGACCACCCATCTACAATATCTATTGCAGCTCCCTGGGCCATCTCCTCTTGCACTGAGATCAATCAACCAACTTCCATCTTTCCCATATCGCACGCCCCAAACGCACCCGAAGTTTTCTTGATTGGTCTCGCTTCGTGGCAGCTGTTCATATACAACCATGTCTTCTGCCCTCTTCCGCCGCGCGACCGCCGCCTCTGCTGGCGCTGCCCGCTCATTCAGCACGTCGTCCCCTCGATCTTACGCCCGCATCTCCATCATTGGCAACCTGGCCGATACTCCCGAGGTTCAGGCCACCAGCACTGGTCGCGAGATTCTCAGATACGCCGTAGCCAGCAACCGTGGTCCCAAGGAAAATCGCCAGACGAGCTGGTTCCGCATTACTAGTTTCGCTGAAGGCCCCCAAAGGGACTTCCTGTTGAACTTGCCCAAGGGGTCCGTATTCTGCTTCTGCGTTTGCGCTAGATTAATTTGAAAGTCGACTGCTTGACGCGCAACTTAGGCAAGATCGACGCCATGTTACGAGAAGGTGATAGTTAACTTTGAGGCAGTACAATGGTCTTTGTCGAAGGCGACGCCAGCATCACCAACTACGAAGATGCCAATGGCCAACCTCGTAGCGGCTTGAGCGTCGTTCAGCGTAAGTTTCCAACTCGAATACCGTAGTTCGGAAGAGATGATTAGCAACTAACGAATACTTTGCAAAATAGGCAACATTGAAGTTCTTAAGCGACCCCAGAGCGCCGCTACTCAGAACGAATAGACGCCCTACACCGGCCATGCGAATATGACCCACAGAGATCTTGCCCGATAATTTTTTTCCCCTCCAGCGGCATCTCTGGCTTTGTTCATCAGAAGATCACACCCCCGCTCTGAAAAACTTCCGTTTCCTTTGTCACTCATGTATTCTAGTCGGGACACAGAATGACCTGCATAGATCCTCTTCTGTGATGTAAGGGCGATGCCAGGCTGTGTTATGCCACAAATCAACAAATCGAGTCTAATCTCACGGTTCACAATGCTTCCACGCGCACTATTCCAATATCTGATGGCATCCTATTCTTGCACATCCTCCTGTATGTCTATATTAGTCAGTACCAGTGATACACTGTCCATGCACCCATAGCCCGCAGCAACGCCACCTTCTTCGCTCTTGTCACCTTTCGTTCTGAGTAGCCAGCCAGCCTCCTCGTTGTGAAGGATTTCGCCGGATTGTTGATTCCAAACACATGCTCCATAGACTCCTAACTCGCTGATCACATTGCCTTCTTCCAGCTGACCATTGCGAAGGATCAGATTGCGTTGTGGTCGAGGCTTGATGAGTTCCATCAAGATAAATGATCCCCAACGAGATTCAGGAACCGACATGAGGTGTTCCGGAATAGCCTTGCCGTAGATGTTGTTACCTCCTCCTTCTCTCTGCGGCTTCAAGACGTAATCTTGGCACTGTTCTGGATCAAGGGCCCTTTTTCGCGCCAACAACCCTATTTCAGATGTATCCATGGGATATATGTTGGTGAAAGTCTTCCATAGCTCGACTGCTGATGGGGTATCATCTTTGATGAATTTGCTCAGGATTGACTTCTGGGACGGTGGGCGGGGTGTAGCAAGCACCTGCTGCACTTTCTTTGTTCCAGCCAGTTGCGTGAGAACTGTTGGGCATTTTATGGCATGGGATCGTTCAAGATGGCATCTCGCATCCCAGGCTCGTTGGCTTGGGTAGTCACCTGGGCCGTAGCCTGCTCTCATGTAGACGACGGCAACCTCGAACTTTGCCTCTGGGTTAATTGGGCTGGAATACAAAAGTTGACGCTTCTTGGTGTCGGCAAGAGAGGTGTACTCTAGTATGTCTGCGAAAGCTAGCCGAAACACCGGAATGGTTGGGGAAGACTGTGCCACTTGGTACTCTAGATGGCGTTGGTCCCACAAATTACGCTCATCGCCTTGGACTAGGAATATGACACACTTGGTATGTTCAGGCTGGGGCGCACCATAGGCGTGATACGCAGCCTCGATACCACCAGCCAAGCCCTCTATCGCCTTGTTCTCAGGAAGATCCAAGGCGCCCTCGGGAACAGGTTGCTGCAATAATGGATAAAAATTCTTGGCAAGATAGCGATGAAGTTGCGCCGTGCGGGCTGACAACCCGCCAAAAGAAGATGCAATCGTGTTGAACTCCACTTGCTTGAGTTGAGCGAACGGAGGCAGCACAGTGGTGTCTTGGTGAGCCATGTAGTCGGATCGGAATAAACCCAACGAGAGAGGCTACTTCGGCATTAGAACTATCGTCACCCATGTGCGCAAATGGCAGCCGGAATATATTCACCTGCGTATAGCCTTCCGACTTGACTGTTTGATGAACAGCCCACAAATCACGAACAAACTCATCTCCACCAATGACCCTGGGACGTGAAATGTTTAGCTAGGCCAAACACAGCATGAAATTCAAAGCACGAAACATACTGCTTCACAATCTGTGCCAAGAATTCCTCATCCCTGCTCACAGCGGCATACAGCTCATTGTACGCCTTCTGAGCTGCCAGACCTTTCCGGAAAGCATGTCCAGCAATGCCGCTCGGGAATAGCGTCACGGGAGCAGGAACCGCAGCTATGCCTTTGGGATCTGCCTCTGCAGCGATTGCTGCTGGAGCTGGTCGTACTACCAGACCATGACCAGAGGCCCAGTCCTTGATGGTCTGGACGAGATTGTCTCGCTCAGCATTCGTGAGTTTGGGTGGAAATGGCCAGCTTGGCTCGATGCCGTCGTCAGACCTCATGAGGAACGAGATCGAAATCTAAAAAAACAAAATCACAAATGGATACCGAGCGATTAGGGAATAGACGCCAGATCTCACGAATCAGACAAAGTGGCAATTGGGGAACTTGGAGGCTACATCGACCACTGGCGCGGAATGACTAGTAGATCTGTGTCTGGGTCTGGTTCTGGGCAGATGTGGGTATTTCTTTTAATACCTCGGGACTCGCGCAAGACGAAGAGTGTCACGCATTCCTGTTTGGTTCTCTGTTGATAACTTTTTAGCTAGATATACAATTTACAATCCGGTCGTGGAAGTCTACATAAGAGCCTTTGTTGCCTCATAAATTCTGCATCTGGCCAAGATGTCCCCGCCTGCCCCGATTCTACTCCCAAGTGAAACAGTGGCAGGCTACCAGCTCAAAATTATCGTTAGCGGAACATACTAGGCTTGCTATCGCACCCCTGGCTCGACGCCTTACGGCATTCGTGCCAGACATCTTGGGACTTCCTGAGCGACACTCAAAAAAAAAAAAAAAATCCCTTTTGTATAGACCATGTATCTCCCCCATCAGCCTTGTCTTTCTTCAATAAGTTGTACATCGTCGGTAGCAAACGAAGCCGAGCTGCCCTCCTCGCCTTGATCGCGTCACGTGCCACTCCACCAGCTGCAATCGCCTGCTATTGTAAACACCTGCCGGGCCGTCACAGGTGTGACGCCTGCCCAACATTGTGTCTTCATCGAGCTTTCAAGTTACCATTTGAGTCATTTATTTGACGCGTGAAAACGAGGCCTACTATATATTTTTGGGGAAAACAAGAGGATGAACTTTGATGCTGGGGTGAGAAGAACGTCTTGACTGAGATTTCCGGTTACGACGTTATTACGACGTTATTACGACGTTTTGACACGTCCCATTTGAGTTCAACCACACTTATTGGCTGCAAATCCTCAGCAGCACCTGGCGAACCGCTCCAGTCTCCTGTACTCATCTTGTCGCTTAATCACCGCACCCTATGTGAGTGAAGTGTTTTGGCTCACTGGTTTGCGAATGTCAGCGCGGTTTTCGCACGGACTTCTAAAAGTTTATCATCCTTACTTATCCCACTTCTTGCTGACCTACTGTTTTTAGAATATTCGAATCTGCTCATATTATCGCTAGTCAATGGATGGCATCCGACCAGATGATCCCTTTCTGTGGGATGAGGATGCCGTGATATCTGAGCTTACTGCTCTTTCTCGTCCTTGCTCACGTAATCTGGAAGAACTGGCCGCCAGAGTTCGGGACAATGGGATCGATGGGTATACTCTACTTACTCATGATTTCATGGGAGGGGCGTTCAATATTGACCTGCGAAATGAACTCTACCAGAGTCTGAATGTCAAGCTTTTAAAACACAAAAATGCTTTAGGAGAAGCTATTATGGTCCTGCGGCGCCGAAGCCCAGGGTTTCAAAATTGGGCACTAGACAACCTAGATGTCGGAGGGTATGAAAATCAGGCATCGCGCGATCGCGCTCGAGATAGCACGGTGTCTGTTAGGCTGACCCCGCAATCTGAAGGGCATCTCCCATCAAATTCCTTGGCTGGGACGAAAGTCTTTACTCCTTCTTCAGCATCCAAGTTTCAAGTAGCTAACCCTTACATTTCTAATGATCATTCTGGGGATTATCACAATGAAGAACAGACTCCAAACAACAACGCAATAAACAGTGCCACATCCTCCGCGGCAGTCGGAAGCAAGAGTCCGGAAAAGCATCTGAAAAGGAAGAGGGTAGCACCTCAACTATTGCAGGACAAGCCCGTGAATTCCTTTCCCATTCCTCTAGCCACTGAAGCCGATTCTCTGAGTCAACATCAGCCAGTCACAACGATGGACACAACGATGGACAACAGCCATCGACTGGCCATGGACGAAAGCGAAGATGAGCTCGCTTACTTAGGAAAGGGGACCATTGACAGAAGAGATATGAAATCGACACTAACGACACTGACGGGTCAATTGTATGAGGACGGGGATGCCATCAGCACTCCAGTTCCCACCAAATTCCCACCTGGAAAAAGACTAGTCGTAAACAAATTTATGAGACGTCTGCTGATCAAGAATGCCCGTATAATAAAAGCTATGGATAACGGTCTGGACTTAGCTGAAACGGCTGGTTCGTACAGCTCCGGTGATAAAATCCTCGACCTCGACGACCTGCCGGATGAACTGGACCGAGAAACACTAGAAGAGATGGAGGAAGAGAGAGCCGAAGGCAACAGAAGGCTTGAAGCTGACCGATCGAGAATCGTGGCCCAGAGCCGAGTTCGGGAAATTGTAGACGAAGAGCTTTTGGAAATAAAGAACTCCTGGACAGCTCGGAAGCTTCCTAAGCATCAGAGAAAAGCCCATGCTCTCTGGACCAATGCCTCGAGGCGTGGCAAAAAGAGCGAGCTCTTTACGAAGGCGGTCCAAGATGTTAAACGAGTTGATGACAGAATCAAGAAGTTAGAAGCAGAAATCATGGGACAGAAATGGTCTAAGGAGCGAGATGTTCGTTTGCAGGCATCTTGCATGGAGCAGAGCGTTGAGGATAGGCTGTATCATTCCTGGCTGGCCGACGTTCTAGGCTCAAGGTTTGAACCTCCGAAAGTCTCAGCGGCAAAACAGCCGGTTCCTCGTAAACCCAAAAATCAGCATGTTTCAACGGACGAAGAACTGCTGACGAGCTCTGATGAAGATGTTTTCATTGTTAACGATGATGCAGTGCATGAAGTGGCTTCACAAGCTGGCCCGACTCAGCTGCACGAAGTGGCTTCACAACTTGGCCCAACTCAGCCCTCTTCTGCTATCCGCATCAAAGGGTCGCAAAGCCCAGTTGGAACCACTGAGTCTCCCATATATATCGATTTGACTCAGATTGAATCCAGTGGCGCCTGCACCCCCACGGAGCAACCTGCTGGTATTCGTGAAGACGGCCCCGGTCCTGCTGAACAACCCAAGAAAGATGACGATGCGACAACTCAGAACGTTCAGCCACCGTCAGCCTCGCAAATCCATTCCTTGTCATGGCAAGTGAAGTATCATGACGTTATGCAAATCGCTGACCACCCGCCTGCCTACTGGTCCAAGCAGCGGGACCGATATGCACTGGTAATCGCTCTCTTATGGAGATTGGGTCACTCAAGACGGTCAGCTGTTCTCAAACACGTGCAAGAAACTTCTGTCGATGAATCTTTCCGCTTGACCATCGCAAGACACATCTCCCAACCTCTGCGAGATTTAGAACGACTTGCCGAGCCAAGTCAAGACACTTTGGCGTTCGACGTTGCAAGGCTGTTTCTCTGTTTTCTGAAAGTTAAGAACCTGAAGGAGTCCCGACTGGCCGATTTGAAGCAGGCTTCAGTGGAGAGACTGAGATCTCAACAAGGTGGGAACAGCTGGGCCGTTTGGCACGAGTTCCTGGTCCAGATGGCGCCGCTTTTCCCCCAAGATAAAGACATATGGCGAGAGCCAGATATATCTGATGACGAAATGATCGGCGACATTGGTGTTGGAGCAGGCGGGACCAATAAGAAGACTCCTCGAAGAGCCGCCCCGAAGGAGATCGTCCGAAACAGGGCCGCTGCTGATCTTCAGGAACGTGAAAGGCGCCGTGCTGAGGAGCAAGAAGCTCGTGTCCTTCGCTTTCGCGCAAACCTGGATAGAAGCGCTGCTATGTCCGGAGATAAATCGCGCCTCATCATCAACGAGTCTAAGCAGGACGAACAATCGTTTATATATATTAATGAGGAGATCGGGAAAAGGATCAAAGACCATCAGATTGAGGGCGTTCGATTCATGTGGAATCAGATTATCCAAGATCCGACCTTTCGTCAAGGGTGTCTTTTGTCGCACACCATGGGCTTAGGTAAAACCATGCAAGTCATTACACTTCTTGTGGCAATTCAGGAATCAAGCAAGTCCTTGGATCCTAGCGTGATATCTCAAATCCCAGAAGATCTTCGTAAGTCCAAGACGCTAGTGATTTGTCCTTCTGGGTTAGTGGACAATTGGATCGACGAACTGCTTATCTGGGATGCGAACAAAGTGTTGGGCGGACCTTTTTCACTCGATTCGACTCTTTCAGAGGAGAGGAGACGCACCACATTAAAAAACTGGTCGCAAAATGGCGGTGTTCTGGTCATCGGTTACCATATTCTGAAGCAGATGAGCAACAAGGGGGGAAGTTCATTATTTGACGAGCCGAATTTGGTTGTCGCCGACGAAGCTCATACCATTAGGAATCCTAAAACCCAAATCCATGAGATATGCTCTCAGTTCCGAACTAAGAGTCGGATTGCCATGACAGGATCACCGTTGGCGAACAGTATCGAAGAATATTACATCATGATCAACTGGGTTGCTCCTAACTTTCTGGGGCCGTCGAGCGAATTTCGTCAAATGTACGCAAATCCCATTCAACAAGGTCTAAGTAATGACAGCGATGCGTTTCAAAAGCGGATGGCCCTAAAGTTGCTCCAGGCCCTGAAACAAACAGTTGCACCGAAAGTACATCGAGCCACTACCAAAACTTGTGTGGAAGAGGATCTACCGCCTAAACGAGAGTTTGTCTTGTGTGTTAAGCCAACGCCGCTCCAAATCAAGATCTACAACCTCTTTTTAGCTGCTATTCGGGGTGAGTTTTCACGGGATGAAGAGGGCGGGCGAGGCTCCGTATTTGGTAACCTGAACAAACTCTTGTTACTTTGCAATCACCCTGCCGTGTTTTACAAAAAAGCAAGAGATTCTTCCGCGAACAATAATGGTTCTCCATGGCTCCCACAAAGCATTCAAGATCAAGTCCTCAAATTAATTTCTCCAGAATCAAACGAAGCGTCCGCGTCCGCATCCGCGTCCGTCAAAGTCGAGTTGCTAATACAGATCCTGGATTGTGCACGGGACAAACGGGACAAGGTACTCGTATTCAGCCAATCGATATCCACGCTGGACTACCTGACGTCCCTTTTTAAACAGCAGAAAAGACGCTTCAGCCGACTCGATGGGGACACTGCGATACGAAAACGACAGGAACAAATCAAGAGCTTCAATACCAATGAGGCCGAGTTCTACCTGATTTCTACCAAGGCTGGTGGGGTAGGTCTCAATATCCAAGGCGCCAATCGTGTTGTTATCTTCGACCTTCAGTGGAATCCCGTCCATGAACAACAAGCTGTAGGGCGCGCATACCGAATTGGCCAGGCAAAGCCTGTCACTGTTTACTACTTCGTCACGGCTGGTACTTTCGAGCAAGATTTACATGGCAGAGCTGTTTTCAAATCTCAACTTGCCACTCGGGTCGTGGACAAGAAAAACCCAATCAGTCTGGGCAATAGACAGACTAACTTGGTGCACGATGTCGTCGATACACATCAGAAAGTCCTGACAGGTCATTTTGGGAAAGATAATATTCTCGATCAAATCATTCTAAAATGTGGTCAGACCGGCAGCATCCGAGAGATAATTCCTACAGACACTTTTGAAAAAGAAGATGATAATGCGCCTTTGTCAGTGGAGGAGCAAAAGGAGGCCGACGACATGGTCAGGTCGTATCAACTTCGATATGGCAACCACGAAAACCCCCAGAGGCCGAAGGACAGGAAAGAGAACCAATCTACCCAACAAGCACCTCGCCCAACTCCTGGACCTACTACCTCCGTATCGTCTAAAAGAGGAGCAGTTTCTCTTACCAACCACAGCTCGGCCCACGTCGGCAGCGTACCCTTAGGCTCAGGTTCAGATAATGAAGTTCCGGCTGAACAGGCGTTACCACCACTGCGCCCACCTTCTGTACCACCAGTCGTGGCAATGGATGAGAATAGTAAGACCTCAGTCGTTTCACATTCTGAAGATGCCCCTAAAGTATGTGATGCCACCTCTCGTTAAATCGTCCCTGCGATTGACCTCTGTTCACAGGATCCTGCGCAGCAAGCGCATAAGCTGATGCCCATACGTGGAGCGCAAACTTTTTTCGGTAATCCGGCACGAGATACGCCAGAACCTAAGGTAACTGCTCAGGCAGATCAAACTCTGCCTGCAAACCTCACTGCTGGAACTCACGTCACCCCAAATCCTTTCATTTCTGTGATTAAGTATCCACAGAAAGCAGAGTTTAGGAGAAGAATCACCGAAAGGCTCGAGAAGGTGTTCCCAGGGAATTCTACAAAGCCTGGTCAAGCACTAGTCATAACGTTAGACGACATCATTAACTCGATAGATAGAGTCCGCCAAAGCCTCAACCATGGGTTCTTGCCAGATAACCATCAATGGCGTACCCTCACGGACTTTGTCGAAAATGACAGATTTGTCATTGCCTTGATAGCTGGGAATTTTACGGCCGAATATCTTGCTACTACTGACAGCGACGAATTGCAGAGGAGGGTGGCTGCCCTGAACGAACTTCCCCATAATGAGCTTGAAGCTAAAATTGAGGAGATGAAGACAAAAAAGGCATAATATTTCGATTCCAACGTTAGCCGGCAACAGATTGGATCATGAAGCAGATGTTGCTTTTTTCAGGTTCATCAGAGGAAGGGAAACTGGGGCATTCAGGAGTCTACGTGTTCTTGGATTGGGGGTTTCGTTCTCCTATTTCTGTCTGGCGTTGTGCATTAGCGATGTGATACCTATGTAAGAGATTCATTAACAACAACTCTGCCATTGTCATGGGCGAGACTTCTTTAGTTGCAGAAACCCTCATCGTCAGATGGTTCAATGACGAGGCGACATATTAAAGGTGCACTGAACCTGAGATATTAACCAGATTCATTGGATGTATCGCTTCCAGGTTCTGGACGTGCTACGTAGGTAGCTAGCTATATATAGAGGGATCAAGCCTAAAAGACGTGCTTTGAGCAATTAGCTTGAAGCTAAGAGTGAGCCAGCTTACAGAGTAATGCAGGTGATTACTAAAGTGCTCGGCACGCGGGCCAAGGAAAACGTGCCTGGTGTAGCACGTGCGTAGAGTTGTGAGCGACGACCGGCGACTTTCTTCTTGCTCGGAAACTGACAGAGCCGATTGAACCGCTGTCGGTGGCGGCGGAGGCGGGGGAATAGGAGCCATATAGCCAATAGGAGTGGCAGTATTGGAGAGACAGACGCGAGTCTGGGCCCCATTCCCCATCGCGTGCATCTTGGCGCTGCAGGGCGCTGAGAGAGCGAATGATGCACCCTGTCGAGCGAGTCGGAGCGGCCAAATCCGCAAAGTGGGGCCCCTGACGGACGGCGACGCTGAAGCTGGGCCTTCTCGCTGCGAAAACCCAGACAAAACCCACGGGTTTCTCTCTTCCACAAAAGCCTCACGATCGCGACTGTTTGGTTTGGAAGCTCTAGCTGTTATGCAGAACCCTGCGAGCCAGCCTAGATACGTTCAATCTTGACAATCATACGGCCGTTAGCTGCTTGAAACGCTCCTATCGCTCCCTGGAAACCTACTGGCCACACGCCAGCCTGACTGGACTCGGCCGCTGACAATTGAAGAGAGCTGACATCGAACGACGCCGTTCCCACTGCTCAATTCGAATCAATTCGAGGAAATCACTTTAGCTCCTTCGGAACTTGCACTCAGTGATGATGGATTCCGTTCTTCGCCAGTCCAAGGCTATGTGCCCATTCTTGAAATCAGCCTCTCCCGCCACTCTCCGCGCCCTGTCTACCACGGCCCGCGCGAAGCCATCGCCCTGCGGAGGCACAATGTCTAAGCTTCAGGTCTTTGCTCACCGCTGTCCCGTAATGGGCAAGGCGATGGCTGTACAGTCCGCGAGGGCCGGTGTTGCTACAGCTGGCTTACGTGCCTTTTCTGGCCAAGCCAAGACCAGCAAGGCTCGAATCCATACCAGCCGGCTTCAGGAGGCTAGGGCTGTTGATGCGCCTGTCATCGAAGGTCGTGAGAACGGTATGCCCGAGATGAGAGAATTTAGCAGTTCATCTTTTGGACGAAACTCGATTACTGACCAATTCTCGATTTCATTCTTTTTAGTTCGCCATGCACTCGGCCATAACAGCTCTGTCGGCAAGTTCAACTATGATGGGTTTTATACTGCCGAATTGGACAAGAAGCACAAGGACAAATCCTATAGATACTTTAACAACATCAACCGTCTGGCCAAGGAATTCCCCCGTGCCCACATGGCAAACAAGGATGAACGTGTCACGGTCTGGTGCGCCAATGACTACCTTGGCATGGGCCGAAACAAGCGGGTCCTGAATAAGATGAAGGAGACCTTGGACGAGTATGGTGCCGGTGCCGGTGGCACTAGAAACATTTCCGGGCACAACAAGCATGCTGTTGAGCTTGAAGGCACACTGGCAAAGCTGCACGCCAAAGAAGCGGCTTTAGTCTTCAGCTCATGCTACGTGGCCAATGATGCAACGCTTGCGACGCTGGGAAGCAAGATGCCGGACTGCGTCATTTTATCCGACAGCCTGAACCACGCTTCTATGATTCAGGGCATTCGACATTCTGGCACCAAGAAGATTGTGTTCAAGCACAACGATGTCGTGGACCTCGAGGCAAAGCTTGCATCCTTGCCTCTTCACGTGCCCAAGATCATTGCTTTCGAATCTGTGTACAGCATGTGTGGCTCTATTGGTCCCATTGAGGAAATCTGCGGCTTAGCCGACAAGTATGGCGCCATCACCTTTTTGGACGAAGTCCATGCTGTTGGGATGTATGGGCCTCATGGAGCTGGTGTGGCCGAGCATCTTGACTGGGAAGCTCATCAGAAGGGACTGACCAGGGGCACCGTCATGGACCGCATTGATATTATCACGGGAACTCTTGGCAAGGCGTATGGATGCGTCGGAGGATATATCGCGGGCAGTGCGAAGTTGGTTGATATGATTCGGTCCCTAGCGCCAGGGTTTATTTTTACCACATCGCTTCCACCAGCCACGATGGCTGGCGCAAAGGCCTCCATTGAATACCAGATGGAGTACGACGGCGATCGTAAGCTGCAGCAACTGCACACGCGTGCTGTCAAGGAGGAGCTCAACAACCGGGACATCCCCGTCATCCCGAATTCCTCGCACATTGTTCCCATTCTCGTCGGCAATGCCGAGTTGGCCAAGGCAGCATCGGACATGCTTCTCCAGGACTATCGAATTTACGTGCAATCGATCAACTACCCCACCGTCCCCGTCGGCCAGGAACGACTCCGCATTACTCCCACGCCTGGGCACATCAAGGAATATCGCGATGAGCTCGTGGAAGCTGTTGACGAGATTTGGACGCGCCTTGGAATCAAGCGTACGTCGCAATGGGCGGCAGCGGGGGGATTCATTGGAGTTGGTGAGCAGGGCAAGACCGAGGAGCCTCTGTGGACAAATGGACAGCTGGGTATAGAGCAGGCAGCTCAAGAAGTAATGGCTACCGGGCGTTCGGGCGGCAATTTCACTGAAGCTCTACTCGAGCGCGAGTTCAGAAACGTCACGCGACTTGCTGATCGCGTGGTGGCACATTAGATTGCGAGCACAAACCCATGACAATCAGGTGGCGAAACCGTGATTTGGGCCGCCATCTTGGCCGCCATCGTTGTGGTTTGATGTCCGCACCCGAATGAAGTTGCAGAAGCGGTATGGTTCGGGCATCGGGATTTGCCACGCTATTTACACTGCCAGTTAGTTGCCCACTTACATGTAACTCATGTTTCTGTCTCAATGATTCTTGCCCAGAGAAGGGATTTGCCTTGTCCTGTGGACTGCGCTCCGCCGGAGGAGGCACGCTACGGGTCATTACTGAATAGGCAATGGCTAAAAATGAACCGTTATGCGGCTCATCTTTATTAACCTTTGATGAGACGCTGAACTACCGATGACGATATTTGCGACCTGGAACCCCCTTGTCTCCTTGAGGGCCGTAGGCTACACTTCCGCACCGAGCTTAAGACGTCAGCGATTTGCTGCTTGTGAGGCGGGTGATGCATCGCGATGCCTAGGTGGTACTGGAAGTCATTGATGTAGTGTATTATCGCCAGTACTTACTGGCTTACACGTTATGTACCCAAGTAAGAGGGATGTGAGCGGGTGAGATGTTCAAGCCGCTGCCCAAGCCGCTGCCAGAGCCGACGTCATTAGAAGACGAAGGAGCTAGCAAGAAAAGAAAAGAAAAGAAAAGTGGGCGGGCACGGACACACCCCCTTGGCTGCTAGGTGTTCCAGAATACTGAACACTTTAGTGATTGACGATTGACCCCATCCTGGGGCTACACGGGCTACACCCACTGAACCTCGACGAATCAGGGATGCTGCCTGCCTACTCCTACTCCGTACTCGGTGTAGATCCACACAACTAGCCACAGCAGATTAGCCCACACCGGGGTTGAGGTGCGAAAATCACAATTCTGTGTATTTCTTGAAATTGCTTATCTTATAGGGTTCAAACCGGTGGTGGGTTTTCGCAGGGAGCTACGAGCGGGCTCAAGTCTGTGGCCGTTGGACCTGCCGCACTCATAACCGACGAAGATGCGACGTGGCCAACGCCACACGTAATGTCTGGTTAAGCGGCCAATCAATCTCGAAGCCCAAGCCCTGACCCAAGCGACTGGGCAAAGCTGGGGAACTATAGTATGGATAGTTATGGATAGTATGGGGAAGACATCAAGGGCTAACCAGATCTGCGAGGTGATGTGCAAGAACCAGGTTGGCGTATGCACATAGACTTACTTGTCAGGGTTTAGAGCGTGTGAAGGATATTGTGCTGGATGGTTGGAACTACGGAGTAGCACGTGGGGAAGTGAGTCAAGTGCGTGTGCGCATACGGATGCCATGATCACGTCTAGAGTCACGTCTAGAGTCACGGACCGGATCCGGCACGGCAACCCTCTTTATGCACCCGGATAGAAAGTTGATGCCGTACAGAGAAGAGCGCCCAGGACGGAGACATATGGGACAACGATGAAGGCGAAAGCCAAGCCATCCACGTACCGCTGAAGGGGGTGGGTATTGGAAGAATGGACGACGATGGACGATGGATGGCGATAATGGACAGTGGGATGCAACAAACAAGCCCGTTCTAGAACTCTCTCGGAGCGGAAAATTAACCGAAAGCCTGATGGGCGGAAATGCTCCCATCAAACTCGGCCACTTAGCAGCACGCTGATTGGCCGACAGTCGTCGACAGTCGTCAACAGGTGTTCTGCGCCGCACCCCGCGGACCGGACGAGCGGTGTGATTCTTCCCTCCGCGTCCGCTCCTGCCCTGACGGCCTGGCCTTAACTGCCGCTGATGGATCGTGCGGTGGGACTGCATGTGCAGGGTTCCACGTTCACGTCCACGTCCACGACGTCAACCTGAGAAGTTTGATATTGAAGGCACTTGTTGACGGTTGCGGGGCCGGGGAGGGGGTGGGCTTTGCCTGGAGTTAATATTATTATTTACCCCTTGAGCTTCCCGTCCTGTCCGCCTGAACCTGTCTTCAGATTCTTGGAGTCGGTGGCTTGATGAGATTCTGTTTTGTGCCTCTTCGTGCTCATCCGTCGAGGACAATGATGCGCTGGTGAGGTCCAGTCACCACTACCACCACCACCACCACCCGGTTGCCGCGACTCGTACTTGACCAACAAAACGGCCTGACCCTCTTCTATCCCTGCCGCAAACTCTGCTTCTCAGCAGCTTGCCATCTATTGGCGCAACTTCGTCCTCACGAAAAGAACAAGTTCAGTATGCAGGCAACACCGAAGGGGCCCAAGGCTTGTACCACGTGTGCTAAAGCCAAGGCCCGGTGCATTCCAAGAGCAGACGGTGGAGAGAAGTGTGAGCGGTAGGTCAAATATTCTCACATCTTTGTATGCCTCCTTCTGTGACAACGACAGCAAAGCATATGAAAGAAGAATGTCTCTATTCGCCCCTTCTGGTCAAGACACGGGCTTCGAGGAGCGCGCTAGAGCTACAACTTTCGTTTGTATTTATGCCCTACCACAGCATGGGTTGGTAAGCAGATTCTAACCTTGGTTGCGCGCAAAACAGATGTCACAGACTCAAGAAGGACTGCTTCTCCCGCCCTCCTGCCCCTCCGCGGGTCAAGAAGAAACCCAAGAGGTCTCGCGTTGCTGAGCTGGAGAAGAGGCTGAATGAGTTGTCCTCCCAGTTCGAGAGCGCTCAACCCAAAAATCACTCTGCTAGCAATGCGGCCTCGCCGCCACCTAGGATGTCCAGGCTCTCCGACAGATCCGACATGTACTCGTTTGAACATCTTTTCCCGTCGCCTAGTTCCACTGGAGATGATGGGCATGAAGCTTCGGCTTGGAGCCCCGAGGTCATGAAGGAGCTCGAGTCGCCCTGGCCGCTGCCCTCGGAAGGAGAGATGCTTCTCATGGTGTACCGTGAGGTATTTGCGGACCATTTCCCCTTCGTCATCATCCCACGAGACATGTCATCTGCCGACCTTCGCCAACAGCGTCCATTCCTGTGGAAGGCTGTTATGCTCAGCGCTTCCATCTTTGACTCAACACGACAGAGCAAGCTTGGCGAAGAGCTGTTGGCGGATATTGCCAAGGCATCCCTCGTGGACGGGTTTCGCGGCCTCGACATGCTTCAGGCCGCTGAGCTCTTGATCGGATGGTATGTGTAAATTGTTTCTACACAGTTGCCCTTTCTGGGACGGGCTGCTAACGAGCACGGACATCAGGTGGTACTTTGCTTTGAAGAGCTCTCAGGTTACAAATCTGTTGTTCTTGGCCAGATCCATGTGTGTCAACCTCAGCGCCATGTCATATGGTTCACAGGGTGAGGACTCCAAGTATGGACCGCTGGACCATCTCCGAGCATATGCCGGAACGTACTACGTCAACACAATGTAAGTCTGCCATTTTATGCCTCCTGCTGTGTCGAATTCAGGAATTTTTATTTTTTTTTTTTCTCATACGAATCTAACATGGTATAGCGTCTTCACCACCAACAAGAAGCCAGATGTGTTCATGAACACCAACCAACTCGACTACTGCTGCAAGGTTATCGAGGCTGCCATGGAGTTGCCTTCGGATGAATATCTCATCAAGCTTGTCAAGATTCAACAGCTCTCGCAGACCATCTCTATTACAATAGCAGCCGATGGCACGGCGCCTCCCTTGTCTCTGCCTCTGGTCATGGTCATCCAGTCATTCCAGGACCAGTTGGATACCTTCCGAGCGTCCCTGCCATCCCATCTCTCCCATAATGGTAAGTCTCTTGGGGAAAAAAATTGAATATCTAAGGCGGAGAAGCATTCGAAAAAAGACTTTGGTGCTGACTTTGGAATCTTCAGCCACCCTTCGTTGCCACATCGCCGTCGCCGAGACGCTCCTCAAAGACATTGCCATTTCCGACCAACGGTGCAGTCCCGAGAACATGCAGGTATCCGACCGCCTGCAGCTTCTCTGGTCCTGCGTCAGGTCGCTGAACGAATTCTTCCAAGTTCGATTCGCCAAATCAGAGATTGACGGACCTCTCTTCTTGGTCATCATTGCGTCCGACATGGCGTACACGCTCATCACCGGCATCAAACTCTTGACTCTTCAGCTACCGGGATGGGACTTGCACCGCGTCATCCAGAAGCTCGACATGATCCCCATTATCGACAAGCAAATCGAACACCTCACTGAAGTCATCGTCAAGCGCAGAAGCGGTCTTCTTTCTCCCAACCGACGCGCAATCGAGGACCCGCTTGATCGGCTGGTGCGTCTCATGAGGACTGCGCAAGAGGTTGTCAGTATGCATATCAACGGCGGCTCGCCCCTCGCAATGATAGCAGACATGGGGAACAACCTCGGCTGGCGAGAAATCATGGGTGATGCCCCATGGGTAGTTGACGAGAACCAGTGTGCGATGGACATGGTCTCCTGACAATACGTTGCAATAGCACGACAGCCGAGAATGCGGTCCGGGGAATTATCTCTGGGCTTTTGTGCTAATGCACCACTGTTGCTGAGATTTTTTTTTTTTTTTTTTTTTTCTTTTTTGAATTAGCGACCTGCATATCAGCCTCACGGCCAGCAATGCTAGGCATCGGATTGTGGCGAGGAGTTTTGAAAGGAAAGAAGGCAAACTGGACTGCCTATGCATAGCGAGTATTGATATCCCCTGAAATTTATCATTAATTTTTTTCCTGTTTTCGCGATCTTGTATAGATATTAGCGGTTCTTGAATACTATGTTTGTGCGGATATTTTGTGGTTATGGAAATGTCATGTGTTAGTTAATCTATTGTACTTGCATGTTCGTTCAAATCATGAGCAAAGCCTTTTTGTCTCCATCGGCCATGTTCTCATGGTGACTCGGCGACCTGCGCCTCGACATCCAAAGCAGCAATGTTTGCCAGCGCCAACCAACTTAGATCACCCTGGCCAGTAGCCTTCCTGATGGCATACAGCTCGTCCAAGAAGGCGGGGACAAAGGAGCCCGGTCCCCTGACGTCCTGCCTCTCGGCCGCCTTCTCGGCCGCCACGGCAAACATGACTGTCCCTGACACGGCAGCAACAAGCGGGTCTGTTTCATAAGCTGCTGCCATTGCACTGACCGTCGTGCCCAGGGTGCAGCCTGTGCCCGTAATCATGCCAAGCAGCTCGTGCCCGTTATCGACCAGAAAGGTCCGCCTCCCATCGCTAAGAATATCCTTTTTCCCCGTCAGAAGCACAACACAGCCTCGCGTCCGAGCGAGCGCCTGTACAAGCCTGGCCCGGTCCCTGTCGGACAGGGATGAAGACGAGGCGTCGACGCCTCGCTGGGCGACAGCGGAGCCGCACAGTGTCTGGATCTCGGGCTCGTTGCCCTTGATGATGGTGAAGGAGCCGGACGAGAGGAGAGTCTTGACGGCTGCACGACGGACGGAAGTCGCTCCGGCTCTGGGACAAGTGACAGAATCTTAGATTCGATATTCCCTCCCCCCCCCCTTTGTGTTGTGGGTTTTTTTTTTGGCATATGATAGCCGGTAGGACTTACCCAACTGGGTCGAGGATGACGGGCCTCTTGGCGGCGTTGTAGGCTTTCAAGGCCTGGACGTAGTTGTCGATGGCACCCGGTGTGACGGTTCCCATGTTGAGGACGAGCGCGCTCCCGGGCTTGGCGAGATCGACTGCCTCGTCGGCGCAGTTGGACATGATGGGGCTGGCCCCTATGGAGAGGGCGACGTTGGCCGCGAAGTTCTGGACGACCTACAAAGTGTACATTACAGCCCATGGGGCGAGTCAGATATGAACCAGGATTTTTTCTGCTAATTTGCTGCACAACAACGTCGGTTACCCACGAGTTGTTGTGCATGGGGAGGGATATAGATAGATAGATAGATAGGGTCAGCTGGAACCGTACCAGATTCGTCATGTTATGCGACAGAGGCGTCGTGCTGCCGACTGCGGCAATGACAGTCGGGATCCTGGCGCGCATCACCCTGAGGACCAGGTCCCTCGACGCCTCGGCAGGGTCCGTTGCGGCAACGATGGCGCCCACCACTGCCACGCCGTCGAGGGCCTTGCCGGGCGATGCGCTCTGGGCGAGGACGTCGCTGGCGTTGGATGCGTTGATGCCGCCGATGCAGACGGTCGGTACGGACGAGTGGCCTGAGCGGTGGAGTGTGTCGAGAATGTCGCTCACACCAGCTGGGCCGATGATGGATTGGGCGTCTTTTTTACTGGATGAGTTTAGCAGGATTATTTCTTTTCTTGGTTCGGCCACGGACTGACTTGCAAAAAGAAAGGGGGTTTTCTTCATACGTAGCGGTTGCATAGACTGTTCCTATGCCGAGATAGTCCGCCCCGGCAGCGCATGCCTTGAGGGCCTCATCCCTGGAACTGGCCGTCACACCGATGATGGCGTCTTGCCCCAGGAGCCGTCTCGCTTGCCGGCAGTCTATGTACGTATGTTGTCCCAAGGGCACGTTAGCTAAGGACCCGACACACAGGGCAAAACGACTTTTCGACACGAGGCCATTGGAATTTGCGGGGGAAAAAAGAACGGGCGTCAAACTGACCCATGTCCCCTTGGCCAATGTGCACGCCCTCGCAGCCAATCTCGACCGCAACGTCGACGCGGTCGTTGATCAGCAGAGGCACGCCGTAGCTCTGCGTCACGGCGTGCAGGCGCCTCGCCGCGACGACCGCGTCCGCGCGAGAAGCCGTCTTGTCGCGGTACTGCACCATGGTGACGCCGCCGCGGAGCGCGGCGGCCACGACGGCGGGCAGGTGTTTGCCGCGCAGGGCGGCGGACGCGGCGTCTGCGACCAGGTAGACGGAGTAGTCTGCTTTCGGCGCCATTTTGCTGGTTGTGCAGATGTGTCGCGGGATGGACGAAGGTGTAGCGAGCGGTTTTTGATGCGTGAGTCGGGGTGGGTTGTTGGGTTCACAAATCGCGGTGGAGCTGGCAGACTGGTTGTTGGCCTGTTGGTCGATTGGCGCCCTTTCATCGCGGAAATAGTAGCCTGGTAAGCACAAGTAGGCCAGTAGAAAGCATTGAAAGACGGAAGTTATATTGCCGTTGCGAAGGGATAGCATTTGAAGAGATGGGCACGGAATAGGGTGAGCCCAGTTGATGACGAACGGTGAAATGGAAGTAGTGTTTTACCAAGAAGCCGAGTTTCCGCTAGAGTAAAACCTGGAATGGCATTTGCTGATGATCCATCATTGTAGATATGGATGAGCACGAATGCAAAGGACAGCTTCTTAGCTGTAGGGTTAAAACATGACAGCAACTGTAGTCCCTCATATTAAACTGGACTTGATGTAACATCAGACGATGAAGCTACGATTCATTCTTGGATAGTGGCACTGACCAAGATAGGTTCTATAAGCCTTTTTCTGTCGCACGGGTCACAAGAGCAACGAGAGTATTGCTTCCCCAGCATTCGTCATTCCTGGGAGCGCGTCTCAAACTTACAAACCGCAATGCTCCTGCGTCATACCCACCGCCTCAGAATCACTTTTAGAGCAAACAAGACAGATAGAAAGAATGAAAAGTGCCATCAGCCTCAGGGAGCCGCTATAGGTGTAATCGCATCCTTTGTCGCCGCTCAAGCCTCAGCCAACCACCCCATCTGATGCGCGAGATGCATCTGCCAGCTTGCGAAGAGCAGCGTATCCCCCCCTGATGTTCATCGCCTCGTAGCCCTTTGCCCTAAGCACGCTGTTGGCCACGCGGGAACTGTCGCCGTCGTAGCAGAGGCTCAAGACGCGCTTGTTAGGGAGGAGCTGCTGGAGCTCCTGCTCAGGAACGTTGAACGTCCCTTCGATTCTGGTCCACACGTCGCTGAGCACCTTGGGGTCGAAGAAAGGCGAGGTCTGGCCCGGCTGGACCAAGGGAATGTTGGCAGCGCCAGGGACGTGGAACTCTTCGAAGTCACCGGCTTGGCGGAGGTCAATGATGGTCGTGCCCGACTTGGGCACGGCTGTGCTGTTGGCGAGGAGAACGCTGCCGCTGGCGACTTCGCTGTCGTCAAAGAATATGCTCAGCATCTCGGCCGCGTCCTTCTCCCAGATATCCTCGTAGCGGTATCTATCGACAGCAAGAAGTTCCTGTTGCAGGTCAAGAACGGTCAAACTCGGGGCTAGGCATGAATTTGGCAAGAGAAAGAAAGAGAAGAAACACCTACATCGTTTTCGATGGGCGGGAAGGATGCCTCGCCTAGTTTGTCAAAGTAGTCGTCGATGTACTGATACGGTAGGTCGCAGCACACGAAGGCGCAGTGAATCTGGCCGTCGGGACCAGCTAGTTGGGAGAGAGTTCCCTCGGCCTTGCGCTTCTCAAGGAACTGGAAAAGCCCCTTCAAGTTGAAGCCGGATGATGGCCCGCAGACCAAGCCCTCTCTGAGCAGGTCGCGAGACATTGAAAAGGAGTCGTGGGTGCCGACGTCCTCAATATGGTCGACGGCTTCCCTCCAGGGGAACTTAACTGGCACGAGAAGAGTATATCCTCGTGGGCCGGGGACGGACTCGCCTGGTTTGATGCAAACACTATGCGCAGTTAGCCTCGCCACCTTTAAACAATCCCATTGCAAAAAGTATTTGAACAGCTCTCTTTACCCTAGTCTGAAAACGGATGGTTTGTGCTCCTTGAAAAACGTGCCTAGCCCGGTCATGGTTCCTGCGGGAGTATTAGAGCCCCCAAGTATAGATACTGCAATATATATATATATATATATATATACGGGGGACATTAAACATACCCGAGGTGCCCATTCCGGCGCATATAACGTTTATCTCCGGCAACTGACGCAGAATCTCGGGCGCTGTCCACTTGACGTGGGCTTTCCAGTTCTAAGCACAACACCAGGTCAGCACGCAAGTACCCCCAAACATGGGGGGAAACGATGCTGCACTTACATCGTGGTTCTCATACTGATTGGGGTTGACAATAGTGTCATCAGACTCCTCCGCCAGTCTCTCAGCAGCTCGGACACCGCCGCGTTCGTCCGCGGTGCCGGGTTGCAAAGGGCCACCAAACAATGTGCTACAAATTGATATCAACTTTCTCGTCCCCGGCGTCATGAGGCTGTTTGAGGAGAAAACTTGACTTACAGTTTGATGCCAAACAGCCGCAAGAGACGAATCTTGGTGATGCCACTCTTATTGCTTACAAACGCCCGGACATCTTGAATTCCCCACAGGGCACGGGCAATTACCGACATGGAAAGCACGGTAGACCCGGAGCTGTACTCCACGACGGCCTTGGTCTTGTCTGGGACGACGCTATTCTGCAAAAGGTTCAAGGCTGAACAAAAAGCCCCTTTTTGTCAGTAACTAAGCCCAAAGAATGAAAATGAAAAAAAAAAAAAAAAAAAAAAAAAAAAAAATTTAGCGTTGCCGAAAAATGTCTCACCTGGTATGGATTTAACATTGTTGATCGGATGCATAGACATCATCTTGGCGTAGATTCGAACTCCTTCATGCCTATAAGGGTTGAGACGGTCTGGGATCTCAACCAAGGGCAGTGGCGGCGCCGAGTCGGGATCAAGATATTTTCGAACCGAATCAGGGCCCTTGTACACATTCAAGAAGTTGCAGTCTGCCATGTTGCGTTCTAGGCCCGGGCCGGAGCTTCGATTCTCCTATACTTTTTTTTTTTTTTCCTCTTGAGCGCCTGCAAGTATCCTCAAAGAGTAACTATACTTGTATATCTCATGACTCAATGTAGCGATATTTGAGGATCGGGGTTCGTCGAGGGTTGGTGATATCCAAGCATGCAATCCAAGATTGGGGGGAGGGTGGGCAAGGGGCAGAGGGAAGGAAAGGAAAGAAATTAGAGTCTCGGGCTTGCAAGTAGTTCCTCCCTAATGTCCAGGAAATAAAGCAGGGCAAGCAAGGGAGGTCTTACACGAATACTTATCCTGCGGACACCTTTTGTAGGACTGGAGCGCTTGGAACAGCCTCGGGATGGACTACATAGAGGATCCCTTACACAAGGGTTCTCGTCAAACTGCTGCCATAACGTAATTACATGGTGCTTAGCCAATGGCTCGACAGATTGATAAGGGGGGTTATGGCCCAGCTGTTCAAACCAAGCAACGACTGCTGTGCTGACGAACAGTCTGTATCCACATTTAATATACTTGAGTGCTGTGCAAACGTCACCGGACCGCGGTGGAGGAGAAGCTCATGACTCCCCCTGTTGATGAAGATAGATATCAATGAGGATGCCCAACCAATAGGCCAGTTGGGATGCGCATAAGCTACGAGCCTTGGCCGATAGGTGCCCTCAGGTATGCATAGACGATGGATCTCTCATCGTGCCAACGAGCGATATTTCGGGCACGTGGCGTGCCCCCCTCCTCGTTCTATGTCTTTATAACTTTAAATCAGATTATCAAGTTGGAACATATGGTCTGGTGTCAACACGTAATGAAGCAGCGACTGGTACCCTGGTCGACCCATCAAGGTGTTATTTGCCCATTCGGATCGCCAAGGTGAGGCACAAACAGATTCTCCCTTGGCTACGTCTCCACGAGGTTAAAGTGAGGAGGATATGTACAAGCGTCGAGCGCGCAGCCGATGAAAGTTAGCAACGACCAGCATCAAGAGTCCTGCGAGGTATCCGGAAAACATGGTCGTATAGTAGCTGTGGAACCGGTCTTCTTACTCTTCGCCACGTCCACGTGATAGGATAGCTCATGTATTTCATCAAGTTGAATGTAAACTTGTCTCCGGGATTCGGGTGGCGCGCCATGGTTGTTGGCCGATCGTCCGGCAAATAAACGTGCGGCTGTACTTGAGGGCTACCAAGTTGTCTGGCGAGTGCAGCGGCTTAGTTCGAGGTATCTCCCGCGTATCGTGCCAAGTGGAGCCCGCGACAACGTACCCCAAAGGGTCCATTAGGCAATTGCGCTCTTCCCTTTCTTCTCAAAGGCGCTCAAAGTCTCTCAGGGTGGGACGAATCCCGATCTATTTACGTCTTTTCCATTCCCGACAGCCGAGCAGGGAGCGCAACACAAAGCGGCAAAGGGCAGCGCCTCGGCAAATGCTGCGATGTCGCGGGCTCGATTTTGTAACACCTCGTTCTAATGCGCTCTGTTCTCGATGATTAGCTGGAAACTACGCCGTCTGTGCAGTCTGGTGAAGAAAAAAAAAAAAAAAAAAAATTCCCTCCCTCTTAGAAGCCTTGTCTCGGCATATGAACATGGCCAATCGCATCAACGCTGGACTTGTGCTCGATTCGAAAGTTGACTAGGGGCGTTGAGTAACATGATTCCGCTTTTGTTTTGTTTTGTTTTAAGATTGCTGGACATACGGGTACATGTTCTCTGCGGTTCGTGATTCGTCTTTTGCCGCAATGACTGGACATACGGGTACATGTTTATTATGGTTTAGGGTTCGAATTCTTGCCGCAATTACTGCTGGGACATATGGGTATTTGTTCTCTTCTGGTTTATAGTTCGATTTTCGCCGCAATCGGTATGCACTCGTTCGATGTCCTCGTCTAAGCTCGGCTCCGGGGCAAAACCGCCAAGCGTGAACGCACCTTCTTTGCATATTCATTTTCTACCTCTCGAGGATGAAAACCTGACTTTCTTTCTTACTTTCTTTCTTCCTTTTTTCAATCATCTTCACCTCCTGCCATAGGCAATTGGAAGTGCTGCTGCCGGCGACCTGCTCTGTCCTGTTCTCGCCATGGGGAAACCATCAACTCAGGCCCAAGAGCCTGCTATGCTCCCGAATCCGTCGCCAACTGAAGCAGCCGGCCCGTCGTTGGAGTCAGGTAGCAACTCAGACACTGGCAAAGTCCATCAGTTCAATGAACAGACAAACTATGTGCCCATAAGGACTATCATCACTGTAATTGAGCCTTCACCTGTCCGAAACAGTACTACTGTACTCTTCTGCTCCAATGTGGACGGTCCAGCACTGACAAACGTAGATCTTTCTGGCTTGTTCCTGCTTTGATTTGTTGGCGGTAATGGATCATACGACTCTCGCTGCAAGTTTGTATATTGTTGGCAGAGCTCTAGGTTCGACAGATCAGATCTCTTGGATTGCAAGCGGTTACTACATGTAAGTATTTTGTATCCCCGAGACAAAGGACTTGCTCCGCACTTACACGTTGTCGCAGAACCTCTACTGTCGCCCTGCTGCTTTATGGCCGACTCTCCGACATTTGGTCCCGCAAAGTTGTTTTGCTTACTCTCCTCGCCATATTTTTCCTCGGATCTCTCGCATCTTCCCTGTCACAGTCCGTCATACAATTAACCATCTTCAGGGCACTCACTGGTATTGGCGGTGGTGGACTCACGACCGTGGCACAACTGATCGTTAGTGATGTGGTGCCTCTGCGAGAAAGAGGCAAGTATCAGGGCATTTTGGTGAGTTTCTCGTCACGACACTCAACATTTGGCCTCGCAAGCGGTTTGGTTCTTACCATGTATTCAAGGGAGCCGTCACCGCTATCTCCAATGGCATCGGCCCTGTGATTGGTGGTGCCATATCGTCGCAGTCCCGAGAGTCATGGCGGTGGATATTTCGCCTCAATCTGCCGTTGACTGTTTTCTCAACTGGAGGCGTCATTTGTTTCATGCCATTGAAGAAGGTCCAGGGTGACTGGAAGATGTGAGTACAGGCTGGATTGGATAGCGGCGGCATAGTGGAGATGATAATCGTTGATGTCTATAGGAAGCTTAAGGCGGTTGACTTTGGCGGTATCTTCCTTGCTTTTTCCGGCATGACTATCTTCATTATTGGCATGACTTGGGGTGGCCGCGAATACCCCTGGGATGCCCCGCAGGTTATTGCGACGATGGTGGTTGGTATCATCGTGTCCATAGCATTCATCATTTGGGAGTGGAAAGGACCAAAATATCCGCTCGTTCCCCGTGAGTTCTATTCCCCAAATCAAGTTTGCTGTTGCAGCTCGCTCAAGTACGGATAGTCCACATCTTCAAGTCTAGGATCGTCAACGGTGCCTGCTTGACCATGGCAATCAACGGCTGGAACTCTACCATGCAAATGTACTACATCCCCTCATTCTACCAACTCGTGTACGGATATTCGGCCACCAAATCTGGCGCCCTTTTGATGCCAATTACCATCCTTCAGACAGTCAGCAGCACTCTTTCAGGTCTGGTCGTACACTGGCTTGGACGATACCGAGAATGCATCTTGTTTGGTTGGGCGTGCTGGGCTGTTGGCCTGGGACTCATGTCGACGCTGGATGAGCACACGGGACTTGGGAAACAGATCGGCTACTCCATCCTCATTGGTGTGGGGGTTGGTAACACTTTGCAGCCGTGAGTCTGATGAGCGCCCTCTTCATGTTTTGTACTATGCTGACAGTTCGAAAAGAGCGTTGATTGCAGTGCAGGCCGGCGTCGAACGCCGTGACATGGCAGTAGTCACCTCTTTCCGCAAGTACGTTATCCTGAGGCCGATCGACACGAGCTAGAGGTTTGCTGACGTAGAACAGCTTTGTTCGAAACCTCGGGTCTACCCTTAGTCTCGCAGTGTCCGGAACTGTCATGTAAGGGCCTCTGCATTCCAAATCTAAACCATCTGCACAAGAATATCAGGAGCATATCCCGGACTGACCTTGTTTTACAGCAATAACATTCTGGCCGAGGCTTTCTCAAGTCTCGACTTGGATAGGAAGGCCTCAAAGGCCCTGCTCAGAAACCCGGAAGAGTATCTTTCAGAGGTGACCGCCGAAAAGGCAGAACTTATACGAGCCATCATGCTCCCGGCCTACCGACGCGCGTTCCGAATTGTTTTCTTGGCCGGCGCATCATTGACGGTACTTGCATTTGTGCTTGCCTTCTTCATGATACCTCATGTGGAGCTCAGTAGGCCGGATGATCAGAAGCTGAAAGAGGAGGCGCAACGAGCTCACGATGAAAAGAAGAAGAAGAAAGAAGCAGCATAAGGCTTTCTGTCAAGAGCGAAGAGATGGACATTTAGTGAAGCGCAAAAGTGGATTTCTGGTCATGTTGCCTTAGGTACCTAGGTACTTTGCGTAATATGCGCCACAGATGTGGCTCGATTGTGGCTACGACCGCCGTTGCCGGCTTTTGTATGCAGCTACTCCGTAAACTAAGTTTAATTGGTGATTGTATCTCTATAAATCGATGATGCTATTGATAACGCCCTCTGTAGCTATTTGCCGCTCTGTAAAGGGACTGGCCAAATCCTAACAAGTATTGTAGAATGTTTTAACATTGCTCACCCTATCTCTACGCGTTGTAGAGCTCTTAAATATCCCTGTAGAGGCGTAGTTCTAGGCTTATAAGAATCACTAGCTTGTAATCTCGTTATCTCTTGTAAGATGTTGCGTGGACGGGGAATGGCGTGGTAGGCTGCCCCGCCATGATTTCCAAGACTCAACCAACTTCGGAACACCACATTCAAGGCTCGTTTGCACTCTTCGGCAACAGCGCAGGCGGCGCAATGACTCTGTTTCGAGCGTGTATAGACCTCCATGCCGGTCAGGTCAAGCAGATTGTCGGTGGGACGCTTGACAGCTCATCGTCAGATCCGCAGACCAACCATGTGTCGCAACACCCGCCAGCACACTTTGCCCAATTATACAGGGACAACGCGCTCGAGGGCTCTCATGTCATCATGCTAGGCCCGGGAAACTCGGAACCTGCGAAGCAGGCATTGGCGGCGTGGCCAGGTCATCTACAAGTTGGTGGTGGAATCAACGACAAGAACGCAAAGGAATGGATGGACGCGGGAGCATCCAAAGTACGTTTCAACTCGAAGAAGGGGTTTTTACGTCTCGAGAAAAAAAAAAATTCACCCCTTAACCCTCCCCCACAATGCGTATTGTAACGTGGTCTAGGTCATCATCACATCTTACTTGTTTCCAGAGGGACAATTCAGTCAGTCGAGGCTGGATGCTGTCCTCGAAGCTCTAGGAGGCAACAAGGACAAATTGGTCATCGATCTCAGCTGTCGACGTCGCGGAGATGACTCGTGGGTTGTCGCCATGGACAAATGGCAAAAACTGACGGATATGCAAATCACGCGAGGTAAGTCGAAGAACTACTTTCCTAGCCACGTAATATTGCAGTGAGAATGTGAGGACAGTGAGCTGACCACGATATCCTCTCCTCCCCGTAGAATCGATTCAAGCTCTCGAACCATACTGCTCCGAGTTCCTTATCCATGCAGCTGACAACGAGGGCCTGCAGCAGGGCATCGATGAAAAACTGGTGAAGAAACTGGCTGAATGGTGTTCTATCCCTGTAACGTATGCTGGTGGAGGAAGGTGCTTGGAAGATTTGGACCTGGTGAAGAGGCTGAGCGGGGGAAAGATCGATCTCACGATTGGCAGTGCGCTGGATTGTTTTGGTGGGAATGGAGTCAAGTTCGACGATTGCGTAGCATGGAATCGACGGCAAGATTAGAGTCAACTATAGACAGAAAGAATAAAGTATGACGGGCAAGATGACGGTGAGACAGATGCAGCCCGGCTCATATGGGGGATCAATCAGCACCTCGACTTTGCGTGAGTCGACGCTGAGCATAGTGCCTCGAATGGGAAAGCATGTCCCGTGACAGTGGATGGCAGGCATTATTATCGCGTGGTGTTTTGACATTTGAATGCCATTGTTGGTTTTTTTTGTGTTGATGTTGAAACAGATCCACAGCCGGTTGGCCGAGGAACATGGATGGACATGAACCATGTACTCCGTACGGGGTACACGAAAGTCTACATTAACTAACATACGCCAGACTATAATATGCATGAACGTATGACAAAGGATGGGGGTGGCAGCAGAGCTAGTCAGATCTCCGTTCCGATCTTTTCTTGCTCTGTGCAACGCTGGGCAAAGGCACGGTTTTGACTAGATGATGTTGTTAGGTACCAACCTAGGTATTGGGTCTCCAGTCCACACATCTCCCTACCCACGTACGCCGCAGTGCTTTTTAAAGACATTTACGGCGTAGAATTGGTCAGCATAACCGAATTTAGGTTTCTCTGAACCACGAAATGGCATTAGTTGACTTTGGCGAATTGATATGAAACGGCGACAAGGTTTCGTGCACCGAGGTAACGGTTGCACTGTCGCCCCGTAAATGTTTGCGATCCGTTCCTTTCAGAAGCCGAGAATCTGAGCATCAACTACGATGAGGTGCATAACAGAGACATGAGCGATGCTGGCAGTTGCGCTGGCTGGCCGGTTGGCTGCCATGGCGACATCTACAATGTCAATATCACTTGCATGGACGAGGATGGGCTGCTTCGTGCCTGCAGTTGCGGTTGCGGTTGCGGTTGCGGTTGCGGAAGGGACGTGGATGCAGGTTTCCATCAGCGGCATCAGCACCTGGCCAGCCCTGGAAGGTCAGTACATGTGTAGAGATGTAGAGAGAGATGTACTGACTGTATCGACTCATCGGCAGCCACCCAGACTCTAGACTGCTGGTAGGTGCGACTGCGCGTGGGGTCCAGACGCTTTGTGTGACAGAGGGGAAGCCGTGCAGTTGCCCTGACAACAATACTTCACGTTTCACAACACTGTTTATCATCCTGGAGCCAATCATGACCCCGGATGCTTCCTAGGAACTACATTCCTTAAACACAGTCATCCGCGAAATAGCGTCCCTCCTTTCATCACCTCAACACCACCGTCGTCGGCGCTGCTCTCTGTCCACGATCGTTGTCGAGAAGTGGTGTAGATTATCTTGTCTGTTCTTCAGTCCCCGACCCAGCGCAAGCGTCGAGCCCTCCTTCGTTTCGTATCTCGTCATCGTTCTTCTAAAGCTGCTGCTTGGAACCTCATCGCCAGTCCCATTGTCGCGGTCATTAAGACCTCATGTTAAGAGTCACCCGCAGCATTCCAGTCTTGTCGTCCCAACCCCCGCCGGTGCAAAACACTACGTCTACACATTCCTGTGCCGTTTGATTCTCTACGTCACCCGCACAATTAAGCCGTCACCACCATGGCCTCCGAGCCGGTATGACAGATCTCACTTCTTGTGCTCTCCTCCCCCGCGAACTGTGCTGACGCTCGGATCTTAGGTGCATCCCCTTCGCATCTCCAAGAATACGCCAACCTCTTCGCCAGCTAAGAAGATGGCAGGCAGTCTTCCTCGTCCCTTAAGTGAGATATCGCCCGGCGCAAAGAGGCGAAACTCACCGACCTGGCACTCATTTTCCCCCAAGGTCAGTCCCAACTTGCTCCATTAATACTACTTGTGCACTGCCCAATGGTTGTTCCTTGCTTCGCATGTCGGATGTCACTACTAGATGAGTACAATAAGGAACCTTGCTGCATGACTCTTCCATCCAGCTATGCCACAACTCCGTCACTGACACTCACGATGCAGAAACCTGCGCTGCCCAGCAACGACTCTTCACCATTCCAGTCCTCGCCTCTCGATTCTTCAACTTCGCCTCGACTCTTCTGGAAGAATCGCAACTGTCAGGACATGCTCCATGGAGTCCGCTCTGGCTCACCATCACCAGATCGTCGCTCATCTCTTGAGCGCCTCCAGAGAGCGTCTCGCGTCAGGAACAGCAATATTCTAGCTCTCGAGCAGAAGCAAGAATATGATCCTACCCGGATTCCGCATTTCGAAAGACCCCTTGCGAAAGTTCAGGAAAGCACTTTAACATCCTCCTCGAGCTCGGGCGGCTTTCACTCCTCAGACTCAAATCACCAAGACTCTGACAACAGGTCCAGCTTGTCGACGATCAGCCCATCCAAGAGTTCGCCTAGACTGCCTGGGACACCACAGAAATCGGCAAGAACGCCGGGGAAAGATCAACCATCGCCTACCAAATCGTCTCTATCCCCCTCCAAGTTCAACAAGGACACATCGGAGTCGGCTGCCGGGACTTGGTCGGGACACACATCTTTGAGTGAAGACAAATTCTCTGATCCTCACCTCCTCCTACGCCATCCCAAGAGCGTCACTTTCGACGCCGCGCCGCCTCAGATCAACGAGTATGAGATGGCCACACCTGACCTTTCATCGATTGGGACAAATTCTCGAGAAGGCAGCTACGAATCTGTCGAAGACGAAGACGAGGATCTCTACGACTCCACCCGGGTTGATATCCAAGACGAAAGCTTTGACGAGTCATTGGAAGACACTGATAAGACTCCCGTGGTTGGACCCGACGATTGGCGCGGCGATAGTCCCATGATCCTTCGGGGCGCAGGTGCTGACAAGCACGAAAGCAGTCCGATGCCAGAAAATGCTCCCATGATGGCGACAGGTGGCCGCACAACCCCTACAAATAAGCGCTCTGACTCGGCCAACTCAAATGGAGAACATCGGCCACTGCCTCCTCTTCCAGGTGTCGGGCACTCCAGACGCGGGTCTACTGGCGAGGCTGGGGCTTCGCCAGGTTTGTCTGCGACAGCTGAGAGAATGATAGCCGGTTCTCACAGAAGCTTACCCCCTCCACCGCCTGCGTCTGCATCCAAGTCTGATATTCGGAGCTTTGGCAGCCACAAGATGACTCTGGAAGAGCGACTAAAACTCATGATGCTCTCCGATGAGACCGGCGCCAAGACTGCCGCTGAGCAGCAGCGAGAGCGTAGACTGCGGCGAGGAAATGGCCGCGAGAGGGTGGGCACACCACACTCTGAGGCTGAATCCGAGACGGCTGCCGACGCTCTCGAGGCTGATGATACCATTGGAGACATCTCCGGTCTGGACTTTCAGAGTCCGCCCAAGATCTCAAGAGAATCAATTATGCGCCGAGTCAATGGCAATAATGTTGCAGAGCAAGAGTCCGAATTTCTTTTCTCGTCCCCCGCGGCTGATCCACAGCGCGCCTCATTGCACCACGCGCAGGGCTCCGCAATGGATCTAGATCCTGACGTTCCTATTCCATCTACGGAAGACGACTATGAGCAAGACGATAGCGTCATCATCACGCGGAACACCGAAGGAAGTGACGATGACGTTCTCAGCTACTACCAAGATGACGAGACCCTTGGCGGTGATGCAGAGGAAGAGGTACGGGATCTGGAGTTCCTCGACCAACAAGACACTGATGAAGAGCATGGCAAAATTGCCGAAAAGACAGAAAAGCATGTTGCGGCCAGGCAGATCTCCCCCCTGCATCACCTTAAACCAGACTTTCCTGTGACTAGCCTTGGAATCGACACGGCTGCGGATCCTTTTACTTCGTCGCCTCCCGCTGATGGTCAGGTCAAGAACGACAAGGCCGAGGATAGCAGGGTTCCAGACAATGTCGACGCAGATCCGGTGAAGCGTCCTATTACACCTACTCGACGATTGCCAAAGCCCGACTATGACGGCAGCGGTTGGGGCGAGCCTGATGACGAAGAATACATGGAAGAGCCTGGTACACCCGAGTCTGTGATTCACCATTCGGTTCCTGAAGAGGAGCAAGAATCTCCCCCCCCCATCCCCGAGAGAATTGCCACAATCAAAGCTCCTGGGGCCAAGCTCAAGACTCGTCCGTCGAACACACCTGCAGATCTCGCGGCTATGCGAGAGGCTCGCCGGCAGGTCAGCCAGGAGATTCCCGAGGTACCACCTATTCCTGACAAACACCGCAACCGAATGACAAAAGATATGGGCTCTGAGCAGGTCTCTGGCCCAGAAGACTACATCACACGCCACCCCAGCTTCAAGAACCGTAGCTTGACGCTGGATATCGACATGGGATTGAGTCTCGATCAAGACTTTGAACGAGTAATTGAGGCGCAGAAGCGTGGGTACTTGATGAGGCAAAACACAAAGGTCATCACAGCCAGCGACAAGGATGGCGATGACCATTTACGAGCCAGATCGGCTCAGAACTCGCCAACCAAGCAAAACCGGCCGGAGTCGTGGGTTGTTGAGCCGTGGAATACGGAGGCTCGCCCACGCAGCATGCGTAAGCGAGTGACGGGTACCAATGATGCCATGCCGCCCTTGTCTGGGCACGAAAGCAATGCCACTGGCGTCCACCGGGGGGCAGAAGAAGATAGACAATCCGATGCTGCCACCATTGATAGCGGTGAGAGGGGTCGTCTCTTTGTGAAGGTCATGGGCGTGAAGGATCTGGATCTTCCACTGCCCAAGAACGAGCGCACTTGGTTCAGTTTGACCTTGGACAACGGCGTTCATTGTGTGACAACAGCCTGGCTGGAACTGGCTAGAAATGCTCCCATCGGTCAAGAGTTCGAGCTTGTCGTGCCCAACGAATTGGAATTTCAGTTGACGCTGAATGTCAAGCTCGAAAAACCTGCTCATGAAACTGCACAGGCGGCAGCCAAGCCCACTAAGATCAGGTCTTCGACCTTTAGCCGTGTCTTCGCATCTCCAAAAAAGCGCAGAGAGATGGAACAAAGGCAGCGAGAAGAAGAGCGTCAACAAAAAGAGGCTCTTGCTCGACAACGAAATGCGGCTCCATCTGGCTATGAGCTGTTGTCTCGGTTGGCAGCCGATGATGGTAGTTTTGCCCGAGCTTATGTTTGTCTGAAAGAGCATGAGCACCGTTGCTTCGGACGGCCTTACATGGCTGAAGTGGCATGCTTCAACGAGTGGGCGATCGAGGAGGAGAGCTTCGCATCGAGCGTCAAAAGCAAGAGAGGAAATGCTGCCACTGCTGTTGTCCGACGCGCCCCATACAAGATTGGTAAACTGGAGCTACAGCTCCTCTTCGTACCTCGACCAAGAAACGCAACAGATGACGACATGCCCAAGAGCATGAACTCTTGCGTCCGAGAACTCAAGGCTGCTGAGGAAAGATTGTCACACAACTGGGAGGGACATCTGAGCCAGCAAGGTGGTGACTGTCCTGTAAGTAGAAAGAAGCGCAAGGTTGAATTCATGACCATACAAACTGACCGAGCTTTGAATAGTACTGGCGCCGAAGATATTTCAAATTAGTCGGCACGAAGTTGACTGCCTACCACGAGTCAACTCGACAGCCAAGAGCCACGATCAATCTGTCAAACGCCAAGAGATTGATCGATGATAAGAGATCTCTGACAGAGAAGGAGACGACTGGCAAAGGTGGCAAGCGCCGACGATCAGCATTCGCTGAGGACGAAGAAGGATACATGTTTGTTGAAGAAGGTTTCCGAATCCGCTTTAACAATGGAGAGATGATTGACTTCTACGCCGACACTGCAGAGGACAAGGAAGGCTGGATGAGAATCCTGTCAGACGTTATAGGACGGGACAGCTCTGGCGATGACAATAATGGTGTACGGTCGAGAGCGAAGTGGTGCGAGATCGTCCTTAGGCGGGAGGAACAGCTTCGCCGCAAGGCAGAGGGTCGACGCGTGCACTCACGAACAAAGAGCAGCTGCTCTTAGATTTTTGTTCGTTCTTCTCTTCGTCCTTGTCTTCTCTCTGTTTCTGTTCAAATCTGTGCTATATTTTTCTTCTTTGATATTTTCAGGGTGGTGCACCTATCGAGGATTACTATGCATGGCACGACGCCACGAAGGCACAGACTGACAGTACGATCTCACGACGCAGGCTCATGGCAGGTTCAAGCGGGGGGCCTGGGGTCTTATGGTGGCGAAAGTTTGTGCGCTCAGCATTTCATCGAGGCATCTTGCCCCCTGTTGGCATTTCCTTACGTGGCATTTGAATCTTCATCGCAGGATAGGAGTGAGTGCAATGGTTTTATATGATGGGCATACGCAGCCTTTGGAATTTCCCACGGTGTCAACGGTGTTTCTTTTGCTTTCTGCCATTCAGTAGCGCCGTTATGGGAGTCATATGTATGAAACATGTACTGGTCTATAAGATTTTAATGAAAAATCTTGGTTCGCGTGCGGCTGGTGTGTCGTCGGCTGAGAAACGTCTCAGATGTTCTACCATACATGCTGACAAGGCGCGTCTATAATCACGTGCCATGCCTGATGTGGAAATCGCATAAATCCCCACGTCTCACCACTCAGCCACCTCAATGGCAGCGCTTTATGGGATAATTTGAACCTAAGAATCTGAGGTGGATTAGCTTCAACCCTAGGTACCTAAGGTAGGTAGGTACATGCGGCACTGTCGTGTAACACGACTTGACTTTGACAGGCTGGCTTCTCAATTACCATTCGCTAGAACGTGATCTCTCATCTCATCTCATCTCATCTCTCACCTCTCAAATTCTCAATCTCCCACCTCCCACCACCCGCTGTCCGCTGTCCGCTGTCCGCTGTCCGCTCGCTGCCCGCCACCTGCCCGGCAGCTCGCCGTCCCTGGTTTATCCACTCGTGGCCCACCTCTTCCAGAGTCGTACGAGCCCGCTCGTAGCCTTGTCGTACCTTGCTTGCGTCAGGTTACATCTCAATTGACATTTGACCCCTCCGAAGGCACGCGCGACGTATCCCACTCAGCTCTCTACTTCTCCTTCAACCGTCTCCCTTGATCTTCTTCTCTCCCCTACCCTCTTTCTTTTACTCATTTTTGAGCCTAGACGCTGCACTGCAGCACCCGAATTGCTACACCATGGCCGGTCGATTCGTCCGGGCTTCCAAGTACCGTATGCCTGTTTATCTACACTCCGAGTGCTCCCCCTGCCGAATCGCAAAAGCTCCTTCGATGTGACAATGGCTGACGGATTCTCGGTATTCTGACTCGCAGGTCACGTCTTTGGAAAGTCTACGAGAAAAGAATTGTGCTACGATAACCTGCACATTAGTCGCAGTGCGTGGGACACGAATCTAGTCAAGGTGCGGATTATCAAAGAATCCTTATCACTACGTTGCCTTCTCCACGATCACTGTTGTTTCTGCGGAAGTCGTGGCGACGGCAGAGAATCTGCGAACAACAATACGAGGCGATGGAAGATGCAATATCCACAAGTACGCCCGCGGTGGACTGACAAGGTTTCTCCGTAGGCCAATCCCGACTATCTGTCTGTCAACTGGGATGCATCTGGTGGTGGCGCGTTTGCCGTAATTCCTTTGAACGAAAGAGGCAAGCTGCCGGATCAGATTCCCCTGTTTCGAGGACATACCGCTGCGGTTCTGGATACGGACTGGTATGTGGAGCTATCCGCGATTGCTCGATTTCTCAGCTGACGTAGTACTGGTGCATAGGAATCCGTTCAATGACCGAGTGATTGCTTCCGCTTCCGAAGACGGCAAGGTGTTTATCTGGGAGGTTCCTGAGGACTTCACTCTGTACACTGATGCGGAGGAGATTGCCGATGTGTCGCCAGTGAGCAAGCTCGCAGGACATCCGAGGTATGGTCGATTCTTGGCCTGTGTATCTGTTAATGAGACGAGAGTTAGGAAGGCTAATTCGACGGGAGTCAAACAGGAAAGTCGGACAGGTCCTTTTCAATCAAGCTGCTGAAAACATCCTTGCCTCGGCTTCTGGCGATTTTACTGTCAAGATCTGGGATATTACCACTGGTCAAAATCCGTTAGTTCTCAAGCATGCGGATATTGTGCAGAGTTTATCATGGGATGTCAGTGGTACGATGCTTGTCACCACATCACGAGACAAGAAGATCCGTGTTTGGGATGTACGCCAAGAAAAGCCTGTTCATGAGACTGTCGGTCACAGTGGTGCCAAAAACAGCCGAGCTGTCTGGATGGGCGAGCATAACCGTTTTGCTACGACCGGCTTCTCGAGAATGAGCGAGCGTCAAATCGGTCTATGGGAGCCTGGTCGAACAGAGCCTATTGGGGGATTCACCGTGCTGGATTCAATTTCTGGCGTATGCATGCCATTCTGGGGTAAGGTTCCAAGATTTGTTGTTAAGGTCGCAGACTTATGGAAACGGGCAAGCTGCTAACGATGAATGATGTTTCAAAAAGATGACGGATCGAATTGCTTGTATCTTGCTGGAAAGGGGTAAGTATAAATCGGTACTGCGCGGCCCCCCCCCTCTTTTTTTTTGTTTTTTGTTTTTGGAGAAACGCTGATTATGTGCAGTGATGGAAACATACGTTATTACGAATATGAGAACGATAAATTTGAATTTCTGAGCG
This sequence comes from Atkinsonella texensis, assembly GCA_001008035.1. Lineage (NCBI taxonomy): Eukaryota > Fungi > Ascomycota > Sordariomycetes > Hypocreales > Clavicipitaceae > Atkinsonella > Atkinsonella texensis. The sequence goes on from KQ061701.1 coordinate 161,335, forward strand.
AATATAAATCGCCCGACCCGCAGCGAGGCATTGCCTTTTTGCCCCGGCGCGGCATCAATGTAGGTGGACCGCCTTGAAGAGATCTAGAAGTTCGGTTATACTGAACGTTAGCAAAAGGTGCACGAAAACGAGATTATGCGTGCTTATAAAACTATCAACGACTCATACATTGAGCCTATTTCCTTCACCGTGCCACGTCGCGCGGAAACCTTCCAGGCAGACATTTTCCCTCCTGCTACTGGCACCAGACCTGCCGTCGGAGCTCGAGAATGGCTCAATGGGAAGACTGGTATCCCCGCAAAGATTGACTTTGAAAGCATTTACGACGGCGGCGCGCCCAAGGAGATTCCATCTGACTACAAGCCGGTCGCCCAACCTAGCTTAGGTCCGGCATCTTCACCTGTCCCAGCTTCTGCCAACAAGGAAGAGCCGAAGGAAGGGCCTCAGCCAGCGTCAATTACCCGCCGCCCTCCACCATCCATGACGGATCAAAAGAGTTCCATTTCTGCGATGGCCAACAAGTACCAAGATAACGAAAAGGACGATGAGGATAATGATGTCGATGAGACATCCAGCTTCGAGGAGGTTTCTCGACCAGCACCACAAGGAACCTCACGCGCCGAGCCCAGGCCCCTTCCCGTCCCCGTCAAGGCGCAACCAACTGTTGCACCTGCCCCCGAGTCCGCCAAACCAACAAGTCCCGTCAAAACCTCCGCTCACCCTGTCTCTGCTCCCTCAGTCGGCCTCGAAGCTTCTCTGAACGACATCAAGCAGCTCATCGAGAACCAGACCAAGATGATCACTGCCCAGAACGACAAGATCAGCAGACTCGTCAATGAAGTGGAATCACTAAAGAAGAAGGTCAACACGCCTGGATCCCAAGACCAGAGCGAGCGCATCAGACAGTTGGAGCTGGAGCTCGAAGAGGCGCGATCATAAGAAATCACAGTGTGCTCAAGTAGTTGTTTACTGTTGGGAATTCAGCCGCAGAACTGGTCGATTAACGGGAAGAAACTGAATGTATTCGTGGTGGGAAAGTGTTTTAACGAGGCTACGTCTGGCTGCTAAGGATGATTTCGGGCGAGCTGCAGCCTAGTGTTTTGGACAGTGGCTGGGCATGAGTAGGTTGGGATTGTGAATATGAAGATGACGCTGAGGAATTTTGTAGCGTACTACTGTATAGAGCGGGACAATATCATGCATTGTTGGTGCTGGTGACTATGGTTGTTCTGGATGATTCGTTAGATTGTACATTTACGACCGATGTGTGGAAAATTGCGTCCATGATACTTGTGAGGCTGTTATTAGGAGCCGGTGCCGAGATGTCTTATTTGTACTGAATATCGATACAGAGTATTTTCACCGCGTAACTTCAGATATGTTCGAAAGCAGGAGAAGTGGGACAGGTTTAAGGCCGCGCTTCTATGTCAAGTTTAAAGGGGACGTCATGTTCCTCTGCGACTCAAATTTAACAAGATGTGTATTTAGAGGTGAAGTTAAAGCAATATTTCCTGATTACTAATACAGGTTCAAGGCTGCGCTTCTACGTCAAGTTTGGTATCGGCAGCAAAGCAGCCGCTTTGACGCCGAAAGTCTGCCACATGCGTAGAATCCAGGCTCATCGCCGACAGCAACGCGGACGACAAGGTCCATCTCTCGAAGTGCCATCGGCGTCACCAACACCTGAACCGACAGACCAGGTCCCCCGTTCAGGCCCAAAGAGTCCAGCAGGACTGTAATGCAGGGTGAAACGTCAGAACTTGGGGTTCACTTTGGTCAGCACTCTGAAACGGAGGTGGCTCGGCGCTTGCAGATTTTTTTGCGCGCGGCTGCGCTGGGCGGTGCTTGTTTCGAGGTTGGGTGATGGCAGAGTCAGCTTGGCGTTCTTGAAACGATGGCGGGCTATGCCTGGTTTGTCTGCTTGGCCTGTTTCAAAATCGGTGATGGACGACGGGCGATTCTTGGGGCCTTGTGGACTTTACTTGGCGCTCTTGGGACGATGGACGGATGGTAGGATGGTAGGATGGGATTGCGGCATGTATTCTGAATGAATGTGTCCAAGTTTCTTGCTTTATTTTTTATTTATTAATATTATTATTTTGTGGTCGTTCTTGGTGAAATGTTGGCAAGGCGCCGAATAGACTTCAGCCAGGGGCTTCTACAACGGCTTGTCTTGGATCTCGGGCGGGATCAAACAAAGCCAATCGGCATTTCAGTGTGGGCTCCTTGGGGAACTAACGATCCGAACAATAGACCAACAACATGGCCAATGAATCTTCCCTGGGAGCCACGAACCAGTGTCTCGACGAAACAACAGATGACGGAGCGACTATACTGTAATTAGGATTCGTGTCAAAAAAAGTCGAACACAACCGAGTCATGATTCAGCCTCTGGTGCTTTCTACGACGACTGCCCCGTTCAGCCTCTTGCGGGAAAGAGTCATGGTGATCGCATTACGGCCCACGATTTGCCTGCCATGATGAATAATGCGGGAATAGGGTAAAACATGGAGACTTCGTCCGGTGACAGCCACGCCAGACAAAAGTGGCTCCGCAGCCAAGCGTATCTAGCTCGGAGGCAAAGACTACGGCTGTTGGTGTTGGCAAGTCAGGAACGACGGGTCCTTGCACGTCAAGAGTCTGACGAACCGCTTGTTCAGTAAACAAGGCATAAGCATAAGGATGTAGTTTGTTGAGAAAATATGGGCAAGGACCAACAAGACCAATGTAAAACTGCTGCGGAAAGCTTTGCAACTTGTCGCTCTATTATCAGTAAATATCTGAACGGGTTTGTCATATCAGACGAACCATGTATTTTTCAAAAGACCACCTGCAGTGAAGAGGTCGAATGCAATTTACCATGGATGGAGAGAGACAATTGCCATATTACGTCCTGCTCACGCTCATGAGAAACAGCAGCCACCGACAACAGGAAAAAAGAGAAGCAACCGGTTCAGGTGGGGGACCAGTCTCCATCTAGGACTATTTCCAGGGAAATGTTTGGAAAGATGGCGTTGGCAATGTCCAAGTTGCCCGATACGGACAGCTTCCTCGCTCAACTCATCAGTGGCAGGGTCGCTAGCCGTCGCTGCTTGTTTCACGATGCATTGCGCGCCCGGGTCATGGAGTTTCGCCTACTGCGACTTACTGCTTTTAGCCCACTCACTTTCCTTCTTTTTCTTCTCTTCACTGACTCTTGTCATCCCCTAAAAGACCGCACTTTTGCCAAGCTGGGGTGCCATGTGCCGCTTGTTCTCAAAAGGCTAGAACGAAGCGTGCCGATGGATCTGGTAGCGTGTCCAAGGAAGTGATGTATGCGTGGAAAGAGGGGCATACGTCTGCAGAACGCGGGACGACGCTATATTGAGTCAAGGGCGCACGGGCCATACTACCGAGTTCAGGTTGTCGGATACTAACTCGAGCTGGAGCTGTCATGCAAGGTACCGCCGCAATCACGGAGCATGGACAACATCGCCTCGGGAAGAGTCAGTGCAAAGGATAATGCCCATGGTCGGTAATGGTTAACGGCGTTAGGATGTGGAGGCGTCGGTCGCTCAGGCTCAGCGGGAAGCTGTCAGGCTGTTTCGTAGTCGGAGGAAAAATCTGGACCTGTTTCAGGTCGGCTGTGGGCTAATGTCAGCCTGGAAGACGGACCTGGATTGCGCGATTCGGTTAGAACCACAGCGCGGCAGAGGGACGTGCGTCTTATGCGTCGTTATAGTGGGCACACTTGGACAAACAGGAAAAATAAAAAAAATTGTTCGGATTAGGCAGGGCGAGAGACAGGAAGAGGGCGAGGGAGAGGGAGAGGGAGAGGGAGAGGGAGAGGGAGAGGACAAAAAGATGGGGGGCTCTGGCCTGGCGCAAAAGGCAGGTTGGACTGGGCACGTATGTACACACCTTGGGAGGCTTGAATGTAATTTACATACTGTAGTCCGTACATATGTACAATAGTAGAGAGAGAGCGTACTTACATACATGCAGCGCTGCAACTGTGTCATGTCGTTGCAGAAATCTCCGCAGCCAGTGTTGGTGTTGATTGTCAGTGTCCTTCCCCGCGAGATGCGAGATGCTCCAGCCGAAAACAGGAAAGAGCCATGGCGCCCGGCCCGGGGCCTGATTGGCACGGATTGGCACTGACTTGGCGCTGACTTGGCGCCGATGGAATTCCGTTGGTTGGTTGGTTGGTTGGTTGGTTGGTTGGTCGGTCAGGCCTGCTTCTCACCTTTTGCCGGCAACTTGCGCCATTAAGCTGCACCGCCAGCTAACAATCTGCAATTCCGTACAGTTCCTTCCTTCCTATGCGATGCGATGCGATGCGATCCTGGTCTATAACAGACAAATGTGGTGTCCGTCCGTCTGCCCAGCGGGTCTGGGCCTTTTTCGAATCTTGTTCCCGTGCTATTGTCCCATTTTATGCTGGCGTGTGCGATGGTCACTCACGAGCCCATGCCGTGTTCATCAACCCCATGCTCCATTCGACTGCTTTGCTCCATGTGCCATCTTTGATTACGTACCTAGGTATGTTACTGCATGCCATGAAATGCCCGGTGACTTCTGCCTAATTCTCTTAGCAAGGAAGCCCTGGCACATTCCGACGTATGTATGTATGTATGTATGTATGTATTCTCGTGCTGCAATAGACGTTCTCCTCATGATAGCCGGCTATTAATAACAAACTCGGCCGACATACATACAAGAACGGCCAGGCGCTTTGTCCTCGTACCAATTGGCCCGTACCTGACCACGGCGTCCAGCTTGCAGAGCGCACCCGCATCCAATCAACTCGCAGCCAGTCCTCGACTCGTTGTCTGTCGCCTGCAAGGGAGCTCCCCAGCCCTGTGATTGGCTCCCTCAGCTCGAGCTTAGCCTAATTTTTGCGCTTTTTCTGAAACGGTGACGGCCTTGTAGCTGGAGTCGAGGAGCCAAAGCTACTTAAATTACAGCGTAATAAAATATATTAGTGTTTGTCGTTTACGGCGCGGTAGGAGCGCCACGTCCGTCACCATTTGTGGGACCCCATCTTTCTTATTTTTCTTACCCCTTTTCTCAACTCGATGAGCCTGCGTCTCGCGTATCTATTCTTGGACCATCTGTTCCTCCCCCTCTTCTGCAGCCCTTGGCTCCTAGTCCTAGTACAGGCAGCCCAGCCCGTCTTTCGAATCTCAGATGAAGATGTTGCCAGCACTCCAGCATGTACGACGGCCCTGGCGCTAGCCCGCGTACCTTGGATTGAGCAGAAGTTCGTGCACACGTTTTTCTTCTCTAGTCACAGCGATGAAGGCTTGTTGATCGAGTCACACTCTTGACCGGAGACAGACACTCATATCGTGGGACAACAAAATCCGCATTCTATGTTGCTGCGCGCCGCACAATGTGCAACTCTACGTGGATTTGTCGTTCCAGAGTATGTCCATTGAACTGACCTGACCTTCTTCGGGGACAACCAGACGCAACCCACCCTGGTCTGCGTAGCGATCCAACCACCATGTCAATAAGTACTGCTTCTGCCAAGCAATTGCTATGCGTGATCGTGTGTTCGACAACGGAACTGCATGTAGCCTCTGCTGTGCCGCTGTCGGGATGTATGACAATTTCCCGTTGATCAAGCAAGAGCGAAAGAGACGAGAGAAGAGCTGAAAGAATCACAGGTCCCAGTTTCCGGAGCTACATATGTACTCCGTACTGACAGACATTTTATTTTGAATTGGCCAGATCCTCATCGGCCTCTCGCGCCAAGGATAAAAGTGGGTACAGTTGGACTATGGCTGTCCAACCACATTAAGCGTGCCTTTATCACAACGTGGGGAGGCATTGCTCCAGGCGCGTTTCATGTTCCAGATATTTGCGGCCGCCCCGCCATTGGTCCCTCGACAAATAGTGATGGCGATAGGACACTAGGCCCTGGTGGACTCCATACCATGGCTTCGTTGCAATTTCGGTTACTGCCCACGGATATCTCATCGGAGCTGCCACGGGTTTTCTTCGAACGACAAAAACTCTCAGCATAAGACTTTTTGCCCTCTCTGCTGGCAATATCGGTAAGCGGACGCAAAGAGCACATGAGAATGTTCCCGTGGAGCACGGATTGTTCGTTACTCGCACGCAAACTCCTTTTTTTTTTTTTTTTTTTTTTTTTTTCCCCACTTCTGCATTGGCTACCCTGCTTCTTTCATGCAAGTGGCTAGCGACCCATCCCTGCCTGGTTGAGATTAATAAGCCCAATGGATAGTGTGGCTGGAGTCCAAGGTTGACCAAGTACTTCGTACATCGCCGTCGCACTGACCCTGTACGTGAGGTGGAGTTTCGACCCATCAGTTCGTTGCAACGGGGACATTCATTATACTATCATTTTCTTTAGTCTCCTGCAACCGAGTCCAAATGTCTTTAAGCACGCTAACGTGTGGACTGAGCACGCAGCGCAAATGGAAGAAGAGAACCCACAAGAAAAAAAACCCCATGAAAATTAGCATCAAAGGCCATCATGGTAAACACAATGGACATCTGTGTGCTGTAGAGAATTGAGGATTGGGAAAAGAATTCGTCCAATAAAGCCGATAGGAGATCGAATCGATTGTTATCTTCAGCTGAGATGCGTAGCTGGTGTGGAGTCTTGCTCCTTGATCCATGCTAAATCAGGGATGCCGTACGGAGCTAGTCTTGTGTTGGCATCGATCTCATGTGTTTTAGGTCAACCAAAGGGCGAGGGCTGGGCTACGAAAACCTACTTCTGCTGCAGATGGCATCAGATGCTTACTCTTGGGCGCTTTTGCGGTCGACCATACGCGTGTGTAGGGAGAAGAATTTCTAATTGGAGCAAGGAGCGGATTGGCCAGGAACAGGGTCTCAAGTACCGCTGACTGTGCAGATAATAGTGACACACACTTGGCCGTAAATTGTAAATCCATGGATAGAACTATATTTCCTCGCAACATAATCCAGACGCCCTATCTGATCGTTCTCGTGAAGTTGTCGACAATGTGGTAGTAGAGCAAGGCCAGCCAGACCCACATGTTGGGTCCTAAATACGGCTTGACAGTGAATGTAACAATATGTGGAGTAACATCACATTTTCATGGTGGCTTTCTCCCTTCCCAATCTTTCTCGGTCAGCCCGTTGAGAGGTTATTTGCGGAACATGGTTTTGTTTTCTTTGCAGGCTTGTGTTCATGGCTGCTCAGCTCATGGAGTGGTAGCACACTTTCAGCGTCAGCTGTCTTGCAACTGAAATATCCACAACGCCATCGAACAAGAAGCCGACGGTCAGATTCGTTGTAGGGAATAGAGTGAAGTGCCAAGTCGGATCTACAGCGGACGGCACAATGAGCACCGTTATCTATCGTACATATGTACGGGGTATGTACGGAGTACAATGGTATATTTGTATGGAGGGCTGGGTGCCAATGGATAAAGTCAGAAATGATGGCAGGCCAAGGGAAGATAGGTCACAAGAAGCGGCAAACGATGGGCATCGTCGTGCGCATTCCAGGGGTGCGGTGCAGTAAGGAACGCCCACTGTACCTACCTCAAGTAGGCTGCTGGCGTGGCTGGCAGGCAAAGCCTCATTCGGCAAAGTTCCCCAGGGCAAAAGCATGCTGATTGAGGAAGGTCCAAAAATATACTCCGTAGAGGTCGAGCAAGACGAGAACAGCGCGGAATGGTGGGGGGCAAGCCTTCAAGACTCAACGACCGTTATAGTATTGGCAAGACGGGAGGACTTTCCAATTCGAATGCTGCAGCGGGCCTGTCTGGAAGGGTACAAAGTGGTGCAGAAGCAAGAAGCAAGAAGCAAGACAAGCGATTGGAAGTACAAGAGCGAGAGACATCACGTATGGTTGAGCGGGCGTCGGCGCATCTGCGCGCCTGTGCGCAACAAGAGCAATCTGCGATGGTAGATCAAGCCTTTCCTGTCACTCCGCATGTGCTGTACTGTACTGTACTGTACTGTACTGTACTGTACGTAATGTTTGGGGTAGGAGCGAAGTAGGGAATGCCATCTTGGACCTGCCTTTGCTTCTGTCTGTGCCGACATCATCTACTGTAGTTTGGCGTGTCCCGTGCAGAAGGACGGATGCACTGGCTAGATTTGCTAAAGCAACAAGGGGATCCACCCCTTCTAGCTTCTGCTAGGGAACGTGGGAGGGAAACGGATCTGGGACCTGGCAATCTGGCCAGCCTAGCAAGCAAGCGCGCCCACACAACGGCGGATAACCGACACCATTCGCTGGCGCGCACCCGTCTGTTCCCCGTGCCCTGGCTCAACATTAATTGTTTCCTTGCAAAGGCCCATCCATCCATGCTCGTTGGCCCACGTAGCGGCTGACTGGCTGACTGACTGACTGACTGACTGACGGACTGACTGACGGAATGCACTCCTCCGTATGTCCCTCAGCGAGCCTGTCACGCCGAATATCTGGCTGTCCCCCAGCGCGCCAACCCGTCCCCAACAATGTGGTGATGATGGACAGCCAGGACAGCTGGAAGGATGGAGCATCAAGGAGCATGACGAAGCACTAGCGAGCACCAGGGAGCACCAGGGAGCACCAGGGAGTATCAGGGAGTATCAGGGAGTGGGTATTGTTTCCTGCCTGCCCCAGTCAGCGACTCAGTTCTGACATGGCTTGAAATTTCATCCCGCTCGCTCAGTCCTCTCCAGCAGGCTCCCCAGCAGGCTCCCCAGCTAGCAAGCCTTGCTCCTCAATCAGCTCTGTCAAGTCGACTGGCGCCAGACCTGGCCACCCGCACCCGCACCCGCACCCGCCCCCGGCACTGTTCTGCGTGCTCTGCGTGCTCTGCGTGCTCTGCGTCTGCAATCACTGGGGCACTGGGACACTGGGGCCCTCCATCCATCACCCGTCGTCCACCTGCGCTCTCCCAGGCGCCGCCGCCACAGTCGTTGCGCGCGAGCCATTAAACCCCCGACTCTCGCCTGCTCTCCCATCCTCGTTTCTTGCATCCTGCTCCTAGGTTGTTTCTTTCTGCGTTTATTTGCCCTCCATCCCCCACCCTCTCATCCTCACTTCCTTCGACCTTGCGTCGTCTTTTTAACCCTTCCATTCCCGAGCCATTTCGCTTCCTCGCGCTCTTCCAACCTCCTGCTGTCTTCCCCTTCCAAGACACGGTGGCCACTGGTTGAAGCCGTCCTTTTCTGCTGTGTCGTCTCGTTCTTTTCCGCTTCGAATTCAGCTGGCTGTTTGACGGTATACCATCCACGGATTTGGCGACATCGCGTCTTGTGCATCATTCGGCTCTCGTTCTTTCTTTCTCAGCCTTAATTCTCTTCGATTGTCCATCGGCCTTGACCTGAGCGTCAACGTCCTCATCAGCATCCAAGCCTTTGTCTGGGTTGACTAAACAATACTACACCTCGTCGCGCTCCGCCGACTCGCTTGATGCAAGGGCAGAGTCAATTCCTCACCTAACGAATTACTTTCAGTCATCCGGGCTGGCCTCGAATGTTTCTCTGTTCCACTGTCGCATAGTCGACTCAGTTCCCGAAAGAGGCAGCGCCTCCTACGCACCTATTTCACCTTGACCGCCACAATCGTTCAAAACATCACCCTGCGTGTTGTAACACTTGCCAACCCTGCCTTGTCCGTCACACGCGGCTCTTTCCAATACTTGGGACGACAGCCGCAAATCCCGCCCCGGGTGGACAAAACGCCATCATGTACTCACAGCACGCCGCTATGGCGCCTCAAAAACCGGAAACATTTATGCTGAGCACTGAAGCCCAGCAGGCACTGCCTCATGATGCCCAAGTTGCACTACAACAAGTGGACAATTGTAAGTCCATACCCATCGTCAAGCATTGAATCTTGGATTCATGTGAATTTGTTTGATTGACTCGAGATTTCCCTTTTTTTGCAGTGAAATACTTCCTCATCTCAGCTCCTGTGGATTGGCAGCACGATCAATACATTCGCCGATTCTTGCTGCCCACTGGCGAGTACGTCTCCTGCGTTCTTTGGAATAATCTCTTCCACATCTCCGGTACCGACATTGTACGATGTCTTTCCTTCCGCTTTCAAGCATTTGGTCGCCCCGTGAAAAATTCCAAAAAGTTTGAGGAAGGCATTTTCTCAGATTTGCGAAACCTGAAGTCCGGCACCGATGCCTCCTTGGAAGAACCTAAGAGTGCCTTTCTGGATTTCCTCTACAAGAACAACTGCATTCGGACGCAGAAGAAGCAGAAGGTGTTCTATTGGTACAGCGTCCCCCATGATCGATTGTTCCTCGACGCGCTGGAGCGTGATCTGAAGCGAGAGAAGATGGGCCAGGAAGCCACCACGGTTGCCGTCAGCGAGCCAGCATTGTCTTTCCAGTACGACTCGTCGCAGTCTCTCTACGAACAGCTCACCAAGACGCAGCACGCCAATTCTTCATCTTTCAATGCTCAACAAACGGTCCCCTTTTCCCAGAGCCAGTCGACTTCACCTGTCATGCAGCCGATGGACTCGATGCCGCCACCTAGCTTGATGCCTCAGAACATGTCTGCTCCCATGAATGATGCGATCGATTCCATGTTGTCGTATGACCATATGGCCATGGCTGCTCCTGTTCCGCAGCAAGTTGCTCAAGTAAAGAGAGAATCTGACTTTACCCGAGTTCAGTACAATCAAAATGGTGTTCCAATCAATCACGGCCACCAAAGACATGCTTCTATGCCCGCATACGGCTTAGAATACTCCCCGGCGCCCTCCTTCGTTTCGTCTCAATACGAGGATTACAGCAACCGAGGCATCTCATTCGAGCCGATCACACCTCCACAACAAGCGCTTGGTATAACCGGCGAGCCTGCTTATATTGCCAACGAGGAGACTGGTCTTTACTCTGTCATTCCCGACCATATGTCGGGAATGAACGGACTAAATGGCATGGTTCAATTGCCGCCTTCTAACCTCGCTGGCTCCCAGTTCACCCGTTCGTATGGCAGCAGTAACGTATACTCTGTGATTGAAGGCTCGCCAACGTACAAGCAACGGCGACGCAGATGTTCAATTCCACCGGCCATGTCAGCCATTCCTGGTGCACCCGTTGCCCAGACTGCAGCACACAGACCCTCGGACTTGAGACGATCAGTCTCTACCTCTGTTGGCCCTGTAGCTGAAGGCGATGACTCCGCCGACAACTCCCCCCCTGGACTCTCCTACAGCGCATCCGGTATCTCTTTCAGCAGCCAACATCACAAGGATGTTGTGGACTTATCTCGACATGGTACCCCCCTATCCAACGTCGACGGTAGCCCAGCCTTAAACTCGCTGGCGCTTCAACAGGGATTTGGAGAGGACATGTCACATGACGGAGGTTACAAGGACCATTGTCGGACACTGTCAGCTCCAAATGGCGTGGTTCGACGTGCTCGCTCAGCTACCCTCATGGAGCTGGGACCATATCCTCACAAGTCTCATTCTTGTCCAATTCCAACATGTGGTCGACTGTTCAAGCGTCTCGAGCATTTGAAACGGTAAGTTTCGAAGACGTAAAAATTTGAAGATCGCTCGTGTTTTTTTAAAATTCATTTTACGAGGGACATAATCTAATTGCGTCGCAGACATGTCCGAACACACACACAGGAGAAGCCCTACATCTGCCCGCATTGCAGCAAAGCATTTTCTCGATCTGACAACCTCGCACAGTAAGATTCCAAAGACCCATAACCCATGACATTGATTTAGGTTACTGACTTGTTATGTGTAGGCACAAACGCACTCATAGCCGCGAAGATGGCGGAGAGGGATCGTTCAACCTATCTGCCGAGGAAGAAGAGTATTCTGGTGAGGATCAGCTGGGTTCCCTTGAGGAAGCCTCTCCGTCGTCCGACGCAGCGTACATTACTGGCTCCCTTCACAGCGCAGTTGATGAAATGGCAAACTCGTCGACTACCAGCAACCCCTCCAACAACATGGGCCAGACTCAGTCTTTCACTAGCTTGCAAACACTCAGCATGCCCATGACAATGAGCCGCCCGGCTACGATTAATGCTAGCGGCATGATGTGAGGAAGTCGAGAATTTCATGACATTTCCCTGCCGAAGTTTCCTTAATAATTCTTGTTTATGAATCTTCAGGGCTTCTAGATCAACCATGGATATTGGAAATCTATTACCCTAGTCCAGAATTCCTTCTGCTCTTCCTTTTTCATTTCTCTTGCCTTTCCTCAAAATATCCTGATCTTATCTTTGCTTTCTTTTTATACATGTTCCTACTGCTGCTATTCTACTTGGAACCTCTCAAGAGGCGAAAAAGGAGGATACAGCTTTTATAGATATTGTTTTGGTGGTGCAAGGGCATGTGGTACCATTGTACAAACATTTATTGAATTTTTTTTAACTCGGAAAGTGGAGGGAGGGGGAAGGCAGCTACACGAGTGGTTCGAGACCTTTGGATATAGCTTGTAGTTGCGATGAGGACGGCCAAATGATGACCAAATAATAAATAGCTTTCGACTTTTGCTTTTTGAATGGCCCACATCCTGGTTTGGTCATGAATCGAGATGCTGATGATGTTCTATAACGCTAGTAGAGGTCGACTTGCTGAAACCACAGACCGTGCATGACGTTTTCGTCTTGATGCAATTCTCAACACCTCTTTATCATCTTCTGCTCCTGCGACCGAATGTGTCCCTAGTCCCCTCGATGCCGCGAACATCTCTCTCACTAATGCGTAATTCAGCTCCCTTGAGTCTTCCCACGCCTGGTCGATTCACACCGCCACCATCTCTGCCCCCCTCTCTCCTCCTCGTCCTCACCGTCTCTCTCTCCAAGATGATTCCGTTCTCGCGCGCCTCCCTTCTTCGCTTCGCCCTTCTTGCCTCCGCGGCGGCCACCATCCCCTTCCGCATATGCATAGGCATCTTTTCTTGCTTGTGAATAGAGACCTTGGAGCCGAGAGCCTGGACGCGCAGGTCCGTTGCTTTCTGGCGCGTCCGCCCCGTCGCGAAGGACTTGGGCTGCGCTGCGCTGGAGGACACGGAGGAGAGAGACTTGGTGGCGGCGTGAGGGGCCAGGAGGTGTGATTCGGCGAGGAGTCTTCGCAGCTCGAGGTCTTGCCTGAGCAGTGAGGGGGCATCTTCGGGGAGGGTCGAGACGACGGACGTGGACGGCTGGGAGGTGGTAGCGTTGGTTTGGTTGGGAGGTCGGGAGGACTGGGTTTGTGTTAGTATAGGCTTTGACCTTGATCTTCCTTTTTTTTTTTTTTTTTTTTTTTTTTCCCGAGGAGGTTTCATAAAGGGGCGTAGCGAACCATGAATGCTTTAAGCTCCTTTTTCGTCATTGTTTCTTTGGGGAGTTGTGGATTTGAGTGGTCTACTACTTCGACTTCGGGGGCATCTGCCACCGATTAGTGTCCGGGGGCCTCCTAGCCTTCTTTATGTCCTGCTTCTTTTTTTTTTTGGAAATTCCCTCTCACCACCGTCTTCTGAATCGCGGCCATCGTCAAAACCCGCTTCTCCATCCGAGACACCCCCCCATTCAGAGCCATCCGAGCTTCCCCCCGCAGGCTCAGGCGCCGCACCCTCGCCCAGCGGCAGGAAGCGCGCCTCGAAGTGCCGGCGCAGAAGCTCGTTCGCGTCCATCGCCGACGTTGATGTCCCGGGGGCTCTGCGCTTGCCGAGCACGGCCATGCGTGGGTTTTGTCGTCTTGCGTGTGCGATTTACGGTGGGAAAGTTTTTGGCGACGGATTTGGGGGGGGGGGGGGGGTTTTGGCTTGTTTGGGAAAAATTTTGTAGGGGGTGTCTTGTGGGGTCGGGTTGAGATGGTGCTGGTTTAGTGTTGGGAAAATCTAGTGGACCTTTAAGGCTTCTTTCGATTTTCGTGCCAGAGTTGATAGCTGCGATTTACGGGGGCGCGTGTCATGTGCGCCGTGCTTCGGTAACCGCCTGAGATGCTGCCCATGGTATCTTTTCCCTCCCAGTTTCCCCCGACAAAAAGAAGGAAACGCCGATCCCATGCCACGTCGCTATATATTACACAGTCATGCCCTGGAAGATACTCGTGCTCTCCGCGCATCGTCCTCGCGGATAGCCTCGCTTCTGGCCAAGAAATCCTGCCGCGCAGCATACGAATCCTTGGACTTGCTCGCCAGCTCCAGCTCATCCTTGATCCCCTCCTTGTCCACGTATCCCGCCCAGTCCATCCTGCTCTTCTCCACCGTGTTGAGCTTCTTCGCCTGCGCCTCCTTGCCAGCCTGGATACGCGCCGCCAGGCCAAGATTCAGATCCGTGCGCCCAGGTCCGCTGTCGAGCGCAGGCTCGAACGCGGAACGGAAGGCCTTTCTCGTAGCGCGCTTCGTGGGCGACGCGTCGGCAGTGCCGCCAGCTTGCCCTGCCTGCGAGGCAAGATATAGCTTCGCTTCGGCGGAATCGCTGGCCACGACCTTCTCCTCCGTGTGAACGCGCCCGGCGAAGTTGTACGTTCGCTTGATGCGAACGGTCTCTGGGGCTGCCGAGGGGGCGGGGGAGTTATTCGTTGCGTTGGGGTCGGACTGATCCTTTTTTGGCAAGGCAGCCTCGTTCGTCTCGGTCGTTCTCGGATCGGTGTTCGCCTTGGTCGGCGCGCCGGATATCATCTGTGCCCACACGGCATCCACGTCGATCGTCACCGGCTCGTTGTTGACGGCGTACTTGCGTTCCTCTTTTCTGTGACATGCGTCAGGTTCTCATTTGGTTTCCGTTTCGGCAAGGGTGCCCCGGGCGTCGTACTCTGCTGCACGCTGCGCGCGAGTCTTGATTAATCCGCCTTCACCACCTTCATCGCCGTCGAGCGGACGTCCGTCCTCCTGCGCTCTCTTCCTCCTCCTCTTCTGGCCCTTCGCAATGACGGCCTCGTCTCCTGAGTTGTTGTAGCCGTTGTCTTCGTCCTTGTCGTCCGGCGTGGACGTTGTGTGCTTTCGTTTCGATGGCCCGTCCGTACTGGCGTCGTCCGAATCGGACTCGTCGGACGCGGGTTCTGGCGCTGCATCGGAGGCAAAGTCTGAATCCTCGGAAGACACATACTGCTCATCTTCGCCTTCTAATGGTGGACCCGGAGGCATCGTTGACGCGTTGTTTTGCTGCAGATGTAGTGTGAAAACGAGGTAGATGCAATCATTACCAAGAGCTTGTGGTGTCGCGCCAAGCTTGGGACCGCGGTGTCCACTGTGCACTGGGCGTCTAGATGCCGGCCGGACTTGCAATTGTGCAGCCAATCAGGATCTCCGGACTTTTTATTGCAAGCTCCCATCAGCCTTTCACCCCACCTGTCTTCGGAAAGCGGAGCTTTGTCTGAGAATTGTGCTGTACGCAGGAGGAGCGTAGCTTCCTGCTTCGCATATTTACAGTAAGGCTGTCCTGTAAAGACGCCAGACGATGCTTGGCCTCTTCCTATCACACTGGATTTACAATGTTTAGCCACTAGTTGATGAATTTTATCAAATATTGTAATGTTATTCCTAAAGATGTTGTGCTAGAGAAATCTAGATCTACAGCAAGCAAGTCAGAGAGATACAGCAACTACCTAGGTACTATAGCAACTACATACTATAGCGGTAAGCCTCAAGGCTGCTATGTATAATCTAAGGACTAGCGCAAGTTCAGCGTCGCAAGATGCGGCAGGAGCTAGATGCTTTCGAGCTCGTGTACCTTGTACCAGTAAGGGCTATGGTTTGGCCACAGATCGTTTTCTGCTCTGCGTTCTGCAATCCGATTGGTCCATGTAAGTCGAGCACATAGTGCTATTTCGTGTTTTCCCGTGTCGGGGCACATCATACATCATTGAAGCCACGACCATGGGAACCTTGTTACGCTTGACCTGGAGCACCATTCGCCGAGGCTTCTGCGCCCTCGTTGGCGTCTGTTGCGCGATCTAATCCCGCGCTTTGCGACGGCCAGGCTTGCGAGCGGGCTGAGCTTCGGGCAGAGTTGTAAGTGTGAGAACCTTGGTAAGGATTGAATTGACCGCAGTAGCATCTAGCCAGGAGGTATATAGCTTAGTCAGCTTAGACCGGTTACATCAACTTTCGTGGTTACTGACCAATTAAAGCATGACATTTAGCCAGGTACATATTGATTTGTACTATCATATATCAAGTCCGAGCAGCGATTCGAGCTACAAAGAGCCCAGCCCAGCCCAGCCCAGCCCAACTCCCAATTCCTGCCAAACGGTCAATCGAGAGGAAAAGCGGGCCTGTTTGGAAGTGCACATAGGACATAGGTCATTCACGGAGAACAGACTCGCTTTCGTCTCCACCACCATCGGCAGTTTGGGTTTGTTTGGGAGTCGGTCTTGTGACCAGAGACTTTGTGCCTGATGTTGTGATATTGTGATGTGGCAGATGTGGCCCCCGTCCCAAGGGTCTTAACAAAGCTGTCCATCTTGTCTGGTGGCGTGTTGCTGGCGAAGCACACAGCAAAAGGCCCTTTTGGCCAAACAGCTTCTGTTGCCGATATGTGGAACTCGCGAAGTACATGTTTGAAAATTTTGTAATTGCTGGTTACTTTTACTACAGTGCAAATTAGTACTGTAGAGAAAGTACCTTAAAGAGAGCGTTTGGCATTAGTCTATATTCCGTTTAGTTCTACGTTTATATATGCAAATTTAGCGTGCAACTATGGAAAGGGCGTACATTGCATTAAACGTAGGGTGGCGATAACCGCCCAGACGGCGAATTTCAAGCGCTCGAGATAAGATTTTCAGAATGACCTGGGGTAAGGACTGCTCCCAGACTGGTTTTATGAACCAGGCCTGCAAGACGCGTGCCGCAGTATCTAGACCGGGGCAGTAAGTACAAATTAATTGCTGTTATTAGTAGCAAAGGGTAATTATTTGCGGGGTAATACGGAGTAATTTACGCTTGCAACTAGGAGGAATTCGGTATCCGCAGGCAATAAGCAGGGGTTCTGGGTGAATAGGCCATTGAGACCATCAACATCCCCTCCCGTCTTTGGGTCGGGCTTCGACTACCCAGGTACGCAAATATGCTGTGAGGGTTCGTGGACGTTGTCAACATCTCCGAGGACCACAACGGCTACGCTACGGACGAGGATCATGACCCAATCAAAAGGAGTGTCGCAGCAGGCTCCCCTTCTTACATACTAGTTTATATTATAATGCAGGTACTAGCAACGATCCATGTTACAAAGCGGTATATCGCCCGTCTTGTAGCTATATTGGCTCTGCTCAACCTCGCGCTTGCAATAGGAGGCATCGCAACTCAGCTCTGTTAAAGGTTTAGAGGCAGGCTCTTTAGGGTTAGGCAGACTGAGTATGTGGCCTTGACAACTTAGTAACGTTGACCTTAGATAGAAAGCGTTTGAGAAGCCAGTATAACACTCTCTATATAGCTAATATAATAGTAAGAGGCTACACCTGCTCTTGAAGGAATTACGAATTATACGAAAAAAAAAAAAAAAACCTAGGTGTAGAGATACCTCTTCCGTTTGCGGTTTAGTCGCTGCTGTGCGTTCAAAAATCCGTTGCTGCGCGTTTAATTGCCCGTCACCCAAGGTCACGCACGCGCCCGAGCCCGGGGTTGTGGAACTTAATGGGTAATGGTAGTTGGGGCGGGGATTGTATTTTGTTGATAATTTTAGTGCCTCCAGGATGTGCCTTGTATAAAAAAATCATTCACAGGGGAGAGGGAGGAGGGAGGAGGGAGCTGGCAAATATAGTCTGATTAGTCTGAAATCAGCTAGCAGTGGGGACATTTGCGCGGGATAGCAATCTTCAGTCGTCCAATAGGAACAACTCGGTTTTTTTTTTTTTTTTTTTTTCGACCGCAGACCGCAGCCCTCTTGCCCTACCTAATTAGGAAGTCCTGCCACGACTCCAGAACGGTTGTCTTCGTTACATAGCGTCTTTCTTGAAGAAACTGGACTCGGGATGATAGGCGGGAGCACCGCTAGCCTTGGAACCTTTGAGCTAGTGGCTTATGACGCTATGTAACGTCTGGGTGCTCAAGAGCAGCTTTCCATATGCTTGGCTTCGTATATCGTTGGATCGCCGAGATGACGGCCCTTGACGAGAGCGAGTGTATGTGCGAGCGGATGGTCCGACCGAGGCGTCATGGACCGATTGTCCTTCTCAGTATAAATACGATGAGCTGCTGCTGTCATGGCGAGAGGAAGTGATCAGCATGAGCAGTGCAGACTGATAACTTTAATTCAACTTGCAATCAGGACGCCACTCAGCCTTATAGCTTCACTTTTCAAACCTGCGCCAAGATGCAGACTATTGGTTCCTTGCTCGTCTCCCTCGTGGTGGCTGGCAGCATTGCTGTTGCTGCGCCCACTGCCAACAACGGCATATTTACCATACCAGCCTACCTCAACCCCCAATTCCTGCCCAACGGCCCTGCTTCCATGGCCAGGACTTATCTCAAGTTCAACAAGCCCGTGCCGCAGGATGTTCTCAACGCCGTCAAACGCCAAGAGGGGAACCGAGAGGGGAACCGAGAGGGGAAGAGGGCCACCGGCTCGGTCGCCGCCGTTTCCATACAAGATGACAATTACTACTTGAGTCCTGTCCAGATCGGCACGCCACCACAGACTCTGGACTTGTGCTTTGACACGGGGTCCAGTGACTTATGGGTCTTCAGTACCGGGACCCTTTCCTGGGAGGTCAACGACCACACGGTCTACAGCCCCCATAAGAGCTCTACTTCCAAGCTCCAGTTTGGCCAGACCTGGAACGTCATGTATGGTGATGGGAGCAGTTCGAGCGGATACGTGTACCACGACGTTGTCAGTATCGGCCGTCTGACTGTCAAGTCTCAGGCAGTCGAGGCTGCCGTGCAAGTGTCTGCAGAGTTCTCCAACAGCACTCTGGATGGCTTGGTCGGACTGGCCTTTGACTCTCGCAACACTGTCCAACCAACCAGACAAAAGACTTTCTTTAGCAACGCTCAGCCCACGCTGGACCAGCCGCTGTTCACCGCCGACCTCAAGCACAATACCAGTAGGTTACTCCGTGGTGTTGCATGAAACTAACTTATATCCGCGCAAGCAAGAAAGAAAGAAAGGTGAAAGCTAACATGTTCATTTTTCCTCCAACAGCCGGCACATACAACTTTGGCTTCATTGATGGCTCGAAGCACACTGGCACAATCACCTATACTCCTGTAGATAGCAGCAATGGCTTCTGGAGTTGGACTTCCCCTGGCTATGCCGTTGGCTTAGGAAGCTTCAAGGACGAGGCCGTCAGTGGTATTGCCGATACCGGCACCACTTTGCTCTACCTGCCTGACGACGTCGTCAATGCCTACTATAGCAACGTCAAAGGGGGCGGTTACAACAGCTCGGAGGGCGGTTACACCTTCCCTTGCAATGCCAACGTTCCTAGCTTCACCTTTGGCGTATCGGGCGCGAAAATCACCGTCCCCGGCGAGTACATCAACTTTGCTCCTATCCAGCCCGGCTCACCGACTTGCTTTGGCGGGATCCAGAGCAGCTCGGGCCTTGGCATCAACATCTTCGGCGACGTGGCTCTCAAGTCGGCGTTTGTGGTCTTTGATGGCGGCAACAGTAGCCTTGGCTGGGCTCCCAAGGATCTGTAAGGGACGGCGAGGAGGATGAAGCAAAATGATATGATACTGTATGTAGATGCTCATGAGTGCGTATTGCTGCGTGCCTGCGTTGACACAAGACTCGATAAATAAAAGCGCGGGTAATGATACGATATTGTGGGACCAACTGTGAATCTCTTTGCACCGAGCGTGATGATCCTCGTGGACTGAGGGTAACAGAGAGACCAATATGGGTCGTGTTGTCGCGGACAGTCTCCCGGGGATAATGGTACGTGAATGCGGAAACATTTAGCGGATACAAGTACAGCGACGTCTTTTTTTTTGGTAGGCCTCATGGTCACCCAGTTTAGTTAGAGTGCCGTATTAGTTTCGGACTGCCTTGTGATTGATTTCGTTGACATAAAACTATCCAGGGACCGGGCCGGCGCGCGCTGGCAGTAATCGTACCTCTAAATAGCCACAATAGCTCGCTCTGAACTCATACAACGGCTGTTCGCGATGCCTAGTAACAAAGAAATAACAGTGACCTCCTTAAGAACCACCTTTCATCTAAAGCCAACCATCCGCATTGGCCAACACTGCCGTTTCAGAGCGGCTGGCTGATGTAGGCACTTTCTAACCTTTCTGCGATTTTAAGCTTAAGTCTTTGCACATGAGATTTGGCTGAGACTTCTAGAAGGCCATTGCTAGGTGCTTCTACTAGACTTTTTAAGGGTCTTATCTAGCCTTTTACTGGGCTATCCTTAATATAATTCTGCCATTCCTTAAGCTCTCTCGGAATTGTGCCGGCGTCCTAGGCGCAGGGAAAGCAGTCTTCTCTTTGTCAGCGGCTTGAAAGGTAGTTGACGGAAGAAGGTCTCGTTGATGGAGGAAGATTCTCTCTGCAGTAGGCTTCGATATCTCTTACGGTGCAAATAGCTCTGCTAACGCGGTACCGATAGGGACTATGCGCCCATCAAAAACGCTCTCTTTAAGACGACTTTCTCAACAGTACTAGTTTGCAGATGATAGAGGTACTAGCAGTAACCTGACTTTTAGAGAGGTACGTCGCAAGTCTTGCATCTGTAGCTAACTTAGCCCCCCCCCCCCGCTAGCAATCGACGGCATCGTTCTAAATGCCCTCTAAGAGCCTTACCTGCAGCTGCTTTAATGATTCACCCCCGGGTTTGCCTAATTTCTGTACTCTAGGGTCTTTAACACTGATATCTTTACGATGTAGTAGATCAAAATGCATCACAGATTCGTCAACTAATAGCCCGACGATCTGATAGGACGCATCCAATTATAGCCGAAGATCACTCTCTTCACCGGAGGCTCTTTGAACGATGGAAAGCGGGAAGCAACGCTTCTTCCTGTTTGCTCTCGCTTTGCATTGACAAGGCAATGCTCTGATTTCCTTGGGGCCGAGCTGGCTCAAACCCGAACCGATGAGGATCATAAGCCAATCTAATAGGATGCTTCAGAGAATTTATCCACAGAATCAATTCTTCACCCTACATTAGAAGTATCTACCTAGGTACCTGGGTTAGGTAGTGATTATCCTAGGTACAAAGAGCTACATCACATATCTCGCAATTGCCCTGGCGAGCAAAGGTCACTGGAGGTTTCGCGGCCGAGTCGAGGGGCTAAGATCGGGTTGGAGCCAGACGCATCAGTGAGAAACGTCATGTCATCAGAAGGGCAGCTTTCTTCAGTGCGCGTCAGACTACAGTTGCGTATCAACCATGTTTCCGTGTCTTGGGTCAGCGGGGTGACCCCGAGTGACTTGCCAAAACCCTCCAAAACTGAAGAAAACCACTTTAACTTGGGGCTTTTATGAGAGGTGCAGAGTCGTACTTTGTCGTGCGCCAAAGAGATGTCGTACGAGGTACTACGTCGACGATGGGAATGTTCAAAAAGCCTCGTATCGGGTAAATAGAGTCGCAACCTCTTGCACAGAGGTAGGCAGTGAATCATTCGCCTCAAACATTCTTACCCGTTAAAGTTTTTGCCCCTTTGACAGTCATGAAGTCGGAGAGTGGTTTATTGACTGGAAGGTTAGTCAATTACATGGAAAGAAGAAGAAGAAGAAAAAAGAAAAAAAAGCGGACTGGTGCCTGTGATATGTACCATGACCACCAACATCTGACCCTTATTTCAGTTTACAAAGAGACGTACGGGGCGGCGAAATCGACGGCTAATGCGATACGGGGAAATTACTATGTAATCTCGCAGTTAATAAATAGCTAGCTATTGTTTATGCGTTATGGTGCTGTGCGCAGGTCAGGGCACGGGGTTAAGACTAATAAGTATTAGGTCCGATGCATGCATGCAGCTTCGTACAGCTAACCAGAAGGTTATAGCTGCATGTATTACTCCGTATATGCAGCTAATCGGAGGCGTGCAGATGTCAGGTTAATGTAGTATGCGTGTTATTTTATGTTTGAAGCTTGGCTGCATGGTGAGGGTATTCACGCTTGTGCCTGCAATTTAGAGTGAGACATACATAGTAGCCCACGAAGCCCACTCATGGCTCGATTGAAAAGTCAGACGGTGGTCGGTCGGGTTGCTCCGAACTGTTGCATGCATGAAAATGCACGCCAGACGTCATCATTCCATCCTCTGATTGAGTCATAGATGGATCATGAGGATTGCCGGTGCATATAGCGCAACCTGCCGCGGCCGACAGACAAGACGACAATCCCGCGTGGGAGGGCTCTCGCGGTTCACAAGCACGTGAGGGCTCAATTCACCAGTCCGGCCATTTGATTATTAGATGCCGAGAAGATCGAATCGGGCTCCAGGTTGGAGACGCAAAGAAGCAGATGGCAGATAGACATTGCCGCTGACTGCCCGCTCCGGTGTGCGTGTGCTCGCTCCGTCGTCGATGGCAAGGTGTGTTGGTAAAGATGTGAATCGGAAACGGGAATCCACGGGTCGTACAGGGATTATTTCAAGTGATGACGCGAAAGTGCTCCCACATTTCTTAATCTCCACTCCACCACTTGCTTGGTAATTCTGGTTCTGGTTCATCATTCGGCAAACAGTGAGCTCTGCCGCACGGAACAGCTTGACAACGGCGTTGCACCATGTGACGCTCATGCTTGCTGGCTTTCCATCGGATGGCTAACACGATGGGTATAAAGCTGCCTACCTTACCTAGTAGGTTTATTTATAATGGGGGGGATTGTCTGTCGGAAGCGATGACCCGGTTCTGGGCTCCTATTAAACTGACACAGCCTTGACACCGACAACGAAGTGAAAGACTAGAAAAGAACCCTCCATCCTCAGGGCTGCAGATGAAAAATGACTTTCCACGTCGCTGGGCACATTGGCCAACTTGTCGGCGTTGCTTTGCTCGCTGTTCTGTCTTATGTTGGTAACCCTTCACCGACCCAAAGTCAACCGGTCACCACCATAGTCTGACATTTGCAATTGCGCAAAAGGCTAGCTATGCCGTCCTCACGAATCCCACGTCCAAGGTGCCAGGCCCGTGGTACACCAAATTCACGGATGTGGTGTCGCGGTACAAATGGCTGATGGGTCAGCGCACAATGTACATCCATGACCTTCACCAAAGATATGGCAAGCTTTCTCCCCTTTTGCAGCATCTCCTAGGTAGGACAGAAAAGCTAACAGGAAGTGTTTGCCAGGTCCCGTCGTCCGCGTAGGTCCGAATTGGATTGCCGTGGCTGACTTGGATGCTGTAAAGGCTATCTACACCACCAACGAAATCTACCGCAAATCAAACTTCTATCTGGACCTGGTTGGACAGCCGATAGGGAGCCTTTTCGCCACAGCTAATGTAGACCTGCACCGAAAGCTTAGAAGGCTCCTGGCCTCGCAACTGTCAGAAACGTCCTTGAAGTCCCTCCTGCCTCGGACTACCCGTCATGTGGATCTTGCAATTCAGAGAATGAAGGAAGAATCCAAGGCTCGAGGTGCCATTGATGTGTTCAAATGGTCCTTGTTTATGGCTACAGACATCATTGGAGAAC
Organism: Atkinsonella texensis; assembly: GCA_001008035.1. Classification (NCBI taxonomy): domain Eukaryota; kingdom Fungi; phylum Ascomycota; class Sordariomycetes; order Hypocreales; family Clavicipitaceae; genus Atkinsonella; species Atkinsonella texensis. The sequence goes on from KQ061701.1 coordinate 184,811, forward strand.
TTTCATTTGGAGAGTCATTTCGCGTGCTAGATCACGGCAAGGTAATAAGTGATGCTGCGTCGTTATTAACCATAATCTACCATGCTGGCAACGTTTTCCAAATCTGACATTCCTTGACACTACAGAAAAATCAGTACATCGACGACCTTGAGAACATTAACTCAGCACCTGCGTACCGCGTGGCGTTCCCTACCGTCTACAGGCTCGTCAGAGAGCATGCTAGAATACTGCCATTCTTCAGGTCATCACTCCTACGCCTCAAGCGACTGATTGAATATGCCCAGCAGTCACTGGAACGGTATCAGTCTACTGTTGAATTAGATCCGGCTAGAGCGAAGGAGACATTCTTCACCAAGCTATTCAAGGCCAAAGAAGACGAGAATATTACTTTCCGCGATATCGTGATGAACGCCCAGTCATTCATCGTTGCCGGAAGTGATACGACGGCAAACACTTTGAGCTATCTCATCTGGTCGGTTTGCAAACGGCCTACCCTCCGGGATGCGCTTGTCAAAGAGCTCCAGACTTTGCCACAGGACTACGCAGAAAAGGAATTGCGAGATCTGCCCTTGCTGAATCAGATTATTGAGGAGACGCTTCGCTTATACACCGCAGTGCCAGCGCCGCTCCCAAGAACTGTTCCACTTGGCGGAGCAGAGATTGCAGGGTACCGGCTCAACGAAGGCACCACGGTTAGCACGCAGGCATACACGTTACATCGTGATCCTTATATTTTCGAGAATCCATATGAATATAACCCTCAGCGTTGGGCAAATCCAAGCAAAGCGATGAAGGATACTTTTATGCCCTTTGGCCGTGGTTCAAGAAGTAAGTCTTATCATTCTCCGTCGAAATCACCCGATAAAAAAAAATCTGTGTATATGCTTGCTAATCAGAAGCACAGTTTGCATTGGTTTGCATTTGGCATATATTGAGCTTCGTTTGGCCACGGCGGGGTTCTTTCGGGAATTTCCCACAGCCCATGTATCAACTCTCGAGGAAATGTCGGACAAGGACATGGACGAGATTATTTTCTTTTTGCTTGCTCCGAAGGGCAGACGATGTCTTATAGAGGCATGATCGTAGCAAATGAAAGCGGGAAGACAATAAAGTCGATGAAATAATAGTAGCTGGAGAAGGCAACAGTCATGTTGCAAAAATACCGAGGCTGTACCAAGGAGCTTTGATGTGTTCTGTGCACCGTAGGAAGTATTTTAGTTCGGTATACTTTGCAGTAGATCATCTTCATGATTTGGAACGAAAAATTTTACTCATTTTAACTGCTCAATGAAGGTTTACGGTGAATATATAGCTCAATTACTAAAGATTCTGATATCTTATTGCAAAAGAACCTCAGATCATTGAGAGATATTGCTCATCGCGTGATGAATTCCGTCTCAATTTCGAAATGACAGTTGTAGTGAGGCAGTCGAGCGGCTCTGCAAGCTAGTATCTCAGACATTCGTGAAAAGGTCGGGTGAGATGTAAAACCACGATCTCCACAGTCAACGCCTACCACGTGACTTATCATGACATGCACGCTCTAACATAGGAGTTCCTGGCCTTCCCGCCGTCGTAGTTCCACCAGTCATTCGGGCCCAAGGCAAAGAGCTTTGACAGCGACATCTTTGTCATGTCAAGCGATGAAGACTTCGAAATCGAGGTTCCCGACCTAGCGCCGGATGATCCTATGAGATCCTTCCTCCCGTCCTCATTCGGGAAAAAGTCTAAAGAAGCGAACATTGCAGCCCAAATCGATCGGAGCAAAAGAGCTGTGGAAAAATTGCCGCCGTCCACTACGGCGGACCCTCCAAAACCTCGAGATGGGCAGAACTCCAAGGCAAAGACCTCCTCTAGCGACAGCGACAACGATTCAGACGACGATTCAGACGACGAAGATGAATACCCTACATCGCACGAGCTCGTCTTGAAGACGCACAATCACGCGGTAACAACAGTGTCTTTAGACCCAGCCGGTGGAAGACTGTTGACTGCCTCCTTGGACTGTATGATCAACTTTTACGACTTCGTATCCATGACACCCTCTACCCTCCGAGCATTCAAAACTGTTGATCCGTTTGGGGCCAAAAGGTCAGCGGCAACAGCTGAATCGCATCCAGTCCATCATGTGGAATTCAATCCACATTCTGGAGGAGCCTTTCTGTGCATTTCTGCACATCCGCAAGCCAAGATTATATCTCGAGATGGCCAAATCTTGACTGAATTTGTCAAGGGCGATATGTACCTCAGAGACATGAACAATACCAAAGGTCACATTTCCGAAATCACAACAGGAACATGGCATCCTACGGACAAGAACATTTGCGTCACGGCTGGAACCGATAGCACGTTGCGGATTTGGGATATCAACAACAAGCGTGCCCAGAAAGAGGTAGTCGTGTTCAAGTCAAAGGCTGCTGGGTCAGCTGGCAGGACGAAGATGACAGCAGTTGCGTGGGGGACACCCTTGCAAGGCGGAAGCAACGTGCTAGTCAGCGCTGCCCTGGACGGAACTCTTGTCATGTATGGTGGCAACAGCCCATTTGCGAGGCCCGCGGGCGAAATTCGCGACGCACATCAACCACAGACTCGGACTAGCGGCATCGATATTTCATCTGATGGTCGCATGGTGGTCACCCGGGGCGGAGACGACCTCATAAAATTATGGGACACCAGAAAGTTTACTAAATCCTTAGTCAGCGTTTCTCACAAATCCACGTCGGATCATTATTCGTCAAGCAACATTCGTTATGGTCCAAACTCGACAAGCATCATCACGGGCTCGGAGACAGGACATTTACACATTTTGAATCCAGGCAATCTTCGCCCTGAGCATATTACACCCATTACGCCCGGATCGGCGTTGATCGCTGTGAATTGGCATCCGCAAATTAACCAGATTGTTACAGGTTCAGCCAACGCCGAAACCCATATTCTCTACAACCCTTCACAGTCAAGCCGTGGCGCAGTAGAAGTCATGTCCCGAGCGCCGAAGAAACGCCACATTGATGATGATCCAAACCGAACCATGGATCAAGGAATTGGAATGTCCGGAGACTCGATCATCACGCCAGGTGCCATGGCTGGGTCACGGAGATCTGGTGTCACAGGAACCGGTCGATCTAAAGACCCGCGTCGCCCTCATATTCCCCAACAGACGCCGTTCCAGAGGAATCAGCCGGATGGAAAACATATCGCCGAGAATATCCCGCTTGCGCGCATGTTGCACGAAGACCCTCGCGAAGCGCTGTTAAAATATGCTGACAAGGCTCAGAACGATCCTATATTTACCAAGGCCTGGAGCAAAACACAGCCTGAGACACAATATGCAGATCTGAGCGATGATGACGAAGATGGGCCCGAGAAGAAAAAGACTAGAAGGTGAACTTGGATTTGTCACGATTGACCGAATCCAAGACATTGTGCATATGTGTCGAGGTGACCCTATGGCCACCGCCACGGAGTCGGGAACCTGATATACCTCCTGCTTTGCTGAACCATGACAGTCACAATCACTGAGCTCTCTCCTAAGCCGCGGCAAATACTTTTCGCCAATAGGTACGGTTCGGTAGGCCAGCCTCTGTCATCGACGCGACACCAGTTCTATATTTGGACAAGAAGGCAGACGCCTCCACCGATGTCGTTTTTTAGCTACTTTCTCAAGCGATTTTAATGCATGGCTGGGCATGCAACACACCGCATAGAGATATTAACTACCTACCTAGGTACGGAGTAGCCCTCGCGCCGTACAGAGGCAATCCAGACTAGGCAATCCAGTTTTTGATTACTTAATACAATTAGAGTGGGCCCACGACTTCTTCCAGAGCGAACGTAGTCCAAGCTTTGGAAGAAAGCTAAGGTGAGCGCTCACACGTGATGGGAGCCCCCACCAGCAAGCCGAATGTGCCAATTGTTTGCGATCCGGAGCCTGGGATTAGGCGTGCGCAGTGCCGTGCTGAGATGTACTGCGGTCCTGCGTCCACAGCCCGCACCAGCCGTCACGCTCAATCTTGTCCGTTGTGTCTTCACCACTCCCCATCATCAACCAGCGAGCAAGCGTGCGCGCATCCCGAAAAATCGCCAGGTCCTCGCAAACCATCGGCAACCATCTCCAAACCTAGCCATCTTGCTGTTGCACGCGCTTCCCACCCATTATACGCTCGAGGCACCTGCCCCGACGCGCCGCGTCACCGCTTTCACACTTTTTCCACTCCCTCTTCGTCTCCTGGCTTCACGCCTGAGAGTTTGCCAGTTTTCCTTGCCCATTTCTGCCCCCACGCCTTGCCGGCCGACTTACAACAGGTCCAACGCGGCTGTAGCTTGTATCAAGTCGACTCCAGACGCGCCTCCACGACGTGTGCACACTCTCTACGACGCCCAGCTTCATTGCGCAACACCCCATTGATTGAGTCCTGACGCGACCTTGCCCTCTTAAGACTTTTCGCATTCCGCTTTCGTTTTTCAGCCAATACTTACCTCCCTTTCTGGCCACACGCCGACGCCCGAGTCCTAAATATACTCGCGCCACGACCTTCAAGTTAGCCAAGTATCATCGTCATGCAGGATACAATTAACAACGACAATAATTAATTTGCTTAACCGCGCGTATAATCCGGTACCAAAACTCACAATACCGTCATGGCGTCGGTGCAAGCTCCGCCTGCGGTGCAACATCCAGGAGCTCCAATGCCTGCTGGCGCGACCAAACAGCAAGCCGAGGAGGTCTTTAGGGTATGTACTCTGCAGATGGAAATCAAGCAGCCATCGCCTGCAAATAGGGCGGCATGCACGGAAAGGTAGCTAACAATATCATTTGTAGAAGCTCAAGCTGATGAAGGAGCAAGGTGTTCCCACCACGGATCCGGAATACATCAAGGCGTCTCACTTCTTGTATAACTTCCAACAACAACACGCAATGCGCAAGAATCAACAGACTTTCATGCAACAGCAGCAGCAGCAGCAACAACAACAACAACAACAACAGGGGCAAAATGGTGTACAACCGGGCGGCCGACCTGTACAAGGCACTCCACAGGGTGGACAACCTAATACTGGCCCTTCACAAGGAGCAGCATCTACTCCAACCTCGGCCTCCGGTGCTGCTTCAGGCACGACTCCAACCACAGCGTCGGCCTCACCCCAGTTCAGCCAACAACAGCTTGCACTGTTGCGTCAACAGATCCACGCGTTCAAGCTTCTCGGCAAGAATGCTGGCATCTCGCTGCAACTGCAACAAGCTATCTTCAACCAACGACACCGACGACAAGCCTCCACGCTCGACGCACCTCAGAATGCTGTCAAGTCCAGCCAATCTAGTCATGAACCTGAGAAGTCTCCATCAACTGGCCCTGAAGTTGCGTCTCAAGAAGAATCTACGTCAATGCCTAAGGCTCACACATACAAAACAGTCAAGTCACCATATGGCACCAGCATGATTCGGCCATCAATCAAATACCTCGATCACACGCAACGTAAAAACAGATGGTTCATTCCTGGTGTCTTCCCAACTGGTATTGACTTTGACCATCTGCGCTATGAGAGGGAAGTAGTCATTTTCAATCGCATGAGCCAGAGATATGCCGAACTGAAGAACCTTCCTGCCAACTTGGCGCATTGGGACTCGTCAAAAGAAACACTCGAGGCTGACGACACGCTGAAGCGAAAAGCAATTATTGAAATGAAGAGTCTGGCTCTCTACGCCAAACAGCGAGCTTTACGGGAAAAGATCGGTCGACAGATGACGCATTATGATAATCTGGCCATGACGACGAATCGAGCTCATTACCGACGGATGAAGAAGCAGAACGTTCGCGAAGCTCGCATCACGGAGAAGCTCGAGAAACAACAACGCGACGCCCGCGAAAATCGGGAGAAGAAGAAGCACATCGATTTCTTGCGGGCAATTTGTCACCATCGCGCCGAGATTCAGGATGGCGCCAATTCTCAAAAAACCAAGTCTCACAAACTCAGCCGCCTCATGTACGCCCAGCACTTCAACATCGAAAAGGAAGAGCAGAAGCGTATCGAGAGAACAGCCAAGCAGCGTTTGCAGGCTCTTAAAGCAAATGATGAAGAGGCCTATCTCAAGCTTCTTGATCAGGCAAAGGATACACGTATCACACACTTGCTCAAGCAAACTGATGGCTTCTTGCATCAATTGGCATCTTCGGTTAAGGCCCAACAACGCCATGCGGCTGAAGCCTATGGTGAAGATGTTGATCAATTTGTGGAGGAAGAAAGCGAGGAAGAAGAAGAAGATAGTGGCAAGAAGATTGACTACTACGCTGTTGCGCATAGAATCAGGGAAGAGGTTACCGAGCAGGCCAACATTCTGGTGGGTGGTACTCTGAAGGAATACCAACTGAAAGGTCTTCAGTGGATGATATCGCTGTACAACAACAACCTTAATGGCATTCTCGCAGACGAAATGGGTCTCGGAAAGACTATCCAGACCATCAGCTTGATCACGTACCTCATTGAACGCAAGCAGCAAAGCGGGCCATACCTTGTCATTGTTCCGCTGAGTACACTCACCAATTGGAATTTGGAGTTCGAGAAGTGGGCACCGTCTATCAGCCGGATTGTCTACAAAGGTCCACCAAATGCTCGTAAGCTGCAACAAGAGAAGATTCGTCAAGGCCGATTCCAGGTACTGCTGACTACGTACGAATACATCATCAAAGATCGCCCGATCCTTAGCAAGATCAAGTGGTTCCATATGATCATTGATGAAGGCCACCGTATGAAAAACTCCAACTCCAAGCTCAGTGCCACCATCTCGCAGTACTACATGACCCGATTTCGTCTTATTCTCACCGGTACTCCTCTGCAGAACAACCTAGCTGAGCTGTGGGCGATGCTTAATTTTGTCCTGCCAAACATCTTTAAATCCGTAAAAACTTTTGACGAATGGTTCAACACTCCGTTTGCTAATACCGGTGGTCAAGATAAGATGGAACTTACCGAAGAAGAGCAAATTCTCGTCATTCGTCGTCTTCACAAGGTTCTACGTCCATTCTTGCTTCGTCGTTTGAAGAAGGACGTGGAGAAGGACCTGCCCGACAAGACTGAAAAGGTTATCAAGTGCAAGTTTTCCGCCCTACAGGCAAAACTCTACAAGCAGATGGTGACCCACAATAAACTGGTCGTCAGCGACGGGAAAGGTGGCAAGACCAATGCGCGTGGTCTGAGCAACATGATTATGCAACTCCGCAAGTTGTGTAACCATCCCTTTGTCTTCGACGAAGTGGAGAACGTGATGAACCCAATGAGCATCAGCAATGACTTACTCTGGAGAACGGCCGGCAAGTTCGAACTCTTGGACCGAATTCTGCCCAAGTATCAGGCCACAGGGCATCGGGTTCTTATGTTCTTCCAGATGACGGCCATCATGGACATTATGGAGGATTACCTACGGTACCGAAAGTTTGAGTATTTGCGTCTTGACGGTACTACCAAATCAGATGAGCGATCGGACTTGCTCAAGGAATTCAATGCTCCCAACTCGAAATACTTCATGTTCTTGCTTTCTACCCGTGCTGGTGGTCTTGGTCTCAATTTGCAGACTGCTGACACTGTCATCATCTACGATTCTGATTGGAACCCGCATCAGGATCTTCAAGCTCAGGATCGTGCCCATCGTATTGGTCAAAAGAATGAAGTCCGTATCCTTAGGTTGATCAGCTCCAACTCAGTGGAAGAGAAGATTCTAGAACGGGCCAGGTTCAAGCTCGATATGGACGGCAAGGTCATTCAAGCTGGTCGATTTGATAACAAGTCATCGGAAACTGATCGAGATGCCATGCTTCGTACTTTGCTGGAAAGTGCGGATATGGCTGAAAACGGCGAGCAAGATGACATGGAAGACGAAGAACTCAACATGATGCTTGCTCGAAATGACGAGGAAATAGTTGTGTTCCAAAAGATCGACGATGAGAGGGCCAGGGATCCTACCTACGGCTCAGTCAATGGCAGCAAGGCCAGACCCAGACTCATGGGCGAGGATGAGCTGCCCGAGATCTACCTGAATGAGGGCAACGTCGTCGAGGAAGAGACGGACGATACGGTACTGGGCCGCGGCGCTCGTGAACGAACCAAGGTTCGCTATGACGACGGTCTTACGGAAGAACAATGGTTGATGGCGGTGGATGATGATGAGGACAGTCCCGAAGCAGCTGCGGTCCGTAAGCAAGCCAGGAAAGACAAGCGGGAGGTCAATAGGCTGAAAAGGGCTGCCATCATGAACTCAATGGACAAGTCACCATCAGCCAGCCGTACCAGTACGGAGGAGGTTGAAACACCCAAGAAGCGTGGCCGTAAGCCTGGCAACAAGAACGAGAAACGCAAAGCGGAGGATGGTGACGAAGAGCCGCCTGCCAAGAAGCGGCGTGGTGGTCAAGGGCGACCAAGCAAGGGCGGCTCGGCATCATTCGACTCCCGTGTTAGCCCCCAGCAACGCGAGATGTTGCAGAAGAGCCTGCGTGCACTGTACGATGGGTTGATGAACCTTGAGGTTGACGACATTGAGCCTCCAGCCGAGGACGATGAATCAGATGCCGGAAAGCGTCTTATCATTGGGCCCTTCATCAAGCTCCCTCCCAAGAGAGAGTACGCGGACTACTATGTCATCATTCAAAACCCCATCTGCATGAATCAGATCCAAACGCGCATCAGGAAAGAGGAATACTCCTGTCTCGGTGACTTGAAGAAAGACTTTGACTTGATGATTCGTAATTGCCAGACGTACAATGAAGATGGCAGCATTCTCTACCAAGATGCCAAGACGATGGATGTAAGTACTTGTAATATTTTTAAACTTGCCTCAAGCAAAAGGTAGTGAAGCAGCTCTAACGAGACGATCCTTATAGGAGTTCTTCACCAGGAAACTTCAAGAAGAACTAGAGGTACATGCAGAATTGCAAGAGCTGGAAGAAGGGGGTGGCAAGACAGGATCCGTGGCTCCCCTGGGAAATGGGGGGAACACACCGCAGCCTAGTGGGACCCGCATCAAGATCATTTCAAGCAGCGCGCGCAATAGTGAAGCAACAGCCAACGGCATGAGGGCAGCTGCGTTGAGCGACGGGGAGTGATGAGGCACGAGAGATGCAACGAGCCCACAGCCGGGCACGGCGGGGAAGTGGTGCCTGGCGCAGGATATCGAATTACGAAGGTCCTGGACGTATTCTCATGACCGAGTGTGTTGATGGTACGGCATGGGCGCTCCTCAAAGTCTCATTGCTGCAATTATTTTGGTTTGTTTTCTCGGCATCGGCTTTTGATGACACATTTACCGGCGTTTGTCAAGGTTGGGGAGTTTATAAAACGTGTATCAAAGGGATGGAGCGGCTTTGGGATCGAATTTCAATACCAAGCGCACGGCAACGAACGGTGATTTAACAGCAGCACTCAGTTGGGGGGGGTTTCAGACAGCAGGGTGCACGCAATTGCCACTCTTGGTCATGTTTAGACGTGAAGGAGAAAATGTACTTTATTAGAGGCGGATAGTGAAGAAGATTGTACAAACAAGGAATGGAGAGACTTTGCACATGTGGTGATGCCCAGATAATTGAGTCTGTGTCCCCTTGCCACTCGAAGTACAGAGTAACTTGTGCGTGGAATGTGGCGGCGGGCCACGTTTTGTGACCCACCTCGCACCCTCATTGCCACGGCCGATGTGGCTTTGCACCTCCAACTTGCAACATCCAAGAACAAAGAGACAACGCTCGCTCCACCAAGCAATCACATACCCAACGCCAGTCCAAGTGCGGATCTGAAAAAAAAAGGGGAAGGAGGAAAAGAAATAGAGTCAAAATAATGAAAGCCCATTGTGGGAAAGCAGGCGCGATAGTGAGACGATGAAGAAGACGCTTGTGTTGTGCTTCATTCATGGCTTCAAGGTGCGACCCATCCATCATCTACCCTCGGCTTCACCCACCGGCGTGTAATAGTTTCTTCTGCTTCTTCTCCTTCTCCTTCTTCTTCTTCTTCTTCTCCTCCTCCTCAAACTAACAGGGTTATTTCTCTTGTCAGGGAGGAGAGTCGACGTTCGGGAACGACTACCAGTTCACAAAGCATCTGCGGGACATCGTCGGGCAGAAACTCCCCAAGGTAGATGTGCGCGTGCTGGTGTACCCCAAGTACGAGACTCGGGGGGATCTAGGGCAGTGCGTAAGCCGCTTCCGCGACTGGTGCGTTCCGTCCTCCTCTGCGTGTTTCCCGCACGCCCCCCTTCCCCCCCTAGACTGAAATGCTTCTTGCTGAGCCTCTGCTTTCTGCCCGGCCCCGCTGTTCAAGGCTGGAAGAAAAGGTCATCGACATGGAGGTCGCTGCTGGTGCGCCCTCCCCGACAGTCGACCCGTCTGTGCGGACGATCCTCATCGGCCACTCGATGGGGGGCATCGTGGCCGCCGAGCTGGTCATCGCGCTTGCTTCGGAGGAGCCCATCTATTCGGAGGACGGGATCGAGAAGGAGGAGAAGCCGAGGTTCAACAGCCTCATGTTCCCGTACGTGCAGGGCGTGTTGGCGTTCGATACGCCGTACCTGGGCATATCGCCCGGCGTGGTTGCCCACGGCGCAGAGGGACACTACCAGAATGCCGCGGCCACGCTGTCCCAGCTGAGCGGGCTCAAGTCGCTTTGGGGCTCGGACGCGGCAAAGGCACCGTCCGCCGCCGCCGCCGCCGCCTCGACGACGACGGGCTGGGGGAAATGGGGCAAGGTGGCCATGTATGCCGGGGCCGCAGGGGCGGTGGCCGCGGGCGGAGCAGCAGCCTGGATCAACCGCGAGCACATCACCGAGGGATGGACATGGGCGTCGTCGCACCTCGAGTTCGTCGGCTGTCTGGCTCGCGCGGAGGAGCTCAAGAAGCGCGTGGGGTGCATGGTGCGGCTGCACGAGGACCTGGGCGTCGGCTACGCCAACCTGTACACCAGGCTGGGCAAGGCGGCCTCCTCCAAGAAGATCACCATGGTTGGCACCGTGCTGGGCAAGGACAGGACCTTTTGCAACCTGCCCAGGACCATGGCCGCGGGGGAGTGGATGGAGGCTGTGAACGACACGGCGACGGATGAGACGCTCGCTCATACGGGTAAGTTCCCACACTCTGGATTGGTTTTTTTGGTTTTTTTTATCCTGTTCAAAATTCTGCGTATCATGACTGACGAGTTATTTTTTCCCCTTGCGATAGCCATGTTTGACGAGAAGGAGAATCCGGGGTACGAAAAATTATCCCATGATGCAGCGGGTCTGATAGCCCAGTGGTCACGGAACAAATGGTACGAGACGAGCGCGGAGGAGGGTGAAGGGGTAGAAGAGTCGGGTAAAGATGCGTCGGCGCAGGCGTTAGACGACGGCGCTGAATAAGAAGGCAACGCTATAGGTTGTTGCGTATTTTGTTTGCCATTCATTACCATTAATCAATGTCTATGATTGCTTCGACGCCGCTATGCTTTTTTTGCTTTCACCTCTTTGGGATACACCATTTGTCAATCTGCCTTCCTTTCCCACGTTTCCAAAATTCAGGCCATACAAACATTGTCCCATCCCGATCTGCAAGTACTGGTACACAGGTGCGCGCTTCTTGATCTTCCGCCTCTATATGCAATGCGATTCTCATCGGGTCTTTTTGTCATTGGCCCTCAGGGAGCGTATGACCTTTCTTCGCTGCTTCATCATGTGCGTGAACAGGATATAGGAGCCTATAAAGGGGGTCAGCAAGCACGACATCACCACAACTCCCTCATAAAGTCTCAAAAGCCGAAGCTCATGCTCCTTCTTTTTCTTTCTTTCTTTCCTTCCGGGGGGGGGGTTTTGCTCTCTTGGCCTATTCCAACTCTTCTACTCCCCCTGTCCTAGCAGATTGTTCACACACATACCAGGTACGTAAATCGCCAAGATGGCATACAAAACAGCCGCCTCGACGCCGCTCCTCTGAGCAGCCGGAGCGGTCGCGCCATAAATCAGCATGCACTCGCTCGTGATGCCCAGCGGGTACAGCAGGTAAAAGGTCGTGTAGCGGACCCAGGTGAGCGCATCAGGCAGGAAGCCGGCGAGCGAGAGGGCAAAGTACGAGTAGCGGATGACCTCGGTAACGGACCAGGCTATCAGCATGGAAGAGTAAAAGGGCGAGAGGGCGAGGAAGGGCCATGTGTTGACGATGGGCCAGACGAGCAGCAGGCGGGAGGAGACCTGCATGATGGTCGTAGTCAAGGGGGCGCGAACGACGCCTTTGGCTCAATCAATGTCATTAGGAAGATATTCTCTACATTAAACCGGGGAGGGGGGGGTTCCTTTTTTGAAAGCGAGATTTGAGAGGATGGGTGGGACAAGGGGACGGAAGTTTAATCTCACCGAGGAGAGAATGAAGAATCTCCATGGCGGCCATCGTCTGCGTCCATTTCGTCCATTCTCCTACGCTGGCGTACACGGCTGATGGGCCGCGCAGGTGCAGCAGGCTGATTGTGCGGCCGAGGACGACGCTCCATGCCGCTGCGGAGACGAGGTTGTAGAGAATGAGGTAGCTGGTTTTGAAGGGCGAGGACCGCGTCTGCTTGGCGGGCTTGGGAGGGCCGTCCATGGTTGGCGATGGGGGAAGCGTGTCAACTCAATTGGTGTGTTGCTGGCATGTGGTAGGTGTGCCGGGGACGAAGTATGATGATGAAGGAGTTGGTTTGGCGTGGGGCCGAGAGAGAGAGGAGGGATGGTGGGGACACGGTGGGGACTGCTGGGTTGCCGTTTGATGTTGCGGGACAAAGAGATGAAGCCATCAAGCAAGCATCAAGGGGCAGCATACCGAAAGGGATGCACCTGGTGGCCTTGGAAACGGGAAAGACTCGTCGAGTCCGCAAGCTGCAGGTTGATGACCACCCCGTAGCCGCTGGATTGCGCGGCTTACACGTGTTACTATACCCTTGTCACAGTCCACTGGCTGCCTTGAAGCAAAAAGATCTTGCATTACGTTTCCAAAACATCTTGATAAAGATGCAAGACATGGCCCCTATGAAAGCCCTTTGTTCCCCAGACAAGCTCAGTACGTTGCCGTTAGTCTCTGCACCAGGTACTCTCCGCTGTTGACACCCTCATACTTCTTGTCTGCCTCAGTCGCGTACGACCCCGGCAGAGTCTCGATAAAGCTCTCGGTGTTTGGAAGGCAAAAGTATCTTCCAAAAAAAAAAGGGTGTCAGCATCTTGTGGATTACGGATAAGATAAGAAGACGTGGGCGACTTACGCGATGCTGTACCGGGGCGGGTGCTCGTCATCCTTCGTTGGCGGCTCAACCACCCTGTGGATAGTGCTCTTGATGGTGTCGTTGCTCCAGCGAGCGAGCAGGTCGCCGGCGTTGATGACGATGGTGCCTTCGATGGGCGTGGCGTCGACGAACTGTCCCGTAGGTGACTTGACTTGCAAGCCGCCCCGGCTATCCTGGAAGAGAAGGGTGACAGAGCCATAGTCCTACATGCGAAGACGTATCAGAGGGGGGTCAAAGGAAGCATATACATTGGTCATGACTTACACTATGTTCCCCAGCCCTGACCTGCCCCGGATTCACCCTAAACACCTCGGCCTTGACGGCGGGATAATGCAGCAGCCTCAGCGTATTATCACCCGCACTCACAAACCGGTCAAAGAAGCACCCGTCGAGCCCCATGCCCAGCGCAATAGCCCTCATGACCTCCGCATGCAAAGCCTGGCACCTTGCGAAGAAATCAACCATGTCCCCCCTGAAACCCCTCAAGCCGGCGTTGGCGCCGTCATGCTCATCAGGCCACCGGTTCGGAAACTCAACGTTGTTGTCCCGCCCAATCTCCAGTGACTCCTTCAGATCGGGCGCCGCATTCCGCGCCTTTTCCACCTCGGCCACGTCGAGCAGCTGCGTGACCTTCTCGCGGCCAGGCGATGAGTAGCCGCGGTTGGCTTCAGGGGTGGTCCATTTGAGCCTGAGCTTGGCCGCGTCGTCGAGGGCGAAGAAGGCGGCGGATCGGGAGAAGACGCGCTGGAGGATGTCGGCGGGGATCGGGTGGTTCTTGATGTAGATGAAGCCGGCGGATTGGAAGCCGTGGAGGATGGTCTGGGCGGTGGACTGGCGTTCTTGAGAGTTTCCGTTGAGGAATTTGGAAAAGTCGATGAGCTAGGCTTGGGTGGTGAGTTATGTGATGGATCGGATTTGGGGGGGGGGGGGGGGTCATGAAGTTGGGGCTGCGCACGCGGAGGACTGGGGGGGTCATTAAGAGAAAATATGGGGGGGGAAAGGGGGGGGGAGATTTTCACAAAATTTGGTTTTT